>OX467713.1:52426841-52896841 GCA_950111635.1 Agelastica alni
TTATCCAGAAAACCTAGTATTCATTTTTTTGACCGCGGAAGTCTTTCCGAACATTTCATATATATATATATATATATATATATATATATATATATATATATATATATATATATATATATATATATATATATATATATATATATATATATATGTATATATAGCAACAACAAAATACAAACCAAACTCTACCTTAATTACAACTCCATTCATCCAAATTCACAAAAAAAATAGTGTAATTATTGGATTAACAGACAGAGCCATCAAACTTACCTCTCCAGAATAACGTCCAGAAATTTTAAAACATGTTAAGGATACTCTAAAAAACAATCACTACCCGTGCACAACATAGAACGAATTTTTAAACAACGCATCTACAAGTTCTACAACAACACCCAAAAAAACCTCACAAAAACTGGAGTAGACCCAATAAAATACATAGCCATGCCATACACCCACCAACTTTCAGAAAAACTAAAATACGTATTTTCCAAACACAACATAAAACAATGCCATAAAGCTCAAAACACCTTATACCCAATATTTACCCAACTAAAAAGCCAAACAAAAACCTATAAAAAATCGAACATTGTATACTCTGTAGCATGCTTAAATTGCCCAAAAAAATATGTAGGTATGACAACCCGATATCTAGAAAGTCGTCTAAATGGTCACAAATATACAAAAAATGCATCTACAGCTTTACATAAACATGAAATAACAGAAAAACATGAATTCGACTTTAAAAATACAAAAATACTAGCACAAGACTCAAATTATCACAAATTAACATTAAAAGAAATGATACACATAAAAAAAGAAAAAAATGCAATAAATGATAAACAAGACATAAAAAATCTTAGCCAAATTCACCATAGTTTAATTAAATAAGTGCATTTAAGAAAAACAAAAATAAAAGTTAACTTTTTCGATTTCACTCGTATATCAGAAATTTATTCTAGGGTACAAAAAAAAACATTTTTTTTAATACTATGAACTCTTCGAAACATCTAATAAACAAAGTTTCGCTACCAGTCTTCTATATGTGCCCATTTTTGTCTTCACATCTGCACTCCAGACGCAACCATCTTTTCCAAGGTGAACAGTTGTGACGATTCCCTTCAACCAGCAGTTTCTTGGTAAATTTGGATCTATGATGATAACCACATCATCATTCTTCAAATTTTCGTTGCTTTGGTACCACTTAGTTCGCTTCGTGAGAGTAGGTAAGTATTCTCGTACCCAACGTTTCCAAAAATGATCTGCTAAAAATTGGGAAATTTTCCATTGTTTCCTCGTAACCATATCCTTCTCTGTTAAGAGACATGGTATGTGAGCTGCACTAGAAGTTCCCATCAAGAAGTGATTGGGTGTGAGGGCTTCTTCATCTTGAGCATCTAGAGATACATGAACTAAGGGTCTGCTGTTTATCATATTCTCTGCTTCTACCATTAAGGTCGATAAAACTTCATCTCTTGGAGCTTGTTCATTTAAAGTTGATTTCAGGGCTATTTTGACACTCTTTACCAGTCTTTCCCAACTTCCACCCATGTGTGGACTTGTTGGGGGTAGAAAAGACCATTCTATACCTTCAATGGCAAATTTTTTGATCATGGTATCTTGACACATTTGTTCCATATATTTTTTCATTTCATTATCTGCACCTTTCAAATTGGTTCCATTATCGGAAAATATTTTTTGTGGTTTTCCTCTCCTTCCAATCATCCGTCTTATTGCCATGACAGCAGAGTCTGTATTCAAGGAGTTAGCTATTTCCAAATGGATTGCTCTTGTAGATAAACAGGTGAATAAGACGCCATACCTCTTTTCTCTCCTTCTACCAACAGTAACATTCATTGGACCAAAATAGTCCATTCCAGTGTATGTAAAGGGTCTGACAAATCCACTCAATCTGCATTTGGGCAAAGGAGACATTTCAGGTACAATCGGCTTCATTCTTGAGATTTTGCATTTCTCGCTCCAAAGATCATAACATTCATTTCATATTCTTCAATCCTATTTTTCTTATTTCTCCAAAGGAATCTTTGTGCTTTTCTATCTTCTTGCCTAATGTTAACTCGATGAAACATATCCTGAATATCTCCTGTAAAAGCAACTTTTTTCAAGCGGAATTTGAAAAGAACATTCAGTAAAGGATTCAGCAGATCTGGACCTTTCAGAAGTACATCATTAAGACTCACTCCATTTATTTTAGATGCAGCGTCGAAAACAAAACGAAGTTTACCAGGCTTCTTGGGATGACTTACTCCAAAATGGGGTAAATACCATTTCTTTCCATTTTCGACAATTTCTTCTACTTCATTCACTTTACTTGCATATCCTTTACTCAAATACTCTTCTATCTTTTGAGGATATTTTTCTGCGAATATTGGGCTTCTCACCATTTTTCTTTCAAGGAAATGTAATCTTTGGACTGCTGTAGGTTTCGAGTTTGGAAGATTTATTTCTTCTTTTTTCCATAATAAACCGATCTCCCATTTCTCTTCTTCAACCCTTCTAGCTGTTTCTTCCATGATTTTCAATGCCCTTTGATTTTCTTTAGATTCTATTTCTTTTTCCATCAACTTGACTCCCATATTCTCGATACTAAATGATTGTTTCACCAGTTCATGTAGATCTTCATGGTTTTCTTCGTGTATCATGTGGAAAGTAAATTCATCATCAACTCGATTCCGAAATTGTGCTACATTACCGTGAATGACCCAACCGAGTTTGGTTTTAGAAAGAACAGGTGCATTTCTTCCTTCTTCAATCACTTCCCGAGCAATTATTAAATCGATATTATCTTGGCCAATCAAAAGTCTTGGCTTGATATTGTTCATGTGAGGTATTTCTACTGTTGCTAAATGTTTCCATTTTTTTGACAAAATCTTATGATTTACTGATTGAACTGGAAAATTCAGATTGCTCACTGTTCTAATATTTGATAAGAAATATGATATTTTCTCATTTTCGCCTCTTATGTCTAGTTTTACTCTACGAGAACTATTTTCACTATTTGTGATAGAATTAGTCCATCTTAATGTCAGAGGAACAATGGGCCCCTTCACTCCTAACTGATCAGCCAAAGCGTTACTGTCGACGCTTCATCAAAAAGTGCGTGAATATGGATTTCGCCATAAGGGCCAGACAAAACTACAGGAGCTATCCTCAAAAGTACTTGATTTCCAGTAATAAATGAATGACATGTTGTTTCTGGATTAGATTTGGATAAAGGAGCTTGCTCACCTGTAAAATCCCTGTGAAGTAGTGGATTTTGAAAACTTTTGCATTCATTCTTGTTGCACATCTTTTTTCTTCTACATGTTTTTATGGTATGATTATTCAATCCAATACAGTAAAAGCAAACCTTCCTGTTTCTCACCCATTCCCATCTCTTGTCAATACTGAGTTGTTTAAAGATGTGACAATCATCTATTTTGTGATTATCCTTCTTGCAGTAGGTACAACTCCTATTATGTTGAACTTCTGTTGTGGAACAAACAAACTTTTTTTTTTATCATTTTCTGCATCGGAAAAGGTGACATGGTTCACAGCATCGGCCATTTCCATAAACCAATTTGAAAAATCTAAAATTGTTATATGTTTATTGTTCGCTTTCAGTTTACTAACAGTTTTTCCCCATTCCAGTTTCAAATTAGGTGTGAGCTTATGGACTATTTCATTTACAAGCTGAGGATTCGACAAATGTTCCTGACATTTCAAATTTGTCAATGTGACGGCAAGATTCTGAATAGAACACGAAAAATCCATAATTGATTCTAATTTATCCTCTCTCAAAGAAGAAAACTTCCTTACCGTATTGATCAGATCTTCAATCACATACTCCGATTTTCCGAATCTTTTTTCCAAAGTTTCAATTACCTTGTCTACTTCGGTGGTGAAATTCAGTAAAGCCTGCACATTCTCCTTTGCCGTACCCTTCAATGATTTCTGCAGACGTGCCATATTTTCTCTTTCTGTGAAACCACACATACTTGTTGTTTCCCTGAATTCCTTGATAAATTGCAACCATTCCATTGGATTTCCTGTGAAAACTGGAAGTTCTTTATTCATCGACTGCCTTGCCATGAATTGCATAAATTTATCATTTTCAGTAACTGGAAGTACATTTCTTGTTTTTTAAATATTACATACCTCTTTTTCTTCAAATTGTCTCATTGAATTTGCAGAATGAATAACTTTGTCAGACCTAGAACACGAATCACTATCATGAATTACTGTTGGTATTTCATCAATCCCGTTTTGAATTCTACTGTAGCGATTTTCAACAACAGACCCTTCAGGATTATCTACATCTTCTAGTATCTCTATCTCTTGTTCTTCTTCAATTCTTGCTCGTTCTATCTCTAGTTCTTTCAGTACCAACCTTCTCTCCATTTCTATTACTTGTTCTTTCTCCAACCGCCTTTCTTCTTCAATTGCATCCAATCTTTGAGCTTCAATCAACTGCTTCTCTGCTCTCAACTCTGCTTCCATTTGTCTTCTTTTCACGGAACTGCTGATGCTTGTTTTTGATGGAGCTTTTTGAATTTCATTCATTGAATGACCATTGCTCGTTCTTCTGGTTTCTATTCTGTCGACCTCATTCAATGATTGGCTCTCTCCATGATTTGCATGTTGTCCTCTCCTACCATTATTACTATATCTTTCTGGAGGGACACCTTTGTTCAGCCGCTCACTTTTTCGAAGTGTGGACATATTTTACTATCCACGGACGTTCAAAATATGCTCGAAGGACCAAATGTTAAATATTTTATGATATTATAGAAGTAAACCAGCTTTTCTGACTTAAAAAACTGTCTTCACAAATACAAATTGACTTTTATTGACAAAATATCGTAGTTAATTACAAAGTCGTTAACATTTTGTTTTATACATACAAAGTACTTCGAAACTATTATATAAATATTCAACAACAATCGTAAGATATATGTGAGGAACCAGCCTATTGAAAGAGTAAGACAATACAAATACCTAGGCACGATTATTAATGAGAACAATGACAGCTCCCAAGAAATACGAGTCAGAATAGAACAGGCGAGAATAACCTTTACAAGATTTAAGAGGTTTTTCTACTGCAGAGATTTAAACCTTGTTTTTAAAATACAACTGATGAGATGCTATGTGCTGTCTATACTATACTATGGGATGGAGGCCTGGACACTGAGGGTAACCGACATAAGAAGACTGGAGGCATTTGAGATGTGGATATACCGGAGAATATTGAGGATCTCATGGGTAGAGAGAATAACCAACGTGGAAGTGATGAGACGTATGCATAAGGAGAGAGAAGTGATTCCGACAATTAAGAGAAAAAAACTGCTGTACATGGGACATGTCATGACGAAAAAAGGAAAGAAGACTATTCCTGCGAATTATCGCCCTATTGCATTGCTCTCAGTCATATCCAAAGTTATGGGAAAAGCGATTAACATAGAACTCATCAAATATCAGTAGAAATTTGAGATAATCCATGACAGACAATATGGTTTTCGACAACTTTGGTCTACTGGAGATTTGCTGGCTTATGTCACTCAGCTCTGGACAAACACTATTGAGAAGTTTGGTGAATCCTGTGCAATAGCCTTGGATATATCTAAAGCCTTTGACCGCGTTTGGCACCAGGCATTGTTAAGTAAATTATCTGCCTACGGTCTCTCAACCAAACTGCGCCAATGGCTCTTGAGCTTCATGAAAGATCGCTCCTTACATGTGGCAGTTGACAGTTGATTTATTCCGATGCGTTAAAAACCAATGCCGGGGTCCCCCAGGGTTCCATCCTGTCCCCCACCTTATTTCTTTTACACATCAACGACCTCTTAAAAACCACCACGAACCCCATTTACAGTTTCGCAGACGATAGCACACTTGTCTCAACTTTCACATCCTATTGATCACTTTCGGTGAATGATACAAATAAACTCAGGCAGGAACAGGTTGACTCCATCAACAGATCTTGAAGCAATCGTCGAGTGGGAAACCAACAATCTTGTTCAGTTCAAAGCCCAGAAAACACAAAGCGCCACGTTTTCCAAAAAAGTGAATTACTCAAATCATTCCATCACAATGTCCGGAAATACCCTTGAATCAAGTCCCTCCATCAGCAAGCCAGAGGCTAGGTTTTCTGTGGAAAGCTAGAAAGTTTTTTACTCCTGATCAACTGTTGACGACGTACAAGGCTCAAATCCGACCTCTAGTGGAGTATTGCTCGCACATTTGGGGTTCAGCACAAAGGCATTCTCTTCGTCTTCTAGATTCCATTCAGAAAAAGGCCATTCGGTTGATAAACAGCTCAACTCTCACAGATACCCTTCACCCTATAGAACATAGAAGAAGAGTTGCAGACCAGTCAGGTCTACAGGTATTTTCATGGCAGATGCTCCAGAGAAATAAAATCTTTTGTACCACCATTGGCCATTGGCCGTCCTCGGCCCACATGATAGATCTACCCTTTTTGCGACTATTTTCGGTAAAAAAAAAAGAGGGAAAAAAATATCAAATGCTACAAATAATTATGCAGGGAAAAATCCAAGGCAAGAGATCTATAGGAAGAAGACGAAATTCATGGCTGAAGAACCTTAGGGATTGGTTTGGATGCAGTAATAATGAACTATTTAGAGCTGCGGTCTCAAAAATAAGAATTGTTTTGATGATTGCCAACCTTCGAAGCGTAGACGGCACCTAGAGAAGATATTAAATTTATTTTTTAGTTTTTTATTACACGCTTTATATTAGCTTGACTCGTATCTATCTCTCTATCTATCTATCTACCTATCTATGTGACGGAATCTTTGGACACGATTTTCACCCACTTAAAAACATTGGATCGACTTGAAACTTTGTGTACTTCTAAAGGACCGATGACAAGACAATAATTTCATAAATTTTTTCAAAAATCCTGGCCAGGATCAGTTATATTTAAAAAAAAGTGTTTTATACGGATTAAAGATGGCTGATATCCCCCATGAATTCAATTTAAATAGATAGCGACGCTTGAACTACTCTCCAACAGATATTGCTAACGCATATCACCATTTTAAATCCTAGTTATTTTAATACCAGTTCGCGTTTTTTATACGCAAATAAATTTTCACGGAATTCCGTTTTTTGACAAACTCATATGACAATTAATACTGAAATAAAGATCGTCGATAAGTAGCAAGACCATTACTTTTACATATGGGTGTTTCTCTATTATTTGGCAACTCGCCCATATAACACTGCCTCAGGCATATTTTTGTTAAATTTTATGAAAATATATAAACACAATGAAAGGCATTATTAAATGAAATATGTGTTGATAAAAAGCTCACACATCCTCTTAATTTGTGAGTCATGGCCAATTTTCTAAAAAATCACGACAGGAGACTGTTATACAATCCAGGGGAATATTTATATGAAAGCAAAAACATATTTCCATTGAATATTAGCAATCAAAGTCTTTGTTTTTATTTATTACTTTTATAATATTTGTACAAACGAATAAATCAACAATAACTGAACAAAGAAAACAAATTATAAATAATTTTCTTTATTCTATAGAACACTTGTATTATATTTTTCAAAATCAACTTCTTTTCTTATTTAAAGTAATATCTGTCAGAGTTTCAAAAGTAATACTATAACAAAAACAACATTATGTTACTATCTAATCTCACAATTAACATTTTGACTTGACATTAGTATTTAAAAATATTTAACTTTAACTACAGTATAATCCGGATATAACGACCTTCAAGGGACCAGCGATACAATGTCGTACTAACCGGATGTCGCACAAAACGGCAGGATTATTTCTTATATACATACATAGTTAGTTATTATATTATTATTAGCAGTTTACAACATCAGTCTGACCATTGCACTTTGGAAAATTATTAATTATTTCTCAAAGACCGGTACAGCTAATGGAAAGTAATATCTTTTCCCCTTTCGGATGAGATCTAGTTTTGGTAATTTTTCCAATATTTGATCGAAAGAAACATCATTTTCGTCAACTCTAAAAGTGTCTCTGAAGTTTTGTTTTTCTTTCGTACTTAATAACTCCTAAATTAAAATGCTCGCAGTTGTTATTATTATTACAAAAGCCGCTTAAACTCTTCATTATAAGCTTTCCAACGCCAAACGGTGATTCCAATGGACATCGTGATATCTTACCCTTAACTTGATGTATTTTGAGGGTACCACTGAAAGTTTTCAAATTAGCGGCGTCTTTTTGAATATTGTCAGTCATATCTTTAATGGTCTCATCATCAATCGTAAACATTGTGATTCTAAGACATTTTTGTTGTATAGTGTCTATAAAAGATTACAAACTATCAATGTCACCTCTTACAGCAACGACAGCATCTGCATCTGCATCTGAGAAATTCCAAGAAGACTTTTCTATACTTGGGACCTCTACATGAAGCCTCGATGCCAAAATTTAAAACATTGTTTTGTTCTAAATTCTAAAACATAACGTTGACAGTTTGCTGACTTGGAAGAAAAATCTCGATTTCCTAAGAAATATTGAACATAGTACTAGTATTTATGTTTATGGTGATAAAGGAATAATATACGTTTATAGAGAAACATTTTTAAGAGTTTTATTTAAGTTAAATTAGTGAAGTGCTTTGTGTTATAGAAGAGTAAGTGTATTTTGGTCAAAAGATTTACTGGATTGTCCCGTATAGTAAGTGTTTTGTCTAAATATTTGCTGGGATTTCTCGTAAGTACATTTAATTCATTTCTCTAAAAGATTTTTTGAAATTTTTATTGTTTGTCGACTTGGATTTTTTGTGGTTTTAATTTATTTCTGACTTAATTAAATCTTCTACACATTTATTTTTAGTATAACTTTTATTTATTGCTGGAGTATTCCGTGAGTGCGCTTAATGTATTTCTTGGTAGATTTTAAAATTTTATATAGGTAATTTTATATTTTCTGTCAGATTGAGATTTTTTTGACATTTATTTAAGTTTAATTTGTTATGCATTTTATTTTGGTATAAATTGTATTTATCTCATGGGAAGCTATGAGTAATAGTTGTACTAACTATAACCAAAACAGCAGCGATAGGGGTCGCCATCTGTCATGCCAGGCTTCCTGTGGGGGCGAGAAGTGGACTTCGGACAGTCACTTTGCTACTTTGAATGTGAGGGGAGGATTGAATGATAAAATTAATGAAATTTACACGATAATAGAACAAAGACAAATTGATGTTCATTGTGTAAATGAAACCAAGCGAAAAGGATGTGAAACCACAACGCATGGACCCTATACAGCCTACTGGTCAGGAATTTCGGAAACCAGCAGAGGTTCTCAGGGCATTGGTGTGATTTACCCTTTTTTTTTCAGAGGTGAAGAAAATCTTTTATGGAGAGGTTATGAGTCCGAAAGCTCAAGGTCTACTGTGAGACTCCACTGACTGTATCAGGACTACTCACTAAAAACTCCACCCCTATTTAGGTCCGTCTGGCTATTGCCTCCGGTGACACTTGGGCCTATTGGCTCATTGTATCTTGCCTATGTGTTTTTGTACCATTTTACAATGGAGACCCGATCAGCAGACCGCCCGGCAAGGACCCAAAAACAGCAAAGCAGACACTGTGCCGCCGCGAGGCACTGGTCCGAAAAAGACAGGCAGTTCCCGGGACCTAGAACCACGCTGCACCCAATCCAGTACCTTCGTACCTTGTACAAGTTTGTACAAGTTCTGTATTGGGTGGAAACAATGTAGTCACCCAAGAACCGCCCATTCCCCCCAGCGCACCGCAGCAGCACAGCAGGCGCACCACCGCCCCCGGATCCCCGCCGCACAAACCGCAGGCCAGGCCTCCATTATACAGTCTTAGCTAATTCCTGTTCATCGGTAACAGTTCTGTCGTCCTTTGATGTATTATTTCCCGTGTTTTTTTTCCTGGTATACGTTTCCAGTAGTTTTTGTGTTTTTCCGAACCTCTTCTTGCAAGTTCGTCTACTTCCTCATTACCTGCAACTTCCTGGCGTCCTGGAACCCGTATCAGTTTGACGTGATTACGGTCTACCAGCTTTCTCAGTTCTTCTTTGCAGTCAACGAGTATGGGGGAAGGGGTGGTCCGGCCATGAGGTGCCCCCTGCTCAGGACTAAGGCTGTCTACTACAGGATTTCGCCCGGTTTCCTGTAGGCTCCGTTAGCGATGTTGCTTCCCCACCGCCATGCATCCATCAGCACGTGTCGCATTACACTTTGGATTGGGAGTCTTTTAGTCGCCTTTAACGACAGGCAGACCATACCTGGGATCTATTCTATTTTCCCCGTATCCCCAGGGGATGTGATTCAACCTGCTAGAATGAATGAAGGTGTGACTGACTTTGAATGTGTGAGCCCAAGATTCCTCTGGGTGAGGCTGAAGGTTGGTCTTACTCGTATCTTTTTGCTAGGGGTTTATGCCCCACAAAATGCGCTGTGGAACCAATCTTTAAAAGCCCAAAAAGAGAGGCGGGAGTTTTGGGATAGTGTGACATATTCTGAATAAGTGTAAACAGAATGAAAGAATTGTAGTGTTGGGTGATTTTAATAGTTGGGTAGGAGTAAAGCGTGATGGATATGACAGTGTTCTGGGAATGTACGGTGACGGCAGAGTAAATGAAAACGGAGAAAGACTACTTGAAGTATGTTTGGAGTGGAATCTTATGGTAACAAACACAATGTTTAACCATAAAAGGATCCACTTGTACACAAGACAAGAAGGATACCAGAGAAGTATAATTGGTTTTGTAATTGTGGATGAAAGATTAAAAAAGAAAGTGATGGACACTCGGGCATACCGCGGTGCAGGTATTGACACAGACCATTTCTTAGTAATGAGCCGAATAAGAATTCTCTTTAAGCGGTGGCGCTATCGTGTGCAGGAATCAATTCGTGTTCTAGAGCGTATAAAAGTTAAGAATTTGCAAGAAGAAGGTATAAAAGATGAGTTCGTTAATAAATTTATCAATATATTTGACAGTTTAGATGAAGCATGTGAGGTTGAAGAATTGTGGAAGCCATGTGGAGTTTCTCATAAGAACGATAAAATAAGACAAAGGTCTAATGTCCAATGTCGTGACGACGTAGAAAATTGGTGTAGAAGATGCCCAGTTTGTGAAGCGAGCAAAGGTCCTTAAACAAGATCTAGAGGCAAAATGGAATAGTGCAATGTAGGAGCTTCTTTTGAACGAATTGCTATCGACGTAGCTGGGCCATTTCCAATGACGAATGACGGTAACTAATACATACTGGTTGCTATGGACTACTTTTGTAAGTGGGTCGAAGCTTATGCCCTGCCAAACCGGAAAGCATCTACAGTTGAAAGAGTCCTGGTAGACAACATGTTTTCACGATTTTGGGTACCTATGGAGCTACATTCCGATCAAGGAAGGAATTTCGATTCGAACTTATTCAAAAAAGTTTGCGAATTAATGGGAATCAACAAAACCAGGAATACCCCACTACATTTACAGTCAGACGGCATGGTTGAAAGGTTTAATCGGACTATGGAAGAACATCTGTCCAAAGTAGTAAAAAAACATCAGAAAGACTGAGATCAACGTCTTCCATTATTCCTGATGGCCTATAGAGCAGCTGTTTATGATTCTACAAAGCTCACTCCAGCCAGCATAGTCTTCGGAAGGGAACTTCGTTTGCCCTGTGATTTGGTGTTCGGGTCACCAAGTGCCGAAGAGAAAGAAGCTTAAGATTACGCAGACGAGTTACAGGACAGCTTGTTCAAAATCCATGAAACGGCTAGGAAGAGATTGAGGTTGGCAAGTAATAAAATGAAGGCTCGCTTTGACCTAAGAGCAAATTGATGGAATTCATGGAAAAAGATCGAGTATGGCTGTATAATCCACAACGAAAGAAAGGTGTATCTCCCAAGTTGACACCATCTTGGTAAGGGCTATAGAAGGTGATAAAAAGGATAAATGATGTGGTTTATAGAATCCAACGCAATCCCAGAGCCAAGATAAAAGTCGTCCACCTAGAGAGGTTAAAGCCTTACAATGGTGAGGTTCCGCAAGTTCTTGATCGGGACGATCAAATTTGAGAGAAGGATGTTACGATCCGGTAGTGTCGGCAACCGAGGATCGACCGCGGCTAGGGTGCATATTAATGAACCTTTGTCGGCTTCCGCCTCCTTGTAATAAACTCTCGCCGCGCCTAGAGATTTCCAGTTGATTCGATGGTTCGTTCGAGAAATGGCCTAGAAGTATGATTGAGAAATATAAAAAGGACAGCGGTCGTAACAAAGGAAAAGTAAGTTTTAAAAGTATTTTAATTTATGAAAAGTAAATAGTTATAAAAGTTGTAATTGATCGAATATCTAAATGATTTATAAAAGTAGAATTTATTGTATTGGAATAAATGTTGTTTTGTTATTGTATCGAGAGTTTTAAATCGCCGGACCCAAGAAAGAGCGAATTTTAGTATCAATATTTTTAAATTCTTCTCGAATTCTTTGCTAAGTTTCGGTAATAATTCGTCTACATTCTTCAGTTATTTTAATAAGTTCTTTAAAGTCTTTGAGTGGAGTTTTGCAAACTATTGTCTTGAAATAGCCCCATAGAAAAAAGTCAAGTGGTGTTAGATCTGGAGATCTTACCGGCCATTCTATAAAACCCCTTCTGCCAATCCAATGTCTTGGAAATCGTTCGTCTAGCCATTGTCTTACGGCTAGTGCGTAATGTGGTGTAGCTCCGTCCTGTTGATGGTATATATATATATATATATATATATATATATATATATATATATATATATATATATACCATCAACAGGACGGAGCTACACCACCATATATATATATATATATATATATATATATATATATATATATATATATATATTTATATATATATATATATATATATATATATATATATATTTATATATATATATATATATATATATATATATATATATTCTGTTAATCAAGCACCATATAGTAGTTAAACAACAGGAATTCAAGCCCACTTGGAGTGGGGGGTGGAGTGGGAGAAGGAGTGGGAGAGGAGTGGGGGGGAAGTGGTGGGTGAAGGAGTGGGGGAAGTGGCGGGAGAAGGAGTGGTGAAAGTGGCGGGAGAGGAAGTGTATATATATAGGAAGTATATATATATATATATATATATATATATATATATATATATATATATATATATATATATATATATATATATATATATATATATGTTGTTTAACTACTATATGGTGCTTGATTAACAGAATATATATATATATATATATTCTGTTAATCAAGCACCATATAGTAGTTAAACAACAGGAATTCAAGCCCACTTGGAGTGGGGGGTGGAGTGGGAGAAGGAGTGGGGGGAAGTGGTGGGTGAAGGAGTGGGGGAAGTGGCGGGAGAAGGAGTGGTGAAAGTGGCGGGAGAGGAAGTGGGGGAAATGACATTTTTGACCTATGGCATTGTTGACATACGGCATGTTGCCATTGTTGACATATGAAAGGAGTAGCGGGAGGAGTGGGGGAAATTACATTTTTGGCATTTGACAGGGAGAGGGGTGGAGATAGATTTCGATTAAGAGGGTTCCGTAAGCACGTTGAAAAGTGGTGTGACGTAAGCGTTGAAAAAAAGCTGGTTTCTTGGAGATTCGAACCTGAACCCTTTGACTTACTAAACAGATAGCTATACCATTCAGATAACTCGCATATTAATTTTATCGTGCAAGATTGGATATACAAATATATATTTGTGAAATTTTTTTTATTAAAAATACCCTTGAGCTACCAGATAATGGTCGACAATGTTTGGTGTGACGTAAGCGTTGAAAAAAACTTGGTTTCTCGGAGATTCGATCCTGAACCCTTTGACTTACTATACCATTCAGATAACTCGCATATTAATTTTATCGTGCAAGATTGGATATACAAATATATATTTGTGACATCATTATGTTAAAAATAACCTTGAACTACCAGATAATAAAAATTAATGAAAATACGTTAATTTAACGTGAGTTACATGCGTCATTTCCGCTGACTTCTATTAGAACCATTTTTGCGACTCAGCAGTTCTAGAAGCTTCCAGAAATTGCTTATCTAAAAGAATGTCACACTCGTATTTTCCTTTGTTATAAAATAAGCATTATGTATCAAAATTAATCAGTTTTGACTTTTTCTGTGATTTGTTATCTTCGTATTTATTTTTATATGTAATAATTTTGTAAATAAAATTTTTTTTAAATAATTCAAAACGAAAAATTCGTGTGAAAATATTTTTTCTGGGAACTTCTAAACAAATTTTGTAAACATCCTTAAAGATATAAAAAGTAGAAAGCCATACGGTTTAGTACCATTTGACTATTTATATTAAACGGTGATAGATTTGTGCGTTCAAGTGCTACAAGAAGAAAAAAGTAAGTTTCAATTATTGTTGTGTTTTGTCTCACAAAATATTCTTATTTTTGATTTTTAATGAATTTGGAAAAATTAAACGAAGTTTCCTCCAATACAGCACGGAAACCTATAGTAAAGCTGCAGGAGCTACAATAGGAGTTCCTCAAGCAATTTATGCTGCGAAAATAACCAAAACAACATATGGTACAAGCGTTCTTCTTGACTTGGGTGATAAAGTCACCTTCCTACCCAACAGAGTGACTGCTACTTGTATATTAGGCATTTCGAGAAAGGGAAATACAGCTTAACATACCGAGGATCTTACGATTGTGGTCGTCTCCATTTGGCTGCGGCATTTGAAATTAAAGAAATTTAATCCGAAACATCCATAGAAAATTAGTAAGCAAATTTTTTTTTTCTTTTTTAATTATAAAAGTGGTTTATAATGTCGTCCAAAGTTACCGAAACTATTAAAAAGTTACATCAAAATTATTCCGATGATCTTGCTAATGTCTTTTTAAAATTAATTGCCAAACATATTAGAAAATGTGCGCTAGCTTTTAAAAAAATTAAATTTTCTGTTGGAGAAAAACGTAAAATTCATACGAAAATCGCTGAATTAAAACGGATGAGATGTTTAATTAAAGCGATGTCCAACAAGGTAGGTTTAGGGTTAAAACGAGGTAGTAGAGTTAAGTGGGAAGATGTGATTGCTATTTTCGACAGTAGAATTAGAACGGGAGTTATAATAAATTTACAACATAAAGAAATTAAAGATTTTTTAAAAGACGCGTTTCATTTATTTAAAAGTAGAGTTAATAATATTTTAAAAACAATGCCTATGCTAAAAATAAATACAACCTTTTGGGGGGATTTTATAAAGCAGCAGTCAAGTGACGAATTATTAGATCGAAAGTTTTTCATTACTCCAAATGCTGTTGTAGATGCAGGATCGGATTTAGCACAGTGGTTTAATGATAATGTAGTCGATGTTATCTTAAATAAATTATCAGAATTTTCTGAAAAAAATAGTGGTTGGGCACTTAGTAAAATCGTTTTAATAGAAGTAGCTATAAATAAATATGAGGTCGGCAACGGTTCATCTTTCATTAAATTACCAGATCAAATTTTAAAGAAACATGCTTGCGTAAACGTTCAAAATGCAGACCAAGCATGTTTCTTTTGGAGCATCGTAAGCGCTTTATATCCAGTCACAAAACACCCACAACGATTAAGTAAATATCCGCATTATGACACCGTTCTAAATATAAAGGGGTTGGAAATTCCAATTAAATTAAATCAAATTTCAAAGTTCGAGAAACTAAACGAAATTTCAGTTAACATCTATGCTTTAGAATTGATCGAAACAGAGAAGAGCTCATTTTACATGGTTATACCTGCGTTTTTAACCAAAAATAAATTGAAACGTCACGTCAATTTGTTACTAGTACAAGATCAGTATTTTCGGAAATTAAATGATTATGAAGCGCCACCTATCAACAATGAAAATGTTGAAATCAAATATCATTATGTTTGGATAAAACATTTGTCTAGATTAATTTCAAGTCAACTCAACAAATATGATCATAAAAAATTCTTGTGCGACAGATGTTTAAATTATTTTTCAAGCTGTGATAAATTAAACGAACATGAAAACGTTTGTCAAAATGTTAATGACTGTAAAATTTCATTTCCTAAATATGATTATGTAGAGTTTAGAAATTTCGTTTATAAACAAAAGTGTCCCTTTTTAATTTATGCAGACTTTGAATCGCAGTTGGTAGATTGTATTGATAAGGTTTCCGAAAAAACTGTCAAATATCAAAAGCATCGGGCTTTTAATGCAGGTTACTATTTTAAATGTTCTTACGATGATAGTCTTTCCTATTTCAATAGCTATCGGGGGGATGATTGCATGCAATGGTTCGCCGACCAATTGTCAAATTTAGCCAGTTTTATTCAATCAAAAATCAATGGTGGAAAAGCCTGATGTCATTAATGCCAAGGTATGTCACATATGTGAAAAGCCTTTTGGTATTAAAGATATTATTGTTCGTGATCATGATCACTTTACGCAGCTTTTCGGGGTTGGGCGCATCAAGTATGCAATTTACAATTTCAAAAATTATTTATTGTGCCAATTGCATTTCACAATCTTTCGGGCTACGATAGTCATTTCATTATAAAAGACATTGCCAAGCGTGGACAAGTGACTGTACTTCCCGTTAATATGGAAATATATATATCATTCACTCAATACGACTCGGAGACTAACATCAAATTTAGATTTATAGATTCTTGTAGATTTATGGGGGCCAGTCTTGACGAATTGGTGAGCACTCTAAAAGTCGAAAACTTGCAAAATTTAAAAAAAGAATTCAGCTATTTAAATGAAGAAAATTTTAAATTAATAACAAAAAAAGGTGTTTTCCCCTATGATTATATAAACAACTTGGATAAATTAAATGACAATCAATTACCATCTAAACAACAATTTTACAATAAACTAAATGACGAGCATATTAGCGAAGAGAAGTATGGTCATGCGCAAAACGTTTGGCAATCGTTCGGGATTAAAAACTTGGGGGAATATAGCGACTTATACCTTCGCACAGATATCCTTCTTTTGGCAGACGTTATGGAAAATTTTAGAGAGACTGCTTTGAAAGTTAATGGTTTAGATCCGGCATGGTATTATACTATGCCTGGGTATACGTGGGACTGCATGTTAAAGTATACTAAATGTAAACTCAAACTTATAAAGGATGTGGATATGATATTGTTCATTGAAGCGGGTATTAGAGGAGGAATATCGGTTTGCAGTAATCGATATACGGAGGCAAACAATGAGTATATGGAAACATACGATTCCACCAAGAGTATGATCGATGAGAAAGGGGTGAAAGAGAACTCGTTGGTAGTACTAGTCAGCGTAAGCAGCTGAGACATGACTGATGACATTACGAGTGGTACAGAAATATTTATAATAAAACCATCATCGACATCATATTATTTATTAATAGATTACGGCCCCTCTACATTTCAAAAAATAATTACAACCGTGACAATCGTACTGTGAACTGACAGGTCCATCCACATGTGTTTGGGCATCTGGCCTATTATAATGAATGAAACATGGTAAACGAATTCTCAAATCGAAATAACACTGATAATCGTTTGGTAATTTATGCCGACCATTCAACAATTCCCATGGTCTAGCATGTTGTATTAAATATTTGATTGGAAATTCCTTCAATTCATCTTCGGAAAAGTCTTGCAACCTCTTCTCACCATGTAGGAATGCTAAAACGGCTTCCATTATTATACAAAAACTTCAAGCAGAGATGTCCACAGTTGAACTGATTATAGTTTTGAAACTGATCGTTGTTGTAGTATAGTTTGATTTTACCCAGATATCGGACAAGTTCTTTCGGTGGCTTCAGACATCCAAATGAATCAAAATACTCAACGACATCATTTATCTTTCTATAAGCTACCCAATGAGTGCCTTGATTCTTCGACACATCTAAATTTAGAATTGCAGTTTCACGTTTACGAGGACCACTGCTTGGCAAATTGTCTCGCATGAAAACGCCTCGAAAATGTGGTATCTTCAAGAACTTTACATACTCTAACAACTCGGTATCATACAACGGTCTGTTGAGTAGCTTCATTGGAAGTTTTTTTGTTTTTTTAAATATAAACCAAAACCTCCTTTGGCGTTTTTACGCAATTACAGTCCTTAACCAAAAGCTTCCATGGCTTCATTGTGTCGATGATCTTCTTCCAATTTCTTTTTCGCATTCCTCGCATCGATAATTGTCTTCGCTATCGCACCACTTCCCCCAGCAATGCTACCGAGAGCACCAAGGGCTGCAAAAATTGGCAACAGTGGTAGAATACCTCCAGATTTTGCATTGAAAGGTATGATGCGTGGTATTCTGATTTTATTTTTTCCACCAGCTTGCTTGATGGCAAGTCTAGCAGCTTTCAGAGCAATCGAAGCAGTCTTCTTTAGATTGGTCGGGGGATTCTTTTTCAGAGATTTTCCAATTTTACCCACGATATGTCTTTGGAATGAGCATCCCATACCAAGCTTACGTTTCGCTTTCATTCCGGAAGTAACTAATAAGGCTGCAGCTCTCTCACCAAACTTGGCGTCTGTTGATTTCACTCGTTGCCAAGCAGCGTTTTCCAATACTGAATCGGCTCTGTGACGATCTTCCAGAGACTTGTGCTGCGAGTATGCAATGTCGTGTTGTTTGCAAGCAGCGTCTAGAGGATTAATGCCAGTATCTCCACGAGCCAATCGTTTTTGTAGTTTAGTTCCAGCTGCAAAATAAATGAAATATTTGTAATCGTTTGCATCGTCCAGTAATACGACTTACGTCCACAAACATGATAGCCTCCGGGTAGATGGAGCTCAAAAGGTAACTTGTTTATCAGGGAATTCAAAACACCTTCTCCCTCGTACGAAGACATTAAAACTGATAAAAGTGGAACTGTTACACCTATGTTTATAGACTAACATAAACGTCAATCATGTCACAAGATGAAGGTTATTCAACAAGAACAGTCGTTACCTATTGAAAATTTAGATTTTCATACATCATCAACGACCCTTGGAAAACATGGTAAATTATTGCCCAATTCATTTCGAGCAATAGTATGTGGACCAAGTGGTTGTGGTAAGACGAACGTCATGTTGTCAGTAATTTTTAATCCAAATGGTGCAAAATTTGAAAATGTTTACGTGTACTCCAAGTCATTGTATCAACCGAAATATCAACTACTCCAAGAGGTATTGAATGGAGTTAAAGAGGTTGGCTACTTCCCATTCAAGGATAATGATGAAATTATAAGTCCATCAGATGCAAAACCCAACTCTATATTCCTATTCGATGATGTAGCATGTGATTCCCAACAGAAAATCCGGGAATATTTTTCAATGTGTAGACACAAGGATATTGATGCTGCCTACCTTTGTCAGACCTACTCGAAAATACCTAAACAGCTCATACGAGACAACTGTAACCTGATTGTACTATTCAAACAAGATGAAATCAATTTGAAGCACGTATTTGATAAACACGTATCACCAGACATGAGTTTCGAAGACTTTAAACGCTTGTGTTCGAAATGTTGGAATGTTGCATATGGTACTTTTGTGATTGTCAAAGATTTCGATATAAATGATGGTAGATATCGTCAAGGGTTTGATAAATATATAAAAATATAAGTACCATATATCATCAGATCATTCCCCATCATGATGTCGTTAAGTCGTGTTGGCACACACAAATACAAAAAGCGCAGCAAACTGATTAAACGTGCTGCCTCCCCCTCTGATCCTGATTTAAACAAAGACGATCAAAAAGCTGCACGCAAACGCAAAATTGCAGAGCTCACCCGTTCCATTAGGAAAAAGTACTTGGCATTGAAACTAGGTAGATCGGAAAAAGATGAATCGCTCATCAGAATGTTCAAACCCATTTCGGAGCCACTACATGAGATTGTTAAATCCTCAAAGATCAATAATGCATTGGGAAGTATAAAAAAAGAAGAATCACCTGAACTAAAGAAAGAAAAAGTAGAAGAAAAGGAAAGAGTAGGACAAGAACAAACACAATTTCTCCCAATGGAAGAAGTAGGCAGAATAAGTGCGAGCACAAGTGGACGAGATAATGATGATGAAGTGTTTCACGAAAATATACCTGAACAAAATATTTCAGATAATGTTATGAATGAATATCTAGATCAATATCCGGTCATGTCACATCCATATATCAAAGATCATTGGTCATATAGTTAAAAAATAGATACAATGTATGGACCAACTTATGATCCCCAAACATCAAAATGGTATCTAGGAACACAATTAATTGACTTTGATAAAAGGACTGGCTTTATCAAGATTAAAGGTAAACAGATACGAGAAACCCCAGGACTGTATAAGCTCATCTTCTATGATGATCCTACAGATTTTAACGAAGAAGATGTGCAAGCTTACAGGGCGCTATTGAAATTGAATGATCGCTATATTAATAAAGATGGAAGACTCAAAGGTTCTACGAGATGGAAATACACAGAAATCATAAAACCGCTCATAATGGAGTTGCGAAAAGGTAGAAGACGTACAACGACTGGTAATGGTTTGACATTAACTAACAATGAAAAACCGGTGGAGTATATTTATTGGGATGATCCAAATGAACTCGTTAATCGTTTGAAGCTTCTGATAGCTTCCAGCTGAAAACACCTTACTCGATAATGAAATAGTTGCCATAATCAATGAACTTCGGGAAGCTGGCTATATATAACAATAACACTGACAATGATGAGTCATTTGAACAATGAGTCTGAACAAGTTCGGACACAGATATGCTCCATATGAAGGTAGCAATAACAGTATTGAATTGACTTATTTGAGAAAACAATTTGTATCACATTATATTATGATAAATAATTTAACTGATGCATTGAATTTGATTGACAACAAAATAAATAAATTTGAAGAATTCATTTCGAGGAACCCTCCAACGGCCAGTGAACATATGTCAACGAAAAAGTATGTAGATGATATGATTTCACAAATTAAATTTGATTTCAAGTTGGCCATTGATAAATATACTAAAAAAGTGCGAGGGGTACTCGATGGAAAAGTGAGTAAAGTTGAAATTGATAAGCTTAATACGAAACTTAATGAAAAAACAGTTTTACAACCCGCATTGATGCACTACAAAATCAAATGATCAATGCCTTGAAAAATATCGAAGGATCAATAAATAGACTTTATATTAAAAATACCCTTTGATAGTATGGCTTCAACAGACAAGATTCAACTCGTTGATGAGCTTCATGCATCAGCCCGCAAGACTTACCCTAGACGACGAACTATCATCAAGGGCTTAGATGATTTATGGCAAATTGACTTGGCCGAAATGAGACATTATGCACATCAAAATAAAGGTTTCAAAATGATTTTGGTAGTTATCGACTGTTTTTCTAAATACCTATGGACACGCCCACTCAAAACTAAGACGGGTGAAGAGATCACTAAATCTTTTGCGGATATACTGCACCAAGCTAATCGTATACCAAAAAATCTGCAATCAGATCAAGGAACAGAATTTTTCAATATTAAATTTCAGAACTTGATGAAAAAATATAATATAAACCACTATAATACATTCACTGTGAAAAAGGCTGCCATTGCTGAACGGGTGATAAGAATACTCAAAAATAAACTCTACAAGTATTTTAGTCTGAATGGAAAATACAGATAGATTGATGTATTGTCAAAAATTACCAAATAATATAATGACACCAAGCACAGTAGGACTAGATTGAAACCTACTGAAGTGAACAAGTCTAACGAGAAAGAGATTTTACGTCAGAGATATAGTCATTTGAAAATTGCTGGTCCACGTAAGCTCAAAGTTGATGATATCGTGCGGATATCCAAGTCTAAACATATTTTCGAAAAAGGATACACGCCAAATTGGACGACAGAGTTATTCAAAATCATTAAAGTTAAAATAACCAATCCTGTAACATACTTACTCGAAGACATGCATGGTCAGCCAATCAGCGGTGCTTTCTATGAGAAGGAATTGCAGAAAACCAAAAATCCCGACATTTACCTCGTAGAAAAAGTATTGAGGAGAAAGGGAAAGAAAATGTACGTCAAGTGGTTAGGACTCGACAAAAAACATAACAGTTGGATAGGAGACGTCGATTTAGTATAGAATGGAAAACACGAACAAAGTTCTGCAGTCAGGGGGGGGGCCTTTAATTCATCAAGAATCACAGTTTGGATAAGTCTGGGAAAGAAGGAGAGGGATATAAATATATGCATGAAGTTAATTTCAGTCTCATTCAAGTTTGTATCTAGCTATGTCGAGTCAAGATAGTGCTAGTATGCTAGATGTAAGTGACGTCGAGTTAACACCATCACCACCAGCATCATTTAGCATCTGATGGAGACGAGCTGTTGGAAATGTTCGAGAGCAAAAATTACAATTGATCTTTCAATAACTGATGACATTGCTGATATGGAATATCAAGTGACATTGACATAAGTCAAAGTTTGAAGGAACAATTAAAATCTTTACTATCAAAGCTAATTTCATTTTACGAATAATTTGTATTTTTTTTTTAATAAAATTGTTGATTTATGCATGTGTTTTATTAATATCGATCTCTATTTACACTCAAATAAAACTCAAAATTAAAACAATTTTTTTTTATTAACTTACACATTTGATTACATAATTTTAGTTTACACAGTAGATTACATAAAAATAGGTTACATATAATTTTTTTTTTAATTATAAAAGTGGAACAAAATGAAATTATAAAAATAATGATATCAGGAATGAGGAATATGTAAAGTTATTATTTTTTATATCTCTACGCAAACGGTTCTAAATATAATTATTCTATACTGTAATGACCCCATGGTAGCGTGTTAAATGATCCCGAAATTAAATATCTTTTATCATCCTCAGGGCTTAAAGCAATTTTCGATTGTTCTATGCTAAATACGTCATGTTTGTAGGATCGAATTGTGCACTGTGTAATATTTTTATGTTTAAATGTTTTAAGACAATCTACGTAATCTACAAACGTCAATTTATTTTTGACATTATTTTTTACCCCCTTAGACTTTTTAGTGACGTTTTTATCTCCCTGAATTTTAAACGCGTACATTTTTGATCGTAACCCAACAAAATGCGTAATGATTTTGCCGTTGGCTTCATCTTTCATAAGACCCGGTATTTTTTTGTTAAGTAACGGGATATTGTATATATTATTTCCACTATAATCGGAAGTATCAAATTTTTCGATATACCTACCGATTATGTCTTTGTAAACATTGATATTTTGTAGAGGAAACTATCGGTGTCGGTGTAGTTTATGATACAATTGTTCACCCCTAGTGTGGAGAGCATAAAATTATAGTGGAAATCATACATACACGTTTTTGAAATATCGAGAATGGACATTGCAATATATAGGGGTTTATCGAAAATTAATTCAGACTTTTTTAGTTCGATAGCCATTAGATTATCATCAAAAATTGATCTATTGTGAAATCTTGCGCTAGAAATTAAATTTTTTGCCCCGTAACGACCCTTGTATGAACTTACTAACTTTACTACCCTATGTAAGCGTTTATTTTCCATTGTTTTGCCAAACACCGCGTTGTTCGCGAGTTTAAACTGATTCTTTGCAAATGAACTGGTAGCTGTAGTCCTTAAACGAGTGTTCAGCTCGATATAGGGCTTCAACCATGCAGATTGTTTAAATTTTAAAACGCGATGTATCTTTTTAAGTATTAAACCATGCGCCAAAGCCTGTTTTAAATTTCGGTAATGTATAACATATTTTTCTTTATTATGTAGTGTAGTTATTAATTTCGGTAATTTTTATCCGGGTGGTACGCGGTGTTCAGCACAAAAGGGAAAGTCCTTATGCAAATCGTGCAACTCTTTAGGATATTCTAAATCAACCTGCAGGATGTAACCTTCTTCTGCATCGTCAGGTATCTGAGAGATGTAAATATTTGTTTCCACCCATTGAAAGTCATCGTATGGCAGAGGTTGAGACATAGCCCACCCATACAAATTATTAACATCAAGGTAAAATAGATAAACAGTTATTCCATAGATGTACTAGGATTTCACACTTACCATTCCATACCAAACATCGACGGTGAAAAATTTTACTACTACGAAAATAATAATCGTTCAGTATTGAAGGAAATCAAGCTGCCAACAGGTTGTTATGAGATTGAAAACATTGAAAGTTATATTCAGATGCATTTGAATAATACAGATTTCTCATTGAAACCAAACAAAAAAACCTTAGAGTGTGAAATCTTTAGCCGATTGCACGCCATCAGTTTCGAAAACGATAATAGTTTTGGAGAATTATTAGGGTTTTCTGAAAGGATCTTGGAGCCTGGTATAGTGCACTCTTCAGATCGACCAGTGAATATTCTTAAAGTATCTAGCTTACATTTCGATTGCAACATTACCGAAGGAGCCTTCTACGGGGACAGACCGGCCCATACTATATTGAGCTTTCCCATTACAGTCGATCCTGGATTCGCAATCAACGAACGTCCCAATACCCCCATCTATTTGCCTGTGAGAAGTAACTTAGCAGAGCTCACCAACATCAGTGTTAGAGTGTTGGATCAAGATCTCAGACCTGTGAATTTCCGAGGAGAGAAAAGTACTTTGCATTTGGACTTGAAAGAACGTTAAATGGGTTTGGCAATTCAGCTTAAAAGCGGACCACTCACTTCAAACCTATCAGTATCATCGAGGTCTTCCAAGTGACGTGACCAGCTCTCTCCAGAAAATATTATTTTGCTCCAATCTGTTGGATTGAAAGTAAGAGATGTTAAAACGCAAGTACGTTCATTCTGAGCAATCACCGACAACATCTGCAGCATCGTTTAATCAAATGAGGATGAACCCAATTTTCGATATTTACCGTCGACCTCAACATGATGAAACTATCCGGAAGGAAGAGTATCGATCCTACATCTCGTACGTGAAATCATTCGATAATAATGATATGGTGGAGATTAATGTGAATCAAGCAGATGCATTTTTCGCGATGCATGAATCTTTGTTGGAAATCAAAGGAAAATTAGATATTGAAGGAGATGGTAACGTGTCATTGGCTCTCAATTGTGGAGCGTTTTTTTTCGATTCGTGCACTTATGTGCAAAGTGCCAGAGAGATAGAAGTGATCAGAGATCCTGGAATTGTTAGTAATGTACGAGGATTCCTTTGCTGTAAACCTGAGGACTCCAAACATTTGGCGACGGCTGGATGGACGTACCCCGAAAAACCGTTCCTGAATGCTGTGGATAAGTCGTTCAGTTTTTTGATACCCCTCAAGCACATTTTCAACGTA
Source organism: Agelastica alni (assembly GCA_950111635.1). Lineage (NCBI taxonomy): Eukaryota > Metazoa > Arthropoda > Insecta > Coleoptera > Chrysomelidae > Agelastica > Agelastica alni. The sequence continues at coordinate 52,452,159 of OX467713.1, forward strand.
TTCAATGACTAAAGTTCGATTGTCTACGGAAGACAAACAATTCGTCTAGTTCGAGCACGTGACGATAAAGATAGCGTAATTGTCAAGGAACTTAACAATACTGGTGTAACGACTACTACCAAAGTCAAAGTTTTGATAGATAGTATGATACTGAAGGACAAGCATATATTTCCCAACGATGAAATCAAACTACAATTGATGCAACCCATCAAGAATGATACCACAATAAACTCGACAGTGATGTCACTATCTTTGATAACATCAACATATCTAGCATCAGAGTATCATTGAATGGAGAATATTGGCCAAACGAAAGAATGCAGTTGGATTTCGATAGAAACGATTATGTCACTGCCTACTACAACTATACCAGTTTCTACTCGAGAGTAGTTAAACAACAGCGATTCAAGCCCACTTGGAGTGGGGGGAGGAGTGGGGGTAGGAATGGGGGTAGGAGTGGGGGAAGTGGTGGGGGGAGGAGTGGGGGAAGTGGTGGGGGTAGGAGTGGTGGAGTGGGGGTGGAGTGGGGGTGAAGTGGCAGGAGAAGGAGTGGGGGGTGTGACAGGTGAAGGAGTGGGGGAAATGACATTGTTGACATATGACATTGTTGACATATGACATTGTTGCCATTGTTTACATACGGCATTGTTGACATACGGCATGTTGCCATTGTTGACATATAACATCATTGTTTACATTGTCCCCATCGACTCGATTAAGAGGGTTACGTAAGCACGTTGAAAAGTGGTGTGACGTAAGCGTTGAAAAAAACTTGGCTTCTCGGAGGTTCGAACCTTAATCCTTTGACTTACCAAACGGATAACTATACCATGTAGCTATTACGCATATTAATTTTATCGTGCAAGATTGGATATACAAATATATATTTGTGGCATCATTTTTGATAAAAATAACCTCGAACTGCGCTACCAGATAACTTTGTTATCGTATACTTAAATGAGGTGTAATATTGATTGCGACAGAGATAATAATTACACACGCACATAGTCCCAGTTTAAATGTGTGCGATATTGTTGTACATGTACAGGGTATGTCACAAATTAAGAAGTCAAAAGAACCTTAACGAATGTTGGCATGGGAAAAATTGTTTTTATGAAAATTCCCATACGCTAATCTTAAGATACGCCGTTCTAAATATAAAGGGGTGCATTCACTGTTGCAAGAGATCTAATTCGAAAAATCAAAGCACTGAGTTATCGTATACTTAAAGGAGGTGTAATATTGATTGCGACAGAGATAATAATTACACACGCACAAAGTCACAGTTTAAATGTGTAAGATACTGTTGTACAAGTACAGGGTATGTCACAAATTAAGAAGTCAAAAGAACCTTAACGAATGTTGGCATGGGAAAAATTGTTTTTATGAAAATTCCCATACGCTAATCTTAAGATACTTTGACATGTGACATTGTTGCCATTGTTTACATACGGCATGTTGCCATTGTTGACATATAACATCATTGTTTACATTGTCCCCATCGACTCGATTAAGAGGGTTACGTAAGCACGTTGAAAAGTGGTGTGACGTAAGCGTTGAAAAAAACTTGGCTTCTCGGAGGTTCGAACCTTAATCCTTTGCCTTACTAAACGGATAGCTATACCATGTAGCTACTACGCATATTAATTTTATCGTGCAAGATTGGATATACAAATATATATTTGTGACATCATTTTTGATAAAAATAACCTTGAACTGCGCTACCAGATAACTTTGTTATCTTATACTTAAATGAGGTGTAATATTGATTGCGACAGAGATAATAATTACACACGCACATAGTCCCAGTTTAAATGTGTGCGATATTGTTGTACATGTACAGGGTATGTCACAAATTAAGAAGTCAAAAGAACCTTAACGAATGTTGGCATGGGAAAAATTGTTTTTATGAAAATTCCCCATACGCTAATCTTAAGATACGCCGTTCTAAATATAAAGGGGTGCATTCACTGTTGCAAGAGATCTAATTCAAAAAATCAAAGCACTGAGTTATCGTATACTTAAAGGAGGTGTAATATTGATTGCGACAGAGATAATAATTACACACGCACATAGTCACAGTTTAAATGTGTGCGATATTGTTGTACAAGTACAGGGTATGTCACAAATTAAGAAGTCAAAAGAACCTTAACGAATGTTGGCATGGAAAAAATTGTTTTTATGAAAATTCCCATACGCTAATCTTAAGATACGCCGTTCTAAATATAAAGGGGTTGGAAATTCCGATTAAATTAAATCAAATTTTAAAGTTCGAGAAGCTAAACAAAATTTCAGTTAACGTCTATGCTTTAGAATTGATCGAAACAGAGAAGAGATAATTTTACATAGTTATACCTGTTGTGTTTACTAAAAATAAAATGAAACGTCACGTCAATTTGTTACTAATACAAGATCAGTATTTTCGGAAATTAAATGATTATAAAGCGCCACCTATCGACAATGAAAATGTTGAAATCAAATATGTTTGGATAAGTACGAGGTATGTCGTAAATTAGGAAGTCAAAAGGACCTTAACGAATGTTGGTATGCGACCCATCAAACGATTCAGCGTTGCTTAAAGTACGTCAAGTGTCACGAGAGTACGTTAAATGTCACGTGAGTACGTTAAATGTCACGTGAGTACGTCAAGCGTCACGTAAAACGTCACGTGTCACGTTATACGTAATGTGTCACATTAAAAACACACACACACACATGTTGAATATTTTTGTTCATGTACAGGGAATGTCACAAATCAAGAAGTCAAAAGGTCCTTAACGAATGTGGCATGTGACCCATCAAACGATTCAACGTTACGCAAAGTATGTCAAGCGTCACGTGAGTACGTTTAAAAACATACACACATGCACAACAACGTGACATGTCACATTAGTAGACATTGTTAACATATGACATTGTTGTCGTTGTTTACATACAGCATTGTTGACTGCCATTGTTTACATAGGGCATTGTTGACATATGACATTGTTGCCATTGTTTACATACGGCATTGTTGACTGCCATTGCTTACACACACATGACATTGTGGACATATGACATTGTTGCGATTGTTTACATACGGCATTGTTGACTGCCATTGTTTGCATAGAGCATTGTTGACATATGACATTGTAGCCATTGGTGACATTGTTGCCATTGGTGACATTGTTGCCATTGTTTACATACGGCATTGTAGACATATGTCTTTAAATTTCCCTTATACTTGAATACTATGTTTTTATTTAATGTCATTACGGAATTTTGGAAAATATGGGAAGCAAGATTTTTGATACATAATCTTTATTTCATTCACATATTCATTGTATTTAAATCAATTTTCGGTGATAATGTATTATCGTATCGATCGTCGGTAAAACATCTAAACCATGACAATAAAACCCACAATAATTTTTTTTAAAAATAAAATTACTTAATAAATTCAAAGTTTACGAGAGATGAAAAGTATGACAGTGACATTGAGCGAAGGGTGTTGGCAGGAAAACAAATGAATGGGGCTCTGCATAGCTTTATGAATAGCCAGAAAGTGTCAAAAAAGACACGTCTGGCTGTGCATAGAAGTGTGTTGGTTCCTACACTTATGTATGGTAGTGAATGTTGGGTTTGGCAGAAGAAGCATGAAAATAGGATTAATACTGCGGAGATGAGTAGTCTGAGAAGTATAGCCGGAGTGACTCGGTTGGATAAGGTAAAGAATAGTGAGATTAGAGAACGCTGTGGTGTAAAAGAAGATGTGGTTACAAAGATAGATAAAGGAATGCTTAGATGGTTTGGACACGTTGAAAGAATGGATGAAGGAAGATTGACGAAACAAATTTATAAAGCGAGTGTGAATGGACAAGTCGGTCGACCTCGGAGAACATATCTTGATCCGATCAACATTGTTTTGAGGAAAGGCCAGGTCAAGAGTACCAACAACCGACGAGCATGTATGAGAGCACTGATGAAAGTAGAGGAAGCAAAAGATGTGTGTTAGAACCGTAGCAAGTGGAAAGAAGTGTTCTCTGCCTACCCCCATGGGAAAAAGGCGTGACTTTATGTATGTAATAAAATCTCAAGAGTACCAACGACCAAGAACACTAATGCAAGTAGTTCATTGTATTTAAAACAATTTTCGATAATAATATATTATCGTACCGATCGTCGGTAAAACATCGAAACCATGACAATAAAAACCCCAATAATCTTTATTAAAAATAAAATTACTTAAAATCTCATGAATCAAACAAACAAGAATTAGCTTAAGTCCTTATGATGACATTTATTGCCTGGGACTATCGATACTCTTCCTTTTGGGTCATTATAGTTTAAATAAATATATATTTTTTTCACCCTAGCACATCTCTTTAGTTAAAGAAATGAATAGTTTGATCCTTATTCAGCTTTTAGACGATACATATCTCTAAAGGTAGTGTCAAGTCCGGGATGCGTACGCGCTCGCTGGCCGCTGCGAAAATAATATAGATGGGTATATATACAGGGGGGCGCATGAACTGGCAAAACTTTTGGAACTATTGGAAAAAATATATTTTTAACAAAAAAAAACCTTGGTTAAAAGAACTATTTAAGCTCCCTTTTTTCATGTATCACGCAATAAATCGTCTTGTTACGTCATCAAAAGATTCAGCATTACGCAAAGTACGTCGACCATCACGTTAAACGTCATGTAAGTACGTCAAGCGTCCCCTTAAACGTCACGTGTGTACGTTGAATGTAAACACAGCGACGTTAAACGTCACGTGTGTATGTCAAACGTAAACGTCACGTTAAACGTCACGTGTCACATAAAAACACACACACACACCAGTTTGATTTAAACAATCTGCATGGTTAAAGCCCTATATCGAGCTGAACAATCGTTTAAGGACTACAGCTACCAGTTTATTTGCAAAGAATGAATTAAAATTCTCGAACAACGCGGTGTTCGTCAAAACAATGGAAAATAAACGCTTCCGCAGTTGGTAAGTTCATACGAGGGTCGTTACAGATCAAAAAATTTAATTTCTAGCGTCAGATTTCACAATAGATCAATTTTTGAAAGCGAACGAGCAAGATATTTTAAAACATTTTAGTCATTTGAAAATTGCAGGACCTCGAAAATTTAAAGTTGGCGCCATTGTACGAATTAGTAAAGCCAAACACGTTTTTAAGAAAGGTTATACACCCAATTGGTCAACGGAATTATTTAAAATCACAAAATGTAAGATAACCAATCCTGCAACGTATCTTCTGGAAGATATGATGGAGGCACAAATCAAAGGAGCCTTCTACGCGGAAGAATTACAGAAAACTGCTAATCTTGATATCTACTTAGTAGAAAAGGAACTTGGACGCAAAGGAAATAAAATGTACGTCAAATGGTTAGGCATAAAAGGCAACATTTGTTTAATTATGAACAAAAATCGACTTTTAAGTGGAGGGGAGGAAGGTTACAAATATGCGCGAGTTATATGCGTCATTTCCGCTGACTTCTATTAGAACCATTTTTGCGACGCAGCAGTTCTAGAAGCTTCCAGAAATTGCTTATCTAAAAAAAATGTTACGCTCGCATTTTCCTTTGTTTAACCTTATTATAAAATAAGCATTATGTATTAAAATTAATCAATTTTGACTTTATTTTCTAAATTTTTAGCTTCGTTGTTATATTTTTTATATTATATTTATAATTTTGTTAAAGTAAAAGTTTTTTTTAAAATAATTTAAAACGAATTATAAAATTCGCGTCATTGGCAGGTGGATGTCAGTCATCATGTGCAGCAGTCAAGACAGTAATCATTTTAGTATGACGTCGAGTAGTGATGATAGCGTGAGTAATGACTTTGAAATGTCCGAATTCGTATTGCCGGGGGCACCTTCCATAGAAACAATTGTTCAATCCTACGAAGATGCTGCCAAACGTGAAGTGCATTACTTACTGCTAACGACATATATGTTGTCAGAATATGAAGTTCGATGTGGCCTTAGTTCTGCGCGGACGTTTTCTCCGACAATCATTTTGGCTAAACATTTTGGGCCTACTAAAATATCTTTTGACGTTTTTGAATGGGGTACCCTCATCAGTATTTTAGAGAAAAGGATGGAAGATTTTTTTCATGAGATGTCGCCTACGTATCCCGATGAAGACGATGATAACACCCCTATAACGTTTCACTGTGGCGATTATTGTACTATCATGCAACAAGTTTATGATGATACCAAGTTCCTGGTTTTAAAAAAACACGACGTTGAGTACTATTTGTGCGAAGAAGATGTTCAAGAAATTCTTAAAATCCACGAGCATTTGCTGACGCATCGAGTAAATTTATTAAACAAACTTAGTTTCTGTTCATATTATCACAATATTATTGGTTTTTGTAAACTGCATGGTGAATTATCGTTATCATTATTGTCGGAAATACTTCCAAATGATTTGTTAAATAGTGCATTGAGAGAGTTTATCTACTTTTATAGAATTACCACAATTAATGATTTAAATAAATAATTTTTTCAAAAAGTTTTGTTTTATATGTTCCCCGAAATTTTAAGTTTCTATAAATATACTGTAAATAATATTTGTTAATCATTTAAGATGCTGTGCCCTACTCAAAGTTTGAAGAAACAATTGAAATCTCTACTATTAAAGCTAATTTCATTTTACGAATAACATGTAATTTTTTTTTAAATTGTTGATTTGTGCATGAAATTTTTTTAAAATCGATCTTTTCTTCATTTAACTTTCATAAACCATTAAGGCTTATTTGACTAGCCAATATGAAAACAATTGCTTAAATTTCAGATATTAAATACATTCTATAACATTTCTACACATAATATAAGAGTGTAAGAATTTTAGTTGTAAAATAAATATTTTAATTTTTTTAATTATTTTATGCGTGTTAATACTACTGGGAAACCATTACGCGAAAATGAATGGATGTACTGTTGTGGCCAAGGCACGTGGGTTAGAGGTGATCCTCGTGGAAGCAAATATGATGTGTACATGAAATGATTATAATATGATATTGTTTCTTGAAAATATAATTGAATGCAAAAATTACAATTGGTCTTTTAATAACTGATGCTATTGCTGACATTGATATAAGTTGTGACCTGGTAATTCAGGAATGCTTGAATCTACGTTTCTATAGAATATGTATTATAAATATATTTGCATAGTTGTTGCTCTGTTGTGTTTTCAAGTGTCACGCTTATTATGGGTAAGAAACATTTTTGTTAATTTTTATTTATTTAATTTCTATGTTAGAAAAAAATAATTGTAACGATTTTATTCTAAATAAAGAAATTTTGTCGGTGTTTTTAACGGACGATCAATTTTTCTATTGACTTTTTTTAACTTTATTAAGCAATGATTTTTAAAATATAAAAATGTTGAAAGATTTTAAGTTTTAAATTAAAGAAATCAAATGTTGTAACACCTTCAATAAGCATTTATAATTGAAATATTGTGTTTCTGTTTAAAATCTTAAATTACACAGAGGACATCTTAAATGCATAATGATATGACGATGACTTATCTTTTTAAACGCTTTGTAACAGAAATTACATATTTGTATTTTAAAATTAGCAAATCCATTGTTTTTGCACTAAATCTAAAAGAAAAACAAAAAAAAACCGCATACAGTGACGGCTTACCTCAAATATATTTTACCTACGGTTTAAAATCTATAAAAGGGAAAACAAAAAGGCATTTTTACTAGAATTTAAAACGAGATGGATAAGTAACTAAAACTTTTTTAATTATGTTGTTATTTTAAATTTTTACTCTTTACAAAATTTTTGCAAATTTTCAAAATACTTTTATTTTAAAGTTATTTTTCGTCAGTTAAAAAATAATTTAAACACCACTCACAAATAAATTTTTTGTCTATTCTTAGTTACTCGACTATTTATTAATCTAGACAAATCTTTGATGCAGCAATAGTTATATTTAATTTTACAATTCTCATCATCTGAGCTTTATAATTATTTAATTTTTGATAATACTGATTTTTAATCAAATTTGTTATTTTTTACACACTAGTTTTCAATTTAAAATTGCTTTACAGACAGACGATTGGAAGACCTTATATAAACCAGAGTAAGGGGAGAATTACCCTCGCATCAAAGAGTAAGTAAACAAAACCATTTGCTAATTATTTCTACCAATCTTACTTTGGTGTTGGTAGTTTTAACAATAAATTTAATTTCCAACTAAAATTTCTTAGGCTAACTTTTTTTATGCTAATTTTTGTATTAACATAAGGTTTTAATCATTTTAGATATTTTTTTACTAAATTAAAAATTCTTTGTGTCAATTTTAGTACATTAAATTTTAATTAAAACTTTTTTTTTTTACAGGCTAAACCCATCATAATTATGATGGGTTCTCGTGGAGGCAACCCACCTCCATCAATGATATGCGTAGGGGATGTGGGCCCCTACAGTATATATATGGAGGTACTCGAGAGCGAGACATGGGTTTGGGCATTAAGGTATAAATTTATCTATGATTTTATATTTTTATTTTACAAATGTTTTTTTTTTATGTTGCAGATAATGGGCCTATTCTACTTTAATTATGTAAAGTAATTAAAAAAAAAACTTTGAGTTAAATAAAGGAAATGAATGAATATTGTTTCGTTTCAATTATTTTTGAAAGTAACGTTCGACACATGCCTCAAACATTTGACAATTATTTCAGTTAATTAACGTACAAAATGTTAAAATGTTCAAAATTTAATTAAATATCTAAAATTGGATTTAAAACTAAAAAAGTACTCGAAAAAATCATTTTAACAGTATCATACAAATAAAAATGTTTATAAAATTAATTTTTGGTTTTAAAATATAAGTGTTAAAAATAAATTTAAAAAGTTAAACAAAAGAAAATTAATTTAAATAAAATGAATATGTGAATGAAATAAAGATTATGTATCGAAAATCTTGCTTCCCAAATTTTCCAAAATTCCGTAATGACATTAAATAAAAACATATGTAGTCTCATAGTATTGAAGTATAAGGGAAATTTGATCACATATGTCAACAATGCCGTATGTAAACAATGGCAACAATGCCGTATGTAAACAATGGCAACAATGCCGTATGTAAACAAGGTCAAAAATGGCTACAATGTCATATGTCAACAATGCCGTATGTAAACAATGTCATATGTCAACAATGCCCTATATAAACAATGGTAGTCATCAATGCCATATGTAAACAATGGCAACAAGTCATATGTCAACAATGTTAACATTGCCCAGGATCCAAACCCCTGCCACGCCTCTGGACCATATTCGTGTACCGAACGAAATGTACAACGTCTCCGTCACTGGTTTTCTAATGTTGTAATACCATTATAATTATTTTAAATAAATGTTTAAGAAAAATTGGATGTTTTATTAAAACACTATGTGTATTCATCATCAACTTTTATATTACATGTAGATTTAAATTTTCGTTTTACAATTTTTAAGATAAATTTTAAAATTAAAACAAAAATAGATGCCAATATTACACAAGTCATTGCAAAAACATTATCGACTTTATTTTTCATGCTCTCTTTTGTTGGAATATCGGACTAAATTTCTTTAATTTCAAATGCTGCAGCCAAATGGGGGCGGCCACAATCGTAAGATCCTTGGTATGTTAAGCTGTATTTCCCTTTCTCGAAATGGCTAATATACGGCTCATAGGTAGCAGTCACTCTGTTGGGTAGAAATGTGACTTTATCACCCAAGTCAAGAAGAACGCTTGTACCATATGGTGTTTTGGTTATTTTCGCAGCATAAATTGCTTGAGGAACTCCTATTGGTAGCTCCTGCAGCTTTACTATAGGTTTCCGTGCTGTAATGGAGGAAACTTCGTTTAATTTTTCCAAATTCATCTAAAATCAAAAATAAGAATATTTTGTGAGACAAAACACACACAACAATAATTTAAACTTACTTTTTTCTTCTTGGAGCACTTGCACGCAAAAATCTATCAACGTTTAATGTGAATAGTCAAATGGTACTAAACCGTATGGCTTTTTTCTTTTTATATATTCAAGGATGTTTATAAAAAAAATTTAGAAATAAAGTCAAAATTGATTAATTTTAATACATAATGCTTATTTTATAATAAGGTTAAACAAAGGAAAATGCGAGCGTAACATTTTTTTTAGATAAGCAATTTCTGGAAGCTTCTAGAACTGCTGCGTCGCAAAAATGGTTCTAATAGAAGTCAGCGGAAATGACGCATATAACTCGCGCATATTTGTAACCTTCCTCCCCTCCACTTAAAAGTCGATTTTTGTTCATAATTAAACAAATGTTGCCTTTTATGCCTAACCATTTGACGTACATTTTATTTCCTTTGCGTCCAAGTTCCTTTTCTACTAAGTAGATATCAAGATTAGCAGTTTTCTGTAATTCTTCCGCGTAGAAGGCTCCTTTGATTTGTGCCTCCATCATATCTTCCAGAAGATACGTTGCAGGATTGGTTATCTTACATTTTGTGATTTTAAATAATTCCGTTGACCAATTGGGTGTATAACCTTTCTTAAAAACGTGTTTGGCTTTACTAATTCGTACAATGGCGCCAACTTTAAATTTTCGAGGTCCTGCAATTTTCAAATGACTAAAATGTTTTAAAATATCTTGCTCGTTCGCTTTCAAAAATTGATCTATTGTGAAATCTGGCGCTAGAAATTAAATTTTTTGTCCTGTAACGACCCTCGTATGAACTTACTAACTGCGAAAGCGTTTATTTTCTATTCTTTTGTCGAACACCGCGTTGTTCGCGAGTTTAAACTGACTCTTTGCTAATAAACTGGTAGCTGTAGTCCTTAAACGAGTGTTCAGCTCGATATAGGGCTTTAACCATGCAGATTGTTTAAATCAAACTGGTGTGTGTGTGTGTGTGTGTGTGTTTTTATGTGACACGTGACGTTTACGTTTGACATACACACGTGACGTTTAACGTGACGCTGTGTTTACGTTTGACGTACACACGTGACGTTTAAGGTGACGCTTGACGTACTCACATGACGTTTAACGTGACGCTTGGCGTACTCACGTGACGTTTAACGTGACGGTCGACGTACTTTGCGTATTAAATTATCATCAAAAATTGATCTATTGTGAAATCTGACGCTAGAAATTAAATTTTTTGATCTGTAACGACCCTCGTATGAACTTACCAACTGCGGAAGCGTTTATTTTCCATTGTTTTGACGAACACCGCGTTGTTCGAGAATTTTAATTCATTCTTTGCAAATAAACTGGTAGCTGTAGTCCTTAAACGATTGTTCAGCTCGATATAGGGCTTTAACCATGCAGATTGTTTAAATCAAACTGGTGTGTGTGTGTGTTTTTATGTGACACGTGACGTTTAACGTGACGTTTACGTTTGACATACACACGTGACGTTTAACGTCGCTGTGTTTACATTCAACGTACACACGTGACGTTTAAGGGGACGCTTGACGTACTTACATGACGTTTAACGTGATGGTCGACGTACTTTGCGTAATGCTGAATCTTTTGATGACGTAACAAGACGATTTATTGCGTGATACATGAAAAAAGGGAGCTTAAATAGTTCTTTTAACCAAGGTTTTTTTTTGTTAAAAATATATTTTTTCCAATAGTTCCAAAAGTTTTGCCAGTTCATGCGCCCCCCTGTATATATACCCATCTATATTATTTTCGCAGCGCGTACTTTGCGTATTAAATTATCATCAAAAATTGATCTATTGTGAAATCTGGCGCTAGAAATTAAATTTTTTGATCTGTAACGACCCTCGTATGAACTTACCAACTGCGGAAGCGTTTATTTTCCATTGTTTTGACGAACACCGCGTTGTTCGAGAATTTTAATTCATTCTTTGCAAATAAACTGGTAGCTGTAGTCCTTAAACGAGTGTTCAGCTCGATATAGGGCTTTAACCATGCAGATTGTTTAAATCAAACTGGTGTGTGTGTGTTTTTATGTGACACGTGACGTTTAACGTGACGTTTACGTTTGACATACACACGTGACGTTTAACGTCGCTGTGTTTACATTCAACGTACACACGTGACGTTTAAGGGGACGCTTGACGTACTTACATGACGGTCGACGTACTTTGCGTAATGCTGAATCTTTTGATGACGTCACAAGACGATTTATTGCGTAATACATGAAAAAAGGGAGCTTAAATAGTTCTTTTAACCAAGGTTTTTTTTTGTTAAAAATATATTTTTTCCAATAGTTCCAAAAGTTTTGCCAGTTCATGCGCCCCCCTGTATATATACCCATCTATATTATTTTCGCAGCGGCCAGCGAGCGCGTACGCATCCCGGACTTGACACTACCTTTAGAGATATGTATCGTCTAAAAGCTGAATAAGGATCAAACTATTCATTTCTTTAACTAAAGAGATGTGCTAGGGTGAAAAAAATATATATTTATTTAAACTATAATGACCCAAAAGGAAGAGTATCGATAGTCCCAGGCAATAAATGTCATCATAAGGACTTAAGCTAATTCTTGTTTTTTGATTCATGAGATTTTAAGTAATTTTATTTTTAATAAAGATTATTGGGGTTTTTATTGTCATGGTTTCGATGTTTTACCGACGATTGGTACGATAATATATTATTATCGAAAATTGTTTTAAATGCAATTAACTACTTGCATTAGTGTTCTTGGTCGTTGGTACTCTTGAGATTTTATTACATACATAAAGTCACGCCTTTTTCCCATGGGGGTAGGCAGAGACCACTTCCTTTCACTTCCGCTACGGTTCTTACACACATCTTTTGCTTCCTCTACTTTCATCAGTGCTCTCATACATGCTCGTCGGTTGTTGGTACTCTTAAACTGGCCTTTCCTCAAAACAATTTTGATCTGATCAAGATATGTTCTCAGAGGTCGACCGACTTGTCCATTCACACTCGCTTTATAAATTTGTTTCGTCAATCTTCCTTCATCCATTCTTTCAACGTGTCCAAACCATCTAAGCATTCCTTTATCTATCTTTGTAACCACATCTTCTTTTACACCACAGCGTTCTCTAATCTCACTATTCTTTACCTTATCCAACCGAGTCACTCCGGCTATACTTCTCAGACTACTCATCTCCGCAGTATTAATCCTATTTTCATGCTTCTTCTGCCAAACCCAACATTCACTACCATACATAAGTGTAGGAACCAACACACTTCTATGCACAGCCAGACGTGTCTTTTTTGACACTTTCTGGCTATTCATAAAGCTATGCAGAGCCCCATTCATTTGTTTTCCTGCCAACACCCTTCGCTCAATGTCACTGTCATACTTTTCATCTCTCGTAAACTTTGAATTTATTAAGTAATTTTATTTTTAAAAAAGATTATTGTGGGTTTTATTGTCATGGTTTAGATGTTTTACCGACGATCGATACGATAATACATTATCACCGAAAATTGATTTAAATACAATGAATATGTGAATGAAATAAAGATTATGTATCAAAAATCTTGCTTCCCATATTTTCCAAAATTCCGTAATGACATTAAATAAAAACATAGTATTCAAGTATAAGGGAAATTTGAAAACATATGTCTACAATGCCGTATGTAAACAATGGCAACAATGTCACCAATGGCAACAATGTCACCAATGGCTACAATGTCATATGTCAACAATGCTCTATGCAAACAATGGCAGCCAACAATGCCGTATGTAAACAATCGCAACAATGTCATATGTCCACAATGTCATGTGTGTGTAAGCAATGGCAGTCAACAATGCCGTATGTAAACAATGGCAACAATGTCATATGTCAACAATGCCCTATGTAAACAATGGCAGTCAACAATGCTGTATGTAAACAACGACAACAATGTCATATGTTAACAATGTCTACTAATGTGACATGTCACGTTGTTGTGCATGTGTGTATGTTTTTAAACGTGACGCTTGACATACTTTGCGTAACGTTGAATCGTTTGATGGGTCACATGCCACATTCGTTAAGGACCTTTTGACTTCTTGATTTGTGACATTCCCTGTACATGAACAAAAATATTCAACATGTGTGTGTGTGTTTTTAATGTGACACATTACGTATAACGTGACACGTGACGTTTTACGTGACGCTTGACGTACTCACGTGACATTTAACGTACTCACGTGACATTTAACGTACTCTCGTGACACTTGACGTACTTTAAGCAACGCTGAATCGTTTGATGGGTCGCATACCAACATTCGTTAAGGTCCTTTTGACTTCCTAATTTACGACATACCTCGTACTTATCCAAACATATTTGATTTCAACATTTTCATTGTCGATAGGTGGCGCTTTATAATCATTTAATTTCCGAAAATACTGATCTTGTATTAGTAACAAATTGACGTGACGTTTCATTTTATTTTTAGTAAACACAACAGGTATAACTATGTAAAATTATCTCTTCTCTGTTTTATTTAATTCTAAAACATAGACGTTAACTGAAATTTTGTTTAGCTTCTCGAACTTTAAAATTTGATTTAATTTAATCGGAATTTTCAACCCCTTTATATTTAGAACGGCGTATCTTAAGATTAGCGTATGGGAATTTTCATAAAAACAATTTTTCCCATGCCAACATTCGTTAAGGTTCTTTTGACTTCTTAATTTGTGACATACCCTGTACTTGTACAACAATATCTTACACATTTAAACTGTGACTATGTGCGTGTGTAATTATTATCTCTGTCGCAATCAATATTACACCTCCTTTAAGTATACGATAACTCAGTGCTTTGATTTTTCGAATTAGATCTCTTGCAACAGTGAATGCACCCCTTTATATTTAGAACGGCGTATCTTAAGATTAGCGTATGGGAATTTTCATAAAAACAATTTTTCCCATGCCAACATTCGTTAAGGTTCTTTTGACTTCTTAATTTGTGACATACCCTGTACATGTACAACAATATCGCACACATTTAAACTGGGACTATGTGCGTGTGTAATTATTATCTCTGTCGCAATCAATATTACACCTCATTTAAGTATACGATAACAAAGTTATCTGGTAGCGCAGTTCAAGGTTATTTTTATCAAAAATGATGTCACAAATATATATTTGTATATCCAATCTTGCACGATAAAATTAATATGCGTAGTAGCTACATGGTATAGCTACCCGTTTAGTAAGTCAAAGGATTAAGGTTCGAACCTACGGGAAACCAAGTTTTTTTCAACGCTTACGTCACACCACTTTTCAACGTGCTTACGTAACCCTCTTAATCGAGTCGATGGGGACAATGTAAACAATGATGTTATATGTCAACAATGGCAACATGCCGTATGTCAACAATGCCGTATGTAAACAATGGCAACAATGTCATATGTCAACAATGTCATATGTCAACAATGTCATCTCCCCACTCCTGTGATATGCCAACAATGTCATATGCCAACAATGTCATATGTCAACAATGTCATATGTCAACAATGTCATATGCCAACAATGTCACTTCTTCTCCTGTCACTTCCCCCACTCCTACCCCACCACTCCCCACCACTTCTCCCCCCACTCCTACCCACTCCACCACTGCCCCCACTCCTCCCCCCACTCCAAGTGGGCTTGAATCGCTGTTGTTTAACTACTCTCGAGCTATACACATTCCACACAAGTTCATCCAATTTTGGACTACTCAGCATTCAAAGATCATGCATTATTCGTGATAGATTGTTTGAAGCAGGAAGATAGCATGAAATCATCGACAGTGGATATAAAGCTGGAGATTGAGTCTGCTAAAGGATTTCCTGCTGATACTAAGGCCTATTGCATCATCGTGCGTGATTGTCTGCTAGAGTACTTCTCTCTGACGGAGGTTGTGAAAAGCATAATATAAGTGGTCGACTACCGTTCGTGCTCTCCATTTCAACGCTGACCCTCATGAGAATCGCATTCGTTGACATTCTAGGTTTCACGCTCGATGGCGTCTTTCATCCAAAAGAATTGACAATTTAGATTGGTCGTCAAAGATCCAACTTTTTGTTCAAGCCTCCAACACCTTATGCTGATGTGAGCGGAAAAGATAAAAAAACTACACAATACTTGGAAAAATTTGTTCACGGAATATCATATCAGTCTGGAGATATTAACTATAGTGAAATGAATGCCATTTTTGAAAAATATTCACTACATTCAGTTGAGTGCATTTATGTAAGAGGAAATCAGAAAGCTGACTTTTTGAAAACAAAGTGTGCTGAGCTTGCAGTGTATCCAACCATTTACGATGTGACGCTATATGATGACTCATCATTGAATACGGAAAACTTCCAGCCCACCATTACGTATTGTCCTAACCACGCCAATGGAAAATTCATGTGCACCCAACGAAATGTTGATCAATTACATCAATGGTTTACATATGTTGTATTACCCAAGTAGAAAAATATTGTAAATGTTTGTTTCTTCAATAAATATATTATTATTCTTATTATTGAGTTTTATTAAAACACCTCGTATATCTGTTGAATTGTTTATTTTCTCATGTACTACAAGATGATCTATACTTTTTCATAGTTTTTTTGAAAAAATTAATTATTAAAATGATTATAGTTGCTAATATCAAATATAGTATTGAAAACATTTTATCATTTTTTATGTTGACAAATGTTGTCTCCTTGAAAGGTGTAGCTTGTCATTCTCTTTCCTCTTGAGTTTCATCATTAAATAGGAATTTTATTTTGTAGAATGAGTTATTTTCTTCTGGTATCTCCTTGTAAAACACCGGTAGTCGTCCATCATTTACTACTTCATGTTTCATTATTGCCCATGACGATTGACTGCAGTTTTTTCTTGCATTATCGAAGCATATCTTTAGAATTTTAATATCAGTGGGTACCTTTGTATAGAATACATCATTCAAAACGGCTGTCAGAATGATTAATGATAGTCGTGACATTTTTAGAGTTGTTATCTATTTTTGACACAAGTACTTCTAGTGAAGGTCTTTACTCTGGCAACTGAAAACTTTTTCACACAAACTCAGATTCTCCAAATGCGTCAATACTCTAGTTTTTTCTTTGTAAAAAGTTATATCTCTACTCAACTGACGGACATGCTCACCGAATTCCTCTAGTTTCCTTCTGTACTCGTCTGAAGTCATTGTGATACTGATGATTAAATCACCAAAGTTCACGTTCTTATAGCTTTGTTAATACGTCATTTGTCATTATCATTCTATCATACCTCATAATATGACATAGAATAAAAAATTTTAATGCACCCTGTATATTTTACTCGTATACACCTGCATTGTTTGAAAACTCAGATATCTATCAATGATATTTCTTTACGGCCTCAGAAACTATGATTGACAGCGCTGAAAATGTTCATGCGCCCCTGTATGTATACCTATATATATTATATCGCAGCGGCCAGCGAGCGCGACCTGAACTAATGACGCATGTCACGTTAAATCAACATATTTTCATTCAAGGTTATTTTTAATAAAAATGATGTCACAAATATAAATCTTGCACGATAAAATTAATAATGCGAGTTATCTGAATGGTATAGCTATCTGTTTAGTAAGTCAAAGGGTTCAGGTTCGAATCTCCAAGAAACCAGCTTTTTTTCAACGCTTACGTCACACCACTTTTCAACGTGCTTACGAAACCCTCTTAATCGAAATCTATCTCCACCCGTCTCCCTGTCAAATGCCAAAAATGTAATTTCCCCCACTCCTTCTCACGCCACTTCTTTCATATGTCAACAATGTCATATGTCAATAATGGCAACATGTTGTATGTAAACAATGCCATATGTCAACAATGTCATTTTCCCCAGTTCTTCTCCCGCCACTCTTGTCATATGTCAACAATGCCATATGTCAACAATGTCATTTTCCCCACTCCTGTCATATGTCAACAATGTCATATGTCGACAATGTCATTTCCCCCACTCCCTCTCCCGCTACTACCCCCACTCCTTCTCCCGCCACTTCCCCCACTCCTTCTCCCGCCACTTCCCCCACTCCTCCCCCATTCCTTTTCCCACCACTTTCCCCACTCCAAGTGGGCTTGAAACGCTGTTGTTTAACTACTAATGTCGTTCATGGGATCTATCGGATACATATTAACCGAAAGTGGATTACAAGAACTCTTTAACACTATTTACGCACTGAATTCAATTGAAAAAATTATAGCAGGACATGCGTATTCAAGGGCAGTAAGAGCGCATATGCTGACTCATCTTTCAACTGCTAAAATTGTCCTGCAATTTATCGATTTGACACCCGATCTCAGTGCAGAATTAGATAGAATTTTATATAATTTCGATAGGTAAGTGATACTTAAGGCGGACCAGGAAGAATTCTGCAAAGAACTTGCTGATAAATTTGAAAATGAATTGATTAAACTTGAACAACGTGGTGCTACAGTAAAATTATGGGTTCAATATTTTCGGATAGTTACACTTCTAAAACAATTCATTGGGGCAGAAAGAAAGAATAAAAATAATGTCACAAATATAAATCTTGCATGATAAAATTAATATGCGAGTTATCTGAATGGTATAGCTATCTGTTTAGTAAGTCAAAGGGTTCAGGTTCGAATCTCCGAGAAACCAGCTTTTTTTCAACGCTTACGTCACACCACTTTTCAACGTGCTTACGGAAATCTCTTAATCGAAATCTATCTCCACCCCTCTCCCTGTCCATTCAAGCCCACTCCGAGTGGGCTTGAATTCCTGTTTTTTAACTACTCCATATTTCTCCGTTTATTAACTTGTGTTCCTAGTGACTGAGTAATAATTGGATCAATTATATCAATAAAAAGTGGTCCAATTAAATCATTTCCTAGAATACCAGCCCATTACTTGATCTTTGCTGAAAACTAAGTATTATCTTGTAGAAACACGTGAGGATTTTTGTCATTCCAGTACCTACAATTATGTTTGTTTACAAAGCCAATAAAATGTTGATTTATCAATGAAACAAACCAAATTTGCGTCTTTTTGTATTTTTTGGGACATATTTTCACGAAATTCAATTCTGCGGTCATAATCGTCTTCACTAAGCTGATGATGAATTTGTATTTTATAAGGAAAAAACTTATGCAATTTTAACACTTTGTGTATGGAACCAACAATAATATTTGTAAGTTTTGATACTTTTGGAATGGAATAGGTAGGATCTTGCCACGTCTTTTTCGTTCTCTAAAGAGTACTTTGACAGCGGTCTCTCTACTGGCAAATTATGCCCGAGCTCAGCCGTAGAGGGTGGAAGAAAAAAATATATAAAAGTGAGCCGTGCCACCGACTTAGACGGTTCAAGCCGGAAACCCCTAGGTCTTATAGGCACTAGCAGAGCCTCACGATAAACAACTGAGATTATGGTGAACTAAATAAATAAAATTATAGCTAAAATATATTAGATACTTTACTCCTACAATAAATCAAAGTACACAGTTCAATAATAAACTTATAACAAATATAGTCAAAATCAACAGCTAACAATAAATCAAAAATCCAAAGTTTACGATTCCATAAAATAACCAAAACAAACGTAAGAGTAACAAACTTTACCAAGTTACCAAAAAAAAAACGTATTCAAGTCAACTCCTTAATAATACTAAATCAAACGTTTACATAAGGCTGCTAATTTACTCATGTTTTTACCATTTACATAAAGATTTACACTGCCAAAACAATCGAGTTTATTTAAAAATATTTTTTTTACAATGGTTGTCCTTTAAAATATCAAAAGTGTAGGATATTTACAAATAAGTATGAAGAAAATATATTTTTACTTAGACATAAAGAATTATTGAGAAGATTATTTTAATCCAAGTTTAGTTTTGGCATATTATCTAATGCAATAAATAGTTTTTAAACAATGTACCATATTAATAAATTAAAACAAAACTCAATCGTGGTGTCAAAAATAAGTCACGTCGAAAAATATTCAAAAATAATTCACTTGTAACCTTTGGGTAAACGTATATTGTAGATCAAATATAAAAAAAAGAATAACTTTAATCTTGATCACCTTAATACGGAGTTCCTGCTAAAAACACCAAGCAAGTCTTTATAGCACTGCAATTTATCGTCGATATGGATGATACGTATACACTACTCCTGTGGCTGGTTTAATTATGGAACCGCACCTGCTAATTAACAATGGCTTCCCTCAAATAAATCCCGCATGCGGTTATTTTAACTTGACACCAAAATCCAAAATATCAACAACGAAGGTAAGATAGAATGGTCAAGTTAAAAATTAAATGGTTTTTCTTCAAAATCCAATTAAGATGGCCCAAATACAGCCAGATATGAAAGATAAACCGTAGAGGTTTTGCACACGTGTTAATATCACACCGTCCCAAAAATTCTCACCACACCACTCCCAATACTGCCACCAAACGACTGACTACTTCCCAGGCCGGATATCAATAAAAATGACACGGAACCGCCGTCAACCAACAATATTCGCATCTATGTTCCAAACTCAGAATCGCGCTCGTCCGTGTTGATAGCCAGCCCTATCCACACAGAAATGCAAACCAAACAATAATATAACCGACAACACACAACAATCGAGGCCAAAAACCAAAGCAAAATCTAATAACGAAAACCCCCACTCATCTCCATCGATTAACGAAAAATGCCGCAGCCATTAACAATCGAATCCCATCACTACAAGGTATGCAACACTATTTACAACGAATGATATATTTAAGTTACAACAAAATACGGTACCTGAGGAATACAAAACTATCAGAGACACAATTATAATGGAACTGTAGAAGGCAAAAAATAGGCACGTTACAATCTATAGCAAAATGACCCAGTACGTCAATTTTTTTATTACAAACTGATCCAGTTTTTTCAAATTTCCGTACTAAATGTTGAATGAGGCGTCAGATTTTTCATGAATGATTGAAAAGAAATTTTATAGATCTCCAAAAGGACAATTTGGCAATAAATGGTACAAAACATTTTTTTTATATCAAACTGGATAAATTGACTTAATTGCTTCCTCTCCTTTCATCAGGGCTCTCATGTATGCTCGTCGGTTGTTGGTACTCTTGACCTGGCCTTTCTTCAAAGTGTATGTATTTGTAAAATAAGCTTTTATTAAAATAAAAATTAAAAATCTGACCCTCATACCAATTTTAAATAGAATCTGGTCATAATCACATAACTCGCCATCCCAAAATTCGTTAGTTTAAAAACAAAATCATGATATCTGATCCTAAAAATCCCCACATACCAATTTTAAATGAAATTGGGCTATTATTATAAACCTTGTCACCATTTTGAACCGCCATATGTAATAAGTATATATTACAAAGTTTAAATTAAATACAATGAATCTTTTATTCGAATGCACTTAGACGAAAAGAAATGTTTATTTTAAAGTTGATGTAGGTTAGATTATTCTGTGAGATATAGATTGTAGAATACCTATTTTGTCTGTAAACATCGTGACAAGCTTTAAAAAATACGCCCAGTAGATTTTTACCGAAAAATGTTTAGTTTTTATTGTCCGACTAAAATTATATCTCTTGAGGAAATGGATATTCCAAAAAAAGCAACAGAGAAATTTCGATTGCATTTAAATATTTTTGCCGAATACGGTTTATCGAATTTTGAAATTAAAACTGCAAGAGAATATGTTTAACCCCTAAATCCGTTTCTGTTTCATATACATTTACAAAGTAAAATGAAAACTATGTAGGGGTCACTACCGCACGGGTTGAAAAATTCATATTTTCCTTAGGTTCCTGGCAGATGGCGTTAGAAATCGTCTCAAATACTCTTTACACTGGCGTTGTCCTACTATGTTATACAATGATTTTATATACGTTTTTAAGACGTTGTCAAATCTGATTATAATGGTGAAATGAACGAGGTAATTTTTTAAAATGGTTTGAGAATCAGTTGCTAAACAGTCTTACTGAACCATCAGTAATTGTTATGGACAATGCCCCTTACCACAGTATTTTTTTTATTTGATACTGCTTCAACCACTAGGGCTATTAGCAATGATAGATATAAATATAAAAGCTACATAAAAATATAAATAAAAGTATTTTAAATCTGTTTTATGAGACCCGTTGAGCGTAAGAAGTTTATTATTGAGTCACCATCACTATTCTCACATAAGCACTGTTTTAAAGAATTCGGTATATTGTGTTGTTGTCTTTCAAGTGTGTAAAGGGGGTACTCCACTAACAGAAGTTGGATGTTTATTTCCGTACTACAAGGATAGCATACTGGGGGAAGCTCATGTTTGAATAAATAATCATTCTTAATTATTGTGTGTCCTAAACGTAATCTAGACATTATTACCTGGTCTCTCCGCTTGACAGGAAGTCTCCATGGTAATACTTTTCGTTTTATAGATTGTAGTTTAGAATTCGATGTTTTCCATTCTGATTGCCACTTGTTTGTAATTTTGTTTTTAAAATGCTGTTTTAGGTCAAGGTCTACGCATGATGTTACTGTAAGTGTAATTGGATTTTCGATAGCTTTATTTGCTAATGTGTCAGCCATGTCATTTCCCCGTATTCCACAGTGAGAAGGTATTTACAAAAACTGAAGTGTCCGTAAGTGTTGTTGGCAAATGTTGAGTTCCGTTTTGATGGATAAAAGTGTAGGGTGTTGGGGATATAATTTCCGGAGGGCACTTAGCGAGCTTAAGGAGTCTGAGATTATTAATCCAATCTTAATGTTATTTTGGTTTGTAAATATGATTGCCTGGAGGATAGCGAAGAGCTCAGCCGAGAAGATAGAGGTATGTAAGCGAAGTTGGTTGGAATACACTTGTTCACCTGAGAAAAATGCAGTTCCAACTCCTTTATCAGATTTTGATGCATCTGTGAATATTTGAGCAAATTCTTTGTAGATATTTAGTTTCTCTAGGACTTTTGTTTTGAGTATATTAATTGGGGTTTCTGATTTTTTGTTTTCAAGTGAAATATCGGTATCGCAGATTGGAAGGGAGATTGTTCATGGTAAAAGGAGGTTGCTGTTGGAAATTTTATACATGGTAGGTATGTTTGTATTCAGGTTTTCCAAATAACATTTTAATCAATGGTAGAATGGTGGGTTCAGTCGTTTCTTTGTGTTAAATGTTGAAGAGAATCTATCAGCAATGGTGTTTTTAAAAACAGGTATTAGTGGATCGGCTGATATTCTTGAGGCGTATGATAGGCTTAGTTATTCTTTTCTGAATCGTAATGGTGGTTCCCCAGATTTACAGAGCATACCCTTAACTGGGCTTGTATGGTGAGCTCCTAATGCAATCCTAATTGCCATATTTTGAATTGGATTCAGAGTTTTTAAAACGGTGTTTTTAGCCGAGCTGCATGCAACTGCTCCATAATCTAGTTTTGAATGGATTAACGCTTTATATAGTGCCATTAGGGTTTGGAAATCAGCCCCCCAGTCCTTGTAAGCTACACTTCTCATCAAATTTAGTCTGTTTTGTGTTGTCTGGTGAAGGTTGGGGATATGTTCTTTCCAAGTTAATTGCTTGTCTAGCTTTATTTCCAGAAAGAAAATTGAGTTTACGTATTCGATGGAGGAACCATTTAAGTGGAGGGTGGCGTGGTACTCTTTTTGGGGTTTTTGCTAAAGAGTATTGCGTTGGTTTTATTTACTGAAAATTTCAGTCCCGTTACTTTAGACCAACTCTCTAGTTTGTGGATTGAGTTTTGTACATGTTAATGAATTGACAATATATTTTTCCCCGTGTGTATATGACTAGATCATTGGCAGACAATCGAGCATGTACTAATGGGCTAAATGACTTAGCGATAGCAATAAGAAACAAGACTATGCTAAGGGTCGATCCTTGTGGGATGTCATTTGTCTGGATTTTTGGTTCTGAGAAAGTATTATTTATGCGGACTCTAAACTGACGATAACTTAGGAAGTTTTGAATAAACTTTAGCATATTTCCTTGAATTTTCCAATTAACAACTGTTTTTAATATGTCCGATCTCCAGATTGTATCGTATGCTCGTGTTATGTCAAAGAAAACTGCTAAACATTCTTGATCTAGATCTTCTGAAACCACTTTGGATGGAAATGAGTAACTTAGTTTGTTCGAGATGCCAGGATAGTCTATTACTTACAATCTTTTCGAGGACTTTACGCATGGTGCATGTTAGAGCGATCGGTCTATATGATTGAGGGTCTGATTTGCTTTTACCTTGTTTTAAAATTGAGACTATGATGGATTCATGCCAGTCTGTGGGAAATACATGTTTCGTCCAGATGAAATTATAAATTTTTAGAAGATAGTTTTTTCCCTCGATCGGTAGAGATTTCAGAAACACTGCTGAAATGTTATCAGGTCTAGGACTTGTTTCTTTTGCTTGATCTAGAGACTCCATAAGCTCGTCCATAGTAAATTTGACGTTTAAGGGTGAGTTGGTATTCTCCTCTATATTGATTTGGAGATTGTCCAGGTTTCTTTTTTGGCTTAACAACTCATTGGTTAGATGATTGTCACTAGAGTGTTCCTCATATGAGTTAGCCAAAACTGACAGTATTTGTTCCTTTGCTGAGTAGATTATGTTATTCCCTTCAAGGTAGTGTATTGAGTTAGGTGATCTTTTTCCATACATTCTGTTGAATGTTTTCCATATTTTTGGTATAGGAGTTGACGAGCTTAGAGTAGACAAAAGATTTTTCCTTGATTCTCTTTTACTTTTTTTTAGTATTTTTAGTATACATTTAGAGTGGGCTCTTAATTTCTTGAATTCTAGTTGATTTTTTTGAGATGGATATCTTTTGAATCTGTAAAATGCCTTTTTATATTGTTTGATGGCTGCTTCACAATCAGAGTACCACCAAGGAACCAAGTTATTTTTCTTGGGGTAGTTATGATAGCCTATGGACTTGTGTGCTGCTGAAGTTACAAGATTTAGAAATCCTGATATTTTGTTATTAAAGTCTGTGTTAACATCAGGAGCAGGTATTAGAAATTGACTGACAGATTAAGGAGCTAAAAATTAGCAGATTTTAATTGCCATTTGTTAGTAGGTACATCTGGTGAAATATAGTTGTTCGTAATTACTATCGGATAAGGGTCGCTTCCATATAAGTAGGATGTGACCTCCCAGGATAATAATGGTTGTAAGTTAGGGTCACAAAAAGTTAGGTCTATTGGAGAGCCTCCTCCTCTTGAGATGTTAAATCTTGTTTACGTCCATCATTTAAGATGTTCATGTTATGGTTCATTACAATTTGTGTGATCTTATGTCCCAGAGAATCCACTTTTTGGCGCTCCCCTGAGAAAGTCATGGGCATTAAAGTCTCCTAATATAATTCGGGGTTGAGGAATTTTTACCAGTAAATCAGTAAGCTCTTCAGTGGATAGGTTTTTTCCGGAAGGGATATAAATATTACCTATACTTATTTTATTTGGTCCTTTTAATTTTAATTGATCGGTTCATTAGTTATAAGATCCAGTTTTAAACTTGTATATGAATTGCCAAGTGATGTATATTTATATATCGTTATTACGGAAAGTGTAGAAAGATATTTTAACTTACAGTTTTTATCCCAGCAATAGGTCACTTTAAGGTAAATCTCTTCTGGGTAAACTTTTACACGTTTTAGAAAATTATTTGGTTTTTATATACCACATCTTTTTTAATTTTTCCTGGTGCTGATCACGGCAGTGTTAACTGTGTAATTTACAGGTCAGAAGTCCTTACCACAGTATGTTATTACATAAAATACCAAACATGTCCTGGCTCAAAGCGGATATTGAAGAATGGCTGGCAAATCGAAATATTGCTTTTTCACATACTATGTTTAAACATGAGCTTCTAAAGATTGTGGATCAGTAAGTACATTATATTTTATGTTTTTATAATAGTTTCTAATTTTATAAAAAAATCTCCTACCTGTATTTTTACATTGCATTGTAATTAAATTTTGAAATAGTGTTACTGATTTTGTTAACAAAATTGAAACTGGTACATTTTTTAGAAACAAACCACCAAAAAGATATTTTATAGATGACCTAGCTGAACAATATGGACATAAAGTGTTACGTCTCCCGCTACACCACGGATTTTTAATCCACTTGAATTGATTTGGGGCATTGCAAAGCAATATTGTGGTAAACATATTGGCCGTGATGGAAATGCAGAAAAAGACTGTTTAAATATGTGGTCTGAAGCACTTCAAACCGTTAACTCAGAGATCTGGAAAAACTTTATTGATCATACAGAAAAGAAATTGACAAATGGTATAACAGAGAACGAATATTAGAAAGACAAGAAATTACTCCCATTGTTATTGATATTTTTCTCGTTGTAGCTTAATTAAACTAATGTAATATAGCTTAGAAATACTTTTTTGTAATCTATCAATATTTTGCTTGAAAAGAAAAAGCATCTATTAAGTAAGTATTTCAGCCCTAAATAGCATTCTAATAAATAAATAAAATTATAATCAGTATTATTTTTTTGTTACTGCCTTTAATTAACTCTATGTTGATTCGTATTAAATAAAGCATTAATAAATTAACTTAAATAATTTTTATTGAAAACCTTTTGTTTAGGTAAAATTTTTAAAGTTTTATTGCAATGTTCTAGACTAATTAATGGTAAAGTATGTTTATTAAATGATCAATAACATAACCTTATTATTTCCTCAATGTCCGTACTACTGTCAAAGTCTGGCAACGTTGTTTAAATGTGACCTCATACTCGCTCTATGACGTGCATGCAAATTTATATTATATGAGCTTTAGACGATTGTTTAAAAGATTTAAAAGAGAGTGCGTATGGATTGAAAATAAATGATTTGATCGTCAAATGCCTTCTTTACGCCGATGATCAAGTCATATTAGCGTCATCTGAAGAGGAGTTACAGGCAATGGTTAATTTTATGCATGATGCCCTGAAAATCAAAGGTATAAAAATAAATGTAAGCAAAGCAAAAGTAATGGTTTTTGATAGAGAAGAAAGCATGACAAACTGTGAAGTTCTGATTAAGGGAGAAGGAGTGGAACAAGTAAATGAGTTTGTATACCTGGGTTCAAAGTTTACGAGAGATGGAAACATTAACATTGAGCGAAGGGTGTTGGCAGAAAAACAAATGAATGGGGCCCCCTGCATAACTTTATGAGAAGACAGAACGTGTCAGAAAAGGTACGTCTGGCTGTGCATAAAGGAGTGTTGGTTTCTAAACTTATGTATGGTAGTGAATGTTGGGTTTGGTAGAAGAAGCATGAAAATAGGATTAATGCTGTGGAGATGAGTAGTCTGAGAAGTATAGCCGGAGTGACTCGGTTGGATAAAGTAAAGAATAGTGAGATAAGAGAACGATGTGGTGTAAAAGAAGATATGGTTAAAAAGATAGATAAAGGAATGCTTAGATAGTTTGGACACGTAGAAAAGATAGATGAAGGAAGATTGACGAAACAAATTTATAAGGCGAGTGTGAATGGACAAGTCGGTAGAGGTCGACCTCGGCGAACATATCTCGATCAGATCAACATTGTTTTGAAGAAAGGCCAGGTCAAGAGTACCAACAACCGACGAGCATGTATGAGAGCACTGATAAAAGTAGAGGAAGCAAATGGTGTGTGTAAGAACCGTAGCAAGTGGAAGGAAGTGATCTCTGCATACCCCTACGCATACTTTTATCATTGAAAAGGGACAACGGAAATGGAGCTAGTTCGTACGCAAGGAAATTTTCAAGTTCTTTTTTAGATTCTTTAGCGATGCACATTCTTTGAAAAATTAACAAAGGATTAATCGGGACAATGTCGTTTTTTATTCGAATACCTGTATTCATAGCACCAAATAATTTTACTTTGTCATTCCGTTTAAATGTTACGGTATATAAATCACTGCCAATGATTTTAGAAATGCCAGCACTACCAATTTCTTTAGATATGTGACAGTTTACTTTTTTATTTCCGATAATTTCAGTGCTTATTGACATTATTTCCTTTAATTCTGGAAAAGGTGGATGATTGGACAACCAATCCATCAATTTTTTTACATCATCATTGTCACGTTTAACCCGTGAGCTTCTTATTTCGACATGCTGCTCGGAACTGGAAGAAGCTACGTTGCAAAATTTCTCAATTTCGTCACAAATATTGTGTAGAAATGCCATTCCTTAAGTCCACTTGGATAGCACGCTTTTCTTGACTCTTCGACCATGAGTAAGCCCACAAAGACATTTCATTGTCCTCATTAACGATTGCTCAATTGTCTTATCTGACCACGTACCACACCAAAATTTGTCAGAACGTCTAATTGTGAAATACCCTTTACTTATAAATAGTTCATATTAAATATATAAATTAAGCATGTCTTGCAAATATAAAAGATGTTACATATAAGAAATGACCACTGGCATAAAAATAAGGTATCATTTTCTGGACAGTGTCAAGATGTAAATTCCAGTTGCCCATTCTTTCTGCCCCAATGAATTGTTTTAGAAGTGTAACTATCCGAAAATATTGAACCCATAATTTTACTGTAGCACCACGTTGTTCAAGTTTAATCAATTCATTTTCAAATTTATCAGCAAGTTCTTTGCAGAATTCTTCCTGGTCCGCCTTAAGTATCACTTACCTATCGAAATTATATAAAATTCTATCTAATTCTGCACTGAGATCGGGTGTCAAATCGATAAATTGCAGGACAATTTTAGCAGTTGAAAGATGAGTCAGCATATGCGCTCTTACTGCCCTTGAATACGCATGTCCTGCTATAATTTTTTCAATTGAATTCAGTGCGTAAATAGTGTTAAAGAGTTCTTGTAATCCACTTTCGGTTAATATGTATCCGATAGATCCCATGAACGACATTAGTAGTTAAACAACAGCGTTTCAAGCCCACTTGGATTGGGGAAAGTGGTGGGAGAAGGAATGGGGGAGGAGTGGGGGAAGTGGCGGGAGAAGGAGTGGGGGAAGTAGCGGGAGAGGGAGTGGGGGAAATGACATTGTCGACATATGACATTGTTGACATATGACAGGAGTGGGGAAAATGACATTGTTGACATATGGCATTGTTGACATATGACAAGAGTGGCGGGAGAAGAACTGGGGAAAATGACATTGTTGACATATGGCATTGTTTACATACAACATGTTGCCATTGTTGACATATGACATTGTTAACATATGACATTGTTGACATATGAAAGGAGTGGCGGGAGAAGGAGTGGGGGAAATTACATTTTTGGCATTTGACAGGGAGAGGGGTGGAGACAGATTTCGATTAAGAGGGTTCCGTAAGCACGTTGAAAAGTGGTGTGACGTAAGCGTTGAAAAAAAGCTGGTTTCTTGGAGATTCGAACCTGAACCCTTTGACTTACTAAACAGATAGCTATACCATTCAGATAACTCGCATATTAATTTTATCGTGCAAGATTTATATTTGTGACATCATTTTTATTAAAAATAACCTTGAATGAAAATATGTTGATTTAACGTGACATGCGTCATTAGTTCAGGTCGCGCTCGCTGGCCGCTGCGATATAATATACATACGGGGGCGCATAAACATTTTCAGCGCTGTCAATCATAGTTTCTGAGGCTGTGAAGAAATATCATTGATAGATATCTGAGTTTTCAAACAATGCAGGTGTATACGAGTAAAATATACAGGGTGCATTAAAATTTTTTATTCTATGTCATATTATGAGGTATGATAGAATGATAATGACAAATGACGTATTAACAAAGCTATAAGAACGTGAACTTTGGTGATTTAATCATCAATATCACAATGACTTCAGACGAGTACAGAAGGAAACTAGAGGAATTCGGTGAGCATGTCCGTCAGTTGAGTAGAGATATAACTTTTTACAAAAAAAAAACTAGAGTATTGACGCATTTGGAGAATCTGAGTTTGTGTGAAAAAGTTTTCAGTTGCCAGAGTAAAGACCTTCACCAGAAGTACCTGTGTCAAAAATAGATAACAACTCTAAAAATGTCACGACTATCATTAATCATTCTGACAGCCGTTTTGAATGATGTATTCTATACAAAGGTACCCACTGATATTAAAATTCTAAAGATATGCTTCGATGATGCAAGAAAAAACTGCAGTCAATCGTCATGGGCAATAATGAAACATGAAGTAGTAAATGATGGACGACTACCGGTGTTTTACAAGGAGATACCAGAAGAAAATAACTCATTCTACAAAATAAAATTCCTATTTAATGATGGAACTCAAGAGGAAATAGAATGACAAGCTACACCTTTTAAGGAGACAACACTTGTCAACATAAAAAATGATAAAATGTTTTCAATACTATATTTGATATTAGCAACTATAATCATTTTACTAATTAATTTTTTCATAATAACTATGAAAAAGTATAGATCATCTTGTAGTACATGAGAAAATAAACAATTCAACAAATATACGAGGTGTTTTAATAAAACTCAATAATAAGAATAATAATATATTTATTGAAGAAACAAAAATTTACAATATTTTTTTACTTGGGTAATACAACATATTGATGTAATTGATCAACATTTCGTTGGGTGCACATGAATTTTCCATTGGCGTGGTTAGAACAATACGTAATGGTGGGCTGGAAATTTTCCGTATTTAATGATAAGTCATCATATAGCGACACATCGTAAATGGTTGGATACACTGCAAGCTCAGCACACTTTGTTTTCAAAAAGTCAGCTTTCTGATTTCCTCTTACATAAATGCATTTAACTGAGTGTAGTAGATATTTTTCCAAAATGGCATTCATTTCACTATAGTCAATATCTCCAGACTGATTTGATATTCCGTGAACAAATTTTTCCAAGTATTGTGTAGTTTTTTTATCTTTTCCGCTCACATCAGCATAAGGTGTTGGAGGCTTGAACAAAAAGTTGGATCTTTGACGACCAATCTAAATTGTCAATTCTTTTGGATGGAAGACGCCATCAAGCGTGAAACCTAGAATGTCAACGAATGCGATTCTCATGAGGGTCAGCGTTGAAATGGAGAGCACGAACGGTAGTCGACGACTTATATTATGCTTTTCACAACCTCCGTCAGAGAGAAGTACTCTAGCAGACAATCATGCACGATGATGCAATAGGCCTTTGTATCAGCAGGAAATCCTTTAGCAGACTCAATCTCCAGCTTTATATCCACTGTCGATGATTTCATGCTATCTTCCTGCTTCGAGCAATCTATCACGAATAATGCATGATGTTTGAATGCTGAGTAGTCCAAAATTGGATGAACTTGTGTGGAATGTGTATAGCTCGAGTAGAAACTGGTATAGTTGTAGTAGGCAGTGACATAATCGTTTCTATCGAAATCCAACAGCATTCTTTCGTTTGGCCAATATTCTCCATTCAATGATAGTCTGATGCTAGATATGTTGATGTTATCAAAGGTAGTGACATCACTGTCGAGTTTATTGCGTAAATTCTTCTGGAAACAAACGATAACGTAACGTGGACGTTCCACTGCGGCGCTGGTTTTAACTGCCCAAATTTCATTCTTTGCACTTTTTGTGAGCGCAGGTAATTCTCTGAGACTCCATTTTCTGAATGGAATCATTATTTGTGTATCATTCTTGATGGGTTGCATCAATTGTAGTTTGATTTCATCGTTGGGAAATATATGCTTGACCTTCAGTACCATACTATCCATGAAAATTTTGACTTTGGTAGTAGTCGTTACACCAGTATTGTTAAGTTCCTTGACAATTACGCTATCTTTATCGTCACGTGCTCGAACTAGACGAATTGTTTGTCTTCCGTAGACAATCGAACTGTAGTCATTGAATACGTTGAAAATGTGCTTGAGGGGTATCAACAAACTGAACGACTTATCCACAGCATTCAGGAACGGTTTTTCGGGGTACGTCCATCCAGCCGTCGCCAAATGTTTGGAGTCCTCAGATTTACAGCAAAGGAATCCTCCTACAGTACTAACAATTCCAGGATCTCTGATCACTTCTATCTCTCTGGCACTTTGCACATAAGTGCACGAATCGAAA
The DNA here is from genome assembly GCA_950111635.1 of Agelastica alni. Lineage (NCBI taxonomy): Eukaryota > Metazoa > Arthropoda > Insecta > Coleoptera > Chrysomelidae > Agelastica > Agelastica alni. The sequence continues at coordinate 52,484,126 of OX467713.1, forward strand.
AGAAACGCTCCACAATTGGGAGCCAATGACACGTTACCATCTCCTTCAATATCTAATTTTCCTTTGATTTCCAACAAAGATTCATGGATCGCGAAAAATGCATCTGCTTGATTCACATTAATCTCCACCATATCATTATTATCGAATGATTTCACGTACGGGATGTAGGATCGATACTCTTCCTTCCGGATAGTTTTATCATATTGAGGTCGACGGTAAATACCGAAAATTGGGTTCATCCTCATTTGATTAAACGATGCTGCAGATGTTGTCGGTGATTGCTCAGAATGAACGTACTTGCGTTTTAACATCTCTTACTTTCAATCCAACAGATTGGAGAAAAATAATATTTTCTGGAGAGAGCTGGTCACGTCCCTTGGAAGACCTCGATGATACTGATAGGTTTGAAGTGGGTGGTCCCCTTTTATGCTGAATTACCAAACCCATTTAACGTTATTTCAAGTCCAAATGCAAAGTACTTTTCTCTCCTCGGAAATTCACAGGTCTGAGATCTTGATCCAACACTATAACACTGATGTTGGTGATCTCTGCCAAGTTACTTCTAACAGGCAAATAGATGGGGGTATTGGGACGTTCGTTGATTGCGAATCCAGGATCGACTGTAATGGGAAAGCTCAATATAGTATGGGCCGGTCTGTCCCCGTAGAAGGCTCCTTCGGTAATGTTGCAATCGAAATGTAAGCTAGATACTTTAAGAATATTCACTGGTCGATCTGAAGAGTGCACTATACCAGGATCCAAGATTCTTTTCGAAAACCCTAATAATTCTCCAAAACTATTATCGTTTTCGAAACTGATGGCGTGCAATCGACTATAGATTTCACACTCTAAGGTGTTGTTGTTTGGTTTCAATGAGAAATCTGTATTATTCAAATGCATCTGAATATAACTCTCAATGTTTTCAATCTCATAACAACCTGTTGGCAGCTTGATTTCCTTCAATACTGAACGATTATTATTTTCGTAGTAGTAAAATTTTTCACCGTCGATGTTTGGTATGGAATGGTAAGTGTGAAATCCTAGTACAGCTGTGTAATAACTCTTCCTGGGATGTAGTATGATCGGTGTGGAAGGGGTGAAAGAGAACCCGTTGGTAGTACTAGTCAGCGTAAGCAGCTGAGACATGACTGATGACATTACGAGTGGTACAGAAATATTTATAATAAAACCATCATCGACCTCATATTATTTATTAATAGATTACGGCCCTCTACATTTAAAAAATAATTACAACCGTGACAATCGTACTGTGAACTGACAGGTCCATCCACATGTGTTTGGGAATCTGGCCTATTATAATGAATGTAACATGGTAAACGAATTCTCAAATCGAAATAACACTGATAATCGTTTGGCAATTTATGCCAAACATTCAACAATTGTATGGTCTAGCATGTTGTATTAAATATTTGATTGGAAATTTCTTTAATTCATCTTCGGAAAAGTCTTGCAACCTCTTCTCACCATGTAGGAGTGCTAAAACGGCTTCCATTATTATACAAAAACTTTAAGCACAGATGTCCACAGTTGAACTGAGTATAGTTTTGAAACTGATCGTTGTTGTAGTATAGTTTGATTTTACCCAGATATCGGACAAGTTCTTTTGGTGGCTTCAGACATATAAATGAATCAAAATACTAAACGACATCATTTATCTTTCTATAAGCTACCCAATGAATGCTTTGATTATTCGACACATCTAAATTTAGAATTGCAGTTTCACGTTGACGAGGACCACTGCTTGGCAAATTGTCTCGCATGAAAACGCCTCGAAAATGTGGTATCTTTAAGAACTTTATATACTCTAACAACTCGGTATCGTACAACGGTCTATTGGGTAGCTTCATTGGTTTTTTTGTTTTTTTAAATATAAACCAAAACCTCCTTTGGCGTTTTTACGCAAGTACAGTCCTTTACCAATAGCTTCCATGGCTTTATTGTGTCGATGATCTTCCAATTTCGTTTTTCGCATTCCTCGCATCAATAATTGTCTTCGCTATCGCACCACTTCCCCCAGCAATGCTACCGAGAGCACCAAGTGCTGCAAAAATTGGCAATAGTGGTAGAATACCTCCAGATTTTTCATTGAAGCTTGCTTGATGGCGAGTCTAGCAGCTTTCAGAACAATCGAAGCAGTCTTCTTTAGATTGGTCAGGGGATTCTTCTTCAGAGATTTTCCAATTTTACCCACGATATGTCTTTGGAATGAGCATCCCATACCAAGCTTACGTTTCGCTTTCATTCCGGAAGGAACTAATAAGGCTGCAGCTCTCTCACCAAACTTGGCGTCTGTTGATTTCACTCGTTGCCAAGCAGCGTTTTCCAATTGGCTCTGTGACGATCTTTCAGAGACTTGTGCTGCGAGTATGCAATGTCGTGTTGTTTGCATGCAGCGTCTAGAGCATTAATGCCAGTATCTCCACGAGCCAATCGTGGAAAACATACCTGAACAAAATATTTCAGATAATGTTATGAATGAATATCTAGATCAATATCCGGTCATGTCACATCCATATATCAAAGATCATTGGTCATATAGTGAAAAAATAGATACAATGTATGGACCAACTTATGATCCCCAAACATCAAAATGGTATCTAGGAACACAATTAACTGACTTTGATAAAAGGACTGGCTTTATCAAGATTGAAGGTAAACAGATACGAGGAACCCCAGGACTGTATAAGCTCATCTTCTATGATGATCCTACGGATTTTAACTAAGAAGATATGCAAGCTTACAGGGCGCTATTGAAATTGAGTGATCGCTATATTAATAAAGATGAAAGACTCAAAGGTTCTACGAGATGGAAATACACAGAAATCATAAAACCGCTCATAATGGAGTTGCGAAAAGGTAGAAGACGTTCAACGACTGGTAATGGTTTGACATTAACGTACAATGAAAAACCGGTGGAGTATATTTATTGGGATGATCCAAATGAACTCGTTAATCGTTTGAAGCTGTTGATAGCTTCCAAGGCAGCTGGAAACACCTTACTCGATAATGAAATAGTTGCCATAATTAATGAACTTCGGGAAGCTGGCTATATATACTAATAACACTGACAATGATGAGTCATTTGAACAATGAGTCTGAACAAGTTTGGACACAGATATGCTCCACATGAAGGTAGCAATAACAGTATTGAATTGACTCATTTGAGAAAACAATTTGTATCACATGATATTATGATAAATAATTTAACTGATGCATTGAAGTTGATTGACAACAAAATAAATAAATTTGAAGAATTCATTTCGAGGAACCCTCCAACGGCCAGTGAACATATGTCAACGAAAAAGTATGTAGATGATATGATTTCACAAATTAAATTTGATTTCAAGTTGGCCATTGATAAATATACTAAAAAAGTGCGAGGGGTACTCGATGGAAAAGTGAGTAAAGTTGAAATTGATAAGCTTAATACGAAACTTAATGAAAAAATCAGTAGTCACGCAAACAGTTCTACAAACCGCATTGATGCACTACAAAGTCAAATGATCAATGCCTTGAAAAATTTTGAAGGATCAATAGACTTAATAGTAAAAATACCCTTTGATAGTATGGCTTCAACAGACAAGATTCAACTCGTTGATGAGCTTCATGCATCAGCCCGCAAGACTTACCCTAGACGACGAACTATCATCAAGGGCTTAGATGATTTATGGCAAATTGACTTGGCCGAAATGAGACATTATGCACATCAAAATAAAGGTTTCAAAATGATTTTGGTAATTATCGACTGTTTTTCTAAATACCTATGTACACGCCCACTCAAAACTAAGACGGGTGAGGAGATCACTAAATCTTTTGCGGATATACAGTGGCGGATCATGACGTTCGGCAGACTGAGGCGCAACTTACTTCAGCGCCCCTTTCCTTCTGGAATATGCCTACCCAGTAGGCCGTATATTTAAAAAACAAAGACAGTTTTTCTCGAATATCATTTTTGATACGAATTCATTACATATTACAGTAGTTAAACAACACCGGTTCAAGCGCAAAGGAGTGGGGGAAGTGGTGGGGGTAGGAGTGGTGAAGTGGGGGAAGTGGCAGGAGAAGGAGTGGGGGAAGTGGCGAAAGACTGAAAGGGGAGATGACATTGTTGACATATGACATTGTTGACATGTGACATTGTTGACATATGACATTGTTGACATGTGACATTGTTGCCATTGTTTACATACGGCATTGTTGACATACGGCATGTTGCCATTGTTGACATATAAAATCATTGTTTACATACGGTATTGTCCCCATCGACTCGATTAAGAGGGTTCCGTAAGCACGTTGAAAAGTGGTGTGACGTAAGCGTTGAAAAAAACTTGGTTTCTCGGAGGTTTGAACCCGAACCCTTTGACTTACTAAACAGTTAGCTATACCATTCAGATAACTCGCATATTAATTTTATCGTGCAAGATTGGATATAAAAATATATATTTGTGACATCATTATGTTAAAAATAACCTTAAACTACCAGATAATAAAAATGAATGAAAATATGTTGATTTAACGTGACATGCGTTATTAGTTCAGGTCGCGCTTGCTGGCCGCTGCGATATAATATAGATAGGTATACATACGGGGGCGCATGAACATTTTCAGCGCTGTCAATCATAGTTTCTGAGGCCGTGAAGGAATATCATTGGTAGATATCTGAGTTTTTGAACAATGTATACGAGTAAAATATACAGGGTGCATTAAAAATGTTTATTCTGTCATATTATGAAGTATGATAGAATGATAATGACAAATGACGTATTAACAAAGCTATAAGAACGTGAACTTTGGTGATTTAATCATCAGTATCACAATAACTTCAGACGAGTACAGAAGGAAACTAGAAGAATTCGGTGAGCATGTCCGTCAGTTGAGCAGAGATATAACTTTCTACAAAGAAAAAACTAGAGTATTGAAGCATTTGGAGAATCTGAGTTTGTGGGATAAAGTTTTCAGTTGCCAGAGTAGAAGACCTTCACCAGAAGTACCTGTGTCAAAAATAGATAACAACTCTAAAAATGTCACGACTATCATTAATCATTCTGACAGCCGTTTTGAATGATGTATTCTATACAAACGTACCCACTGATATCAAAATTCTAAAGATATGCTTCGATGATGCAAGAAAAAACTGCAGTCAATCGTCATGGGCAATAATGAAACATGAAGTAGTAAATGATGGACGACTACCGGTGTTTTACAAGGAGATACCAGAAGAAAATAACTCATTCTACAAAATGAAATTTCTATTCAATGATGGAACTCAAAAGGAAAGAGATTGGCAAGCTACACCTTTCAAGGAGACAACAGATGTCAACATAAAAAATGATAAAATGTTTTTAATACTATATTTGATATTAGCAACTATAATCATTTCAATAATTAATTTTTTCATAAAAACTATGAAAAAGTATAGATCATCTTGTAGTACATGAGAAAATAAACAATTCAACAGATATACGAGGTGTTTTAATAAAACTCAATAATAAGAATAATAATATATTTATTGAAGAAACAAACATTTACAATATTTTTCTACTTGGGTAATACAACATATGTAAACCATTGATGTAATTGATCAACATTTCGTTGGGTGCACATGAATTTTCCATTGGCGTGGTTAGGACAATACGTAATGGTGGGCTGGAAGTTTTTCGTATTCAATGATGAGTCATCATATAGCGTCACATCGTAAATGTTTGGATACACTGCAAGCTCAGCACACTTTGTTTTCAAAAAGTCAGCTTTCTGATTTCCTCTTACATAAATGCACTCAACTGAATGTAGTAGATATTTCTCCAAAATGGCATTCATTTCACTATAGTCAATATCTCCAGATTGATATGATATTCCATGAACAAATTTTTCCAAGTATTGTGTAGTTTTTTTATCTTTTCCGATCACATCAGCATAAGGTGTTGGAGGCTTGAACAAAAAGTTGGATCTTTGACGACCAATCTGAATTGTCAATTCCCTTCGGATGGAAGACGCCATCGAGCGTGAAACCTTGAATGTCAACGAATGCGATTCTCATGATGGTCAGCGTTGAAATGGCGAGCACGAACGGTAGTCGACCACTTATATTATGCTTTTCACAACCTCCGCCAGAGGGAAGTACTCTAGCAGACAATCATGCACGATGATGCAATAGGCCTTAGTATCAGCAGGAAATCCTTTGGCAGACTCAATCTCCAGCTTTATATCCACTGTCGATGATTTCATGCTATCTTCCTGCTTCGAGCAATCTATCACGAATAATGCATGATCTTTGAATGCTGAGTAGTCCAAAATTGGATGAACTTGTGTGGAATGTGTATAGCTCGAGTAGAAACTGGTATAGTTGTAGTAGGCAGTGACATAATCGTTTCTATCGAAATCCAACTGCATTCTTTCGTTTGGCCAATATTTTCCATTCAATGATAGTCTGATGCTAGATATGTTGATGTTATCAAAGGTAGTGACATCACTGTCGAGTTTATTGCGTATATTCTTCTGGAAACAAACGATAACGTAACGTGGACGTTCCACTGCGGCGCTGGTTTTAACTGCCCAAATTTCATTCTTTGCACTTTTTGTGAGCGCAGGTAATTCGCTGAGACTCCATTTTCTGAATGGAATCACTATTGGTGTATCATTCTTGATGGGTTGCATCAATTGTAGTTTGATTTCATCGTTGGGAAATATATGCTTGACCTTCAGTACCATACTATCTATCAAAACTTTGACTTTAGTAGTAGTCGTTACACCAGTATTGTTAAGTTTCTTGACAATTACGCTATCTTTATCGTCACGTGCTCGAACTAGACGAATTGTTTGTCTTCCGTAGACAATCGAACTGTAGTCATTGAATACGTTGAAATTGTGCTTGAGGGGTATCAACAAACTGAACGACTTATCCACAGCATTCAGGAACGGTTTTTCGGGGTACGTCCATCCAGCCGTCGCCAAATGTTTGGAGTCCTTAGGTTTACAGCAAAGGAATCCTCGTACAGTACCAACAATTCCAGGATCTCTGATCACTTCTATCTCTCTGGCACTTTGCACATAAGTGCACGAATCGAAAAGAAACGCTCCACAATTGGGAGCCAATGACACGTTACCATCTCCTTCAATATCTAATTTTCCTTTAATTTCCAACAAAGATTCATGCATCGCGAAAAATGCATCTGCTTGATTCACATTAATCTCCACCATATCATTATTATCGAATGATTTCACGTACGGGATGTAGGATCGATACTCTTCCTTCCGGATAGTTTCATCATATTGAGGTCGACGGTAAATATCGAAAATTGGGTTCATCCTTATTTGATTGAACGATGCTGCAGATGTTGTCGGTGATTGCTCAGAATGAACGTACTTGCGTTTTAACATCTCTTACTTTCAATCCAACAGATTGGAGAAAAATAATATTTTCTGGAGAGAGCTGGTCACGTCCCTTGGAAGACCTCTATGATACTGATAGGTTTGAAGTGGGTGGTCCCCTTTTATGCTGAATTACCAAACCCATTTAACGTTATTTCAAGTCCAAATGCAAAGTACTTTTCTCTCCTCGGAAATTCACAGGTCTGAGATCTTGATCCAACACTCTAACACTGATGTTGGTGATCTCTGCTAAGTTACTTCTCACAGGCAAATAGATGGGGGTATTGGGACGTTCGTTGATTGCGAATCCAGGATCGACTGTAATGGGAAAGCTCAATATAGTATGGGCCGGTCTGTCCCCGTAGAAGGCTCCTTCGGTAATGTTGCAATCGAAATGTAAGCTAGATACTTTAAGAATATTTACTGGTTGATCTGAAGAGTGCACTATACCAGGCTCCAAGATCCTTTTAGAAAACCCTAATAATTCTCCAAAAGTATTATCGTTTTCGAAACTGATGGCGTGCAATCGACTATAGATTTCACACTCTAAGGTGTTGTTGTTTGGTTTCAATGAGAAATCTGTATTATTCAAATGCATCTGAATATAACTCTCAATGTTTTCAATCTCATAACAACCTGTTGGCAGCTTGATTTCCTTCAATACTGAACGATTATTATTTTCGTAGTAGTAAAATTTTTCACCGTCGATGTTTGGTATGGAATGGTAAGTGTGAAATCCTAGTACAGCTGTGTAATAACTCTTCCTGGGATGTAGTATGATCGGTGTGGAAGGGGTGAAAGAGAACCCGTTGGTAGTACTAGTCAGCGTAAGCAGCTGAGACATGACTGATGACATTACGAGTGGTACAGAAATATTTATAATAAAACCATCATCGACATCATATTATTTATTAATAGATTACGGCCCCTCTACATTTCAAAAAATAATTACAACCGTGACAATCGTACTGTGAACTGACAGGTCCATCCACATGTGTTTGGGCATCTGGCCTATTATAATGAATGAAACATGGTAAACGAATTCTCAAATCGAAATAACACTGATAATCGTTTGGTAATTTATGCCAAACATTCAACAATTCCCATGGTCTAGCATGTTGTATTAAATATTTGATTGGAAATTCCTTCAATTCATCTTCGGAAAAGTCTTGCAACCTCTTCTCACCATGTAGGAATGCTAAAACGGCTTCCATTATTATACAAAAACTTCAAGCAGAGAGGTCCACAGTTTATTTGATTATAGTTTTGAAACTGATCGTTGTTGTAGTATAGTTTGATTTTACCCAGATATCGGACAAGTTCTTTCGGTGGCTTCAGACATCCAAATGAATCAAAATACTCAACGACATCATTTATCTTTCTATAAGCTACCCAATGAGTGCCTTGATTCTTCGACACATCTAAATTTAGAATTGCAGTTTCACGTTTACGAGGACCACTGCTTGGCAAATTGTCTCGCATGAAAACGCCTCGAAAATGTGGTATCTTCAAGAACTTTACATACTCTAACAACTCGGTATCATACAACGGTCTATTGGGTAGCTTCATTGGGAGTTTTTTGTTTTTTTAAATATAAACCAAAACCTCCTTTGGCGTTTTTATGCAAGTACAGTCCTTTACCAATAGCTTCCATGGCTTTATTGTGTCGATGATCTTCTTCCAATTTCTTTTTCGCATTCCTCGCATCGATAATTGTCTTCGCTATCGCACCACTTCCCCCAGCAATGCTACCGAGAGCACCAAGGGCTGCAAAAATTGGCAACAGTGGTAGAATACCTCCAGATTTTGCATTGAAAGGTATGATGCGTGGTATTCTGATTTTATTTTTTCCACCAGCTTGCTTGATGGCAAGTCTAGCAGCTTTCAGAGCAATCGAAGCAGTCTTCTTTAGATTGGTCGGGGGATTCTTTTTCAGAGATTTTCCAATTTTACCCACGATATGTCTTTGGAATGAGCATCCCATACCAAGCTTACGTTTCGCTTTCATTCCGGAAGTAACTAATAAGGCTGCAGCTCTCTCACCAAACTTGGCGTCTGTTGATTTCACTCGTTGCCAAGCAGCGTTTTCCAATACTGAATCGGCTCTGTGACGATCTTCCAGAGACTTGTGCTGCGAGTATGCAATGTCGTGTTGTTTGCAAGCAGCGTCTAGAGGATTAATGCCAGTATCTCCACGAGCCAATCGTTTTTGTAGTTTAGTTCCAGCTGCAAAATAAATGAAATATTTGTAATCGTTTGCATCGTCCAGTAATACGACTTACGTCCACAAACATGATAGCCTCCGGGTAGATGGAGCTCAAAAGGTAACTTGTTTATCAGGGAATTCAAAACACCTTCTCCCTCGTACGAAGACATCGAAAATGATAAAAGTGGAACTGTAACACCTATATTTATAGAATAACATAAACGTCAATCATGTCACAAGATGAAGTTTATTCAACAAGAACAGTCGTTACCTATTGAAAATTTAGATTTTCATACATCATCAACGACCCTTTCTAAACATGGTAAATTATTGCCCAATTCATTTCGAGCAATAGTATGTGGACCAAGTGGTTGTGGTAAGACGAACGTCATGTTGTCAGTAATTTTCAATCCAAATGGTGCAAAATTTGAAAATGTTTACGTGTACTCCAAGTCATTGTATCAACCGAAATATCAACTACTCCAAGAGGTATTGAATGGAGTTAAAGAGGTTGGCTACTTCCCATTCAAGGATAATAATGATATTATAAGTCCATCAGATGCAAAACCCAACTCTATATTCCTATTCGATGATGTAGCGTGTGATTCCCAACAGAAAATCCGGGAATATTTTTCAATGTGTAGACACAAGGATATTGATGCTGCCTACCTTTGTCAGACCTACTCGAAAATACCTAAACAGCTCATACGAGACAACTGTAACCTGATTGTACTATTCAAACAAGATGAAATCAATTTGAAGCACGTATTTGATGAACACGTATCACCAGACATGAGTTTCGAAGACTTTAAACGCTTGTGTTCGAAATGTTGGAATGTTGCATATGGTACTTTTGTGATTGTCAAAGATTTTGATATAAATGATGGTAGATATCGTCAAGGGTTTGATAAATATATAAAAATATAAGTACCATATACCATCAGATCATTCCCCATCATGATGTCGTTAAGTCGTGTTGGCACACACAAATACAAAAAGCGCAGCAAACTGATTAAACGTGCTGCCTCCCCCTCTGATCCTGATTTAAACAAAGACGATCAAATAGCTGCACGCAAACGCAAAATTGCAGAGCTCACCCGTTTCATTAGGAAAAAGTACTTGGCATTGAAACTAGGTAGATCGGAAAAAGATGAATCGCTCATCAGAATGTTCAAACCCATTTCGGAGCCACTACATGAGATTGTTAAATCCTCAAAGATCAATAATGCATTGAGAAGAATAAAAAAAGAAGAATCACCTGAACTAAAGAAAGAAGAGGTAGAAGAAAAGGAAAGAGTAGGACAAGAACAAACACAATTTCTCCCAATGGAAGAAGTAGGCAGAATAAGTGCGAGCACAAGTGGACAAGATAATGATGATGAAGTTTTTCACGAAAATATACCTGAACAAAATATTTCAGATAATGTTATGGATGAATATCTAGATCAATATCCGGTCATGTCACATCCATATATCAAAGATCATTGGTCATATAGTGAAAAAATAGATACAATGTATGGACCAACTTATGATCCCCAAACATCAAAATGGTATCTAGGAACACAATTAATTGACTTTGATAAAAGGACTGGCTTTATCAAGATTGAAGGTAAACAGATACGAGGAACCCCAGGACTGTATAAGCTCATCTTCTATGATGATCCTACGGATTTTAACGAAGAAGATGTGCAAGTTTACAGGGCGCTATTGAAATTGAGTGATCGCTATATTAATAAAGATGGAAGACTCAAAGGTTCTACGAGATGGAAATACACAGAAATCATAAAACCGCTCATAATGGAGTTGCGAAAAGGTAGAAGACGTTCAACGACTGGTAATGGTTTGACATTAACGTACAATGAAAAACCGGTGGAGTATATTTATTGGGATGATCCAAATGAACTCGTTGATCGTTTGAAGCTGTTGATAGCTTCCAAGGCAGCTGGAAACACCTCACTCGATAATGAAATAGTTGCCATAATCAATGAACTTCGGGAAGCTGGCTATATATACTAATAACACTGACAATGATGAGTCATTTGAACAATGAGTCTGAACAAGTTCGGACACAGATATGCTCCACATGAAGCTAGCAATAACAGTATTGAATTGACTCATTTGAGAAAACAATTTGTATCACATGATATTATGATAAAGAATTTAACTGATGCATTGAATTTGATTGACAACAAAATAATTAAATTTGAAGAATTCATTTCGAGGAACCCTCCAACGGCCAGTGAACATATGTCAATGAAAAAGTATGTAGATGATGTGATTTCACAAATTAAATTTGATTTCAAGTTGGCCATTGATAAATATACTAAAAAAGGCGAGGTGTACTCGATGGAAAAGTAAGTAAAGTTGAAATTGATAAGCTTAATACGAAATTTAATGAAAAAATCAGTAGTCACGCAAACAGTTCTACAAACCGCATTGATGCACTACAAAATCAAATGATCAATGCCTTGAAAAATATGGAAGGATCAATAAATAGACTTAATAGTAAAAATACCCTTTGATAGTATGGCTTCAACAGACAAGATTCAACTCGTTGATGAGCTTCATGCATCAGCCCGCAAGACTTACCCTAGACGACGAACTTTCATCAAGGGCTTAGATGATTTATGGCAAATTGACGTGGCCGAAATAAGACCTTATGCACATCAAAATAAAGGTTTCAAAATGATTTTGGTAGTTATCGACTGTTTTTTTAAATACCTATGGACACGCCCACTCAAAACTAAGACGGGTGAAGAGATCACTAAATCTTTTGCGGATATACTGCACCAAGCTAATCGTATACCAAAAAATCTGCAATCAGATCAAGGAACAAAATTTTTCAATATTAAATTTCAGAACTTGATGAAAAAATATAATATAAACCACTATAATACATTCACTGTGAAAAAGGCTGCCATTGCTGAACGGGTGATAAGAACACTCAAAAATAAACTCTACAAGTATTTTAGTCTGAATGGAAAATACAGATGGATTGATGTATTGTCAAAAATTACCAAACAATATAATGACACCAAGCACAGTAGGACTAGATTAAAACCTACTGAAGTGAACAAGTCTAACGAGAAAGAGATTTTACGTCAGAGATATAGTCATTTAAAAATTGCTGGTCCACGTAAGCTCAAAGTTGATGATATCGTGCGGATATCCAAGTCCAAACATATTTTCGAAAAAGGGTACACGCCAAATTGGACGACAGAGTTATTCAAAATCATTAAAGTTAAAATAACCAATCCTGTAACATACTTACTCGAAGACATGCATGGTCAGCCAATCAGCGGTGCTTTCTATGAGGAGGAATTGCAGAAAACCAAAAATCCCGACATTTACCTCATAGAAAAAGTATTGAGGAGAAAGGGAAAGAAAATGTACGTCAAGTGGTTAGGACTCGACAAAAAACATAACAGTTGGATAGAAGACGTCGATTTAGTATAGAATGGAAAACACGAACAAAGTTCTGCAGTCAGGGGGGCCTTTTCATCTCCATCATCAAAAATCACAGTTCGGATAAGTCTGGGAAAGAAGGAGAGGGATATAAATATATGCATGAAGTTAATTTCAGTCTCATTCAAGTTTGTATCTAGCTATGTCGAGTCAAAATAGTGCTAGTATGCTAGATGTAAGTGACGTCGAGTTAACACCATCACCGCCAGCATCATTTAGCATCTGATGGAGACGAGCTGTTGGAAATGTTCGAGAGCAAAAATTACAATTGGTCTTTCAATAACTGATGTCATTGCTGATATGGAATATCAAGTGACATTGACACAAGTCAAAGTTTGAAGGAACAATTAAAATCTTTACTATCAAAGTTAATTTCATTTTACGAATAATTTGTATTTTTTTTTTTTAATAAAATTGTTGATTTATGCATGTGTTTTTTTAATATCGATCTCTCTTTACACTCAAATAAAACTCAAAAATAAAACAATTTTTTTTATTAACTTACACATATGATTACATAATTTTAGTTTACACAGTAGATTACATAAAAATAGGTTACATAAAATTTTTTTTTATTTTTTTTTAATTATAAAAGTGGAACAGAATGAAATTATAAAAATAATGATGTCAGGAATGAGGAATATGTAAAGTTATTATTTTTTATATCTACGCAAACGGTTCTAAATCTAATTATTCTATAGTGTAATGACCCCATGGTAGCGTGTTAAATGATCCCGAAATTAAATATCTTTTATCATCCTCAGGGCTTAAAGCAATTTTCGATTGTTCTATGCTAAATACGTCATGTTTATAGGATCGAATTGTGCACTGTGTAATATTTTTATGTTTAAATGTTTTAAGACAATCTACGTAATCTTCAAATGTCAATTTATTTTTGACAACATTATATTTTACCCCCTTAGACTTTTTAGTGACGTTTTTATCTCCCTGAATTTTAAACGCGTACATTTTTGATCGTAACCCAACAAAATGCGTAATGATTTTGCCGTTGGCTTCATCTTTCATAAGACCCGGTATTTTTTTGTTAAGTAACGGGATATTGTATATATTATTTCCACTATAATCGGAGGTATCAAATTTTTCGATATACCTACCGATTATGTCTTTGTAAACATTGATATTCATTATTTTGTAGAAGAAACTATCGGTGTCCGTGTAGTTTATGATACAATTGTTCACCCCTAGGGTGGGGAGCATAAAATTATAGTGGAAATCATACATACACGTTTTTGAAATGTCGAGAATGGACATTCCAATATATAGGGGTTTATCGAAAAGTAATTCAGACTTTTTTAGTTCGATAGCCATTAGATTATCATCAAAAATTGATCTATTGTGAAATCTCGCGCTAGAAATGTTTTGCCCCGTAACGACCTTCGTATGAACTTACTAACTTTACTATCCTATGTAAGCGTTTATTTTCCATTGTTTTGTCAAACACCGCGTTGTTCGCGAGTTTAAACTGATTCTTTGCAAATGAACTGGTAGCTGTAGTCCTTAAACGAGTGTTCAGCTCGATATAGGGCTTCAACCATGCAGATTGTTTAAATTTTAGAACGCGATGTATCTTTTTAAGTATTAAACCATGCGCCAAAGCCTGTTTCAAATTTCGGTAATGTATAACATATTTTTCTTTATTATGTAGTGTAGTCATTAATTTCGGTAATTTTGATCCGGGTGGTACGCGGTGTTCAGCACAAAAGGGAAAGTCCTTATGCAAATCGTGCAACTCTTTAGGATATTCTAAATCAACCTGCAGGATGTATCCTTCTTCTGCATCGTCAGGTATCTGAGAGATGTCAATATTTGTTTCCACCCATTGAAAGTCATCGTATGGCAAAGGTTGAGACATAGCCCACCCATACAAATTATTAACATCAAGGTAAAATAGATAACTTGTCGGCTTGGTGGAATCGTATGTTTCCATATACTCATTGTTTGCCTCCGTATATCGATTACTGCAAACCGATATTCCTCCTCTAATACCAGCTTCAATGAACAATATCATATCCACATCCTTTATAAGTTTGAGTTTACATTTAGTATACTTTAACATGCAGTCCCACGTATACCCAGGCATAGTATAATACCATGCCGGATCTAAACCATAAACTTTCAAAGCAGTCTCTTTAAAATTTTCCATAACGTCTGCCAAAAGAAGGATATCTGTGCGAAGGTATAAGTCGCTATATTCCCCCAAGTTTTTAATCCCGAACGATTGCCAAACGTTTTGCGCATGACCATACTTCTCTTCGCTAATATGCTCGTCATTTAGTTTATTGTAAAATTGTTTTTTAGATGGTAGTTGAATGTCATTTAATTTATCCAAGTTGTTTATATAATCATAGGGGAAAACACCTTTTTTTGTTATTAATTTAAAATTTTCTTCATTTAAATAGCTGAATTATTTTTTTAAATTTTGCAAGTTTTCGACTTTTAGAGTGCTCACCAATTCGTCAAGACTGGCTCCCATAAATCTACAAGAATCTATAAATCTAAATTTGATGTTAGTCTCCGAGTCGTATTGAGTGAATGATGTATATTTTTCCATATTAACGGAAAGTACACTCACTTGTCCACGCTTGGCAATGTCTTTTATAATAAAATGACTATCGTAGCCCGAAAGATTGTGAAATGCAATTGGCACAATAAATAATTTTTGAAATTGTAAATTGCATACTTGATGCGCCCAACCTCGAAAAGCTGCCGTAAAGTGATCATGATCACGAACAATAATATCTTTAATACCAAAAGGCTTTTCACATATGTGACATACCTTGGCATTAATGACATCAGGCTTTTCCACCATTGGGATTATATTTTTGATTTTTGATTGAATAAAACTGGCTAAATTTGACAATTGGTCGGCAAACCATTGCATGCAATCATCCCCCTGATAGCTATTGAAATAGGAAAGACTATCATCGTAAGAACATTTAAAATAGTAACCTGCATTAATAGCCCGATGCTTTTGATATTTGACAGTTTTTTCGGAAACCTTATCATTACGATCTACCAACTGCGATTCAAAGTCTGCATAAATTAAAAAAGGACACTTTTGTTTATAAACGAAATTTCTAAACTCTACATAATCATATTTAGGAAATGAAATTTTACAGTCATTAACATTTTGACAAACCTTTTCATGTTCGTTTAATTTATCACAGCTTGAAAAATAATTTAAACATCTATCGCACAAGAATTTTTTATGATCATATTTGTTGAGTTGACTTGAAATTAATCTAGACAAATGTTTTATCCAAACATAATGATATTTGATTTCAACATTTTCATTGTCGATGGGTGGCGCTTCATAATCATTTAATTTCCGAAAATACTGATCTTGTATTAGTAACAAATTGACGTGACGTTTCATTTTATTTTTGGTTAAAAACGCAGGTATAACCATGTAAAATGATCTCTTCTCTGTTTCGATCAATTCTAAAGCATAGACGTTAACTGAAATTTCGTTTAGTTTCTCGAACTTTGAAATTTGATTTAATTTAATTGGAATTTCCAACACCTTTATATTTAGAACGGTGTCATAATGCGGATACTTACTTAATCGTTGTGGGTCTTTTATGACTGTATATAAAGCGCTTACGATGCTCCAAAAGAAACATGCTTGGTCTGCATTTTGAACGTTTACGCAAGCATGTTTCTTTAAAATTTGATCTGGTAATTTAATGAAAGATGAACCGTTGCCGACCTCATATTTATTTATAGCTACTTCTAATAAAACGATTTTACTAAGTGCCCAACCACTATTTTTTTCAGAAAATTCTGATAATTTATTTAAGATAACATCGACTACATTATCATTAAACCACTGTGCTAAATCCGATCCTGCATCTACAACAGCATTTGGAGTAATGAAAAACTTTCGATCTAATAATTCCTCACTTGACTGCTGCTTTATAAAATCCCCCCAAAAGGTTGTATTTATTTTTAGCATAGGCATTGTTTTTAAAATATTATTAACTCTACTTTTAAATAAATGAAACGCGTCTTTTAAAAAATCTTTAATTTCTGTATGTTGTAAATTTATTATAACTCCCGTTCTAATTCTACTGTCGAAAATAGCAATCACATCTTCCCACTTAACTCTACTACCTCATTTTAACCCTAAACCTACCTTGTTGGACATTGCTTTAATTAAACATCTCATCCGTTTTAATTCAGCGATTTTCGTATGAATTTTACGTTTTTCTCCAACAGAAAATTTAATTTTTTTAAAAGCTAGCGCACATTTTCTAATATGTTTGGCAATTAATTTTAAAGAGACATTAGCAAGATCATCGGAATAATTTTGATGTAACTTTTTAATAGTTTCGGTAACTTTGGACGACATTATAAACCACTTTTATAATTAAAAAAGAAAAAAAAAATTTGCTTACTAATTTTCTATGGATGTTTCGGATTAAATTTCTTTAATTTCAAATGCCACAGCCAAATGGAGACGACCACAATCGTAAGATCCTCGGTATGATAAGCTGTATTTCCCTTTCTCGAAATGGCTAATATACGGCTCATAAGTAGCAGTAGTAGGAAGGTGACTTTATCAACCAAGTCAAGAAGACCGCTTGTACCAAATGTTGTTTTGGTTATTTTCGCAGCATAAATTGCTTAAACTTTAAACTTCGTTTAAATTTTCCAAATTCATCTAATAAAATTTTTACAAATAAGAATATTTTGTGAGACAAAACACAACAATAATTGAAACTTACTTTTTTCTTCTTGTAGCACTTGAACGCACAAATCTATCACCGTTTAATGTAAATAGTCAAATGGTACTAAACCGTATGGCTTTCTCCTTTTTATATCTTTAATTTTGATACATATTGCTTATTTTATAACAAAGGAAATTACGAGTGTGACATTTTTTTAGATAAGCAATTTCTGGAAGCTTCTAGAACTGCTGAGTCGCAAAAATGGTTCAAATAGAAGTCAGCGGAAATGACGCATGTAACTCACGTTAAATCAACATATTTTCATTCATTTTTATTATCTGGTAGTTCAAGGTTATTTTTAACATAATGATGTCACAAATATATATTTTTATATCCAATCTTGCACGATAAAATTAATATGCGAGTTATCTGAATGGTATAGCTAACTGTTTAGTAAGTCAAAGGGTTCGGGTTCAAACCTCCGAGAAACCAAGTTTTTTTCAACGCTTACGTCACACCACTTTTCAACGTGCTTACGGAACCCTCTTAATCGAGTCGATGGGGACAATACCGTATGTAAACAATGATTTTATATGTCAACACTGGCAACATGCCGTATGTAAACAATGGCAACAATGTCACATGTCAACAATGTCATATGTCAACAATGTCACATGTCAACAATGTCATATGTCAACAATGTCATCTCCCCACTCAGTCTCCCGCCACTTCCCCCACTCCTTCTCCTGCCACTTCCCCCACTACACCACCACTCATACCCCCACCACTTCCCCCACTCCTACCCCCACTCCTTTGCGCTTGAACCGGTGTTGTTTAACTACTTATTACATAAAATTAAGAAATAAATATAAAATTCTGCTGTCAACAATAAAAAAAAGAAAACAAAACAAAACATTTCATAAAAAATAAAAAAAAATGCTATCACACAAAAGACTTTAAATATGAGCTGAAAAATAAAAATAAAATTCCGCTCTGTCAACAATAACAAAAAGAGAGAAAACAAAACAAAATGTTTCATAAAAAAATAAATAAAAAATGCTATCACACAAAAGACTCTAAATATGAACTTTTCTGGACTTTCTTTTTGCAAAGTCATCTATCACATCATCAAAGTTCAGTTTTTCCATGACTTCTCTTTCGATAAAAAGAACTGAAAGGAATATCAAATTTTCTTGAGATAAACTATTCCGCTGATAATTTTTTATTCGTTTGAGAACGGAAAATGATCTTTCTCCACTTGCGTTACAAATGGGTATGGTTAAAAATATTTTCAAAATGGTTTCAACATTGGGAAAAGTTGAAGATAGACCGTCTATGATTAATTTGTACATATCTTCGGGATTCGACAACTTCATTTCCTTCGCAAAGCTTTGGAATTGAATAAATTCTTCTTTGAAAAGGGATGTATCAATATCTTCTTTGTACAATTCAAGCAATCTGTCTATGCACAAGTCTCTTTCCACTGTAGAAATATTGGTATCAAAAATGAATTTGAAGTGTGCCAGAATTGAATTGTATGCTTCAGCTCGTTTTTCCATCTCAACTATCAGAACGTCGCAGACAACATAAAATACATTTACGATGAATGATTTTCTGCCATACAAAATTGTATCGTTCTCTACAGATTCGTCAAATGGTATTTTTCTTTTTCTCGTCCTGTTTCTCTCATCTTGAAATGTCCTAGATTCTGTCAGTGTCCCAGCCTCCTCTTCGATGATTTCGAAATTATTTCTGGTGTGCATTATGTGGTCTTTTAAAGATTTCAGCAAAGCAACTCCATTGAAAAGATTCGTATGAGTATCTTGAAGACTCTTACTGGTGATGTTGATTCGTTGTAATAATTTTTCCCACATAACGGTCAGGAGAGCTATTTCATATTCATAGAATGATTTTAAAAGTTTTTGAGCTTCAATTTTACCTATGGGTTTCTCATGTGTACTGTTGGTTACTGCAGTAAGAGCTTCTTTAATTGAACCGTAATTTTTTTTCAGTGCTGACATAGCATCTGCCCTGGCTGACCACCTAGTATCATATATCCTTTTCATATTTGGTGATTTCTTCGGCAAGATATCCATCAACGTTTTCCAACGACGCGTCGATCCAGAAAAAAATACGAACAGATTTTGCACAAAATCAAAAAATCGTATTGCTACTGAACAAGATTCCGCGGCACAATTCCCAACTAAATTCAAGGAATGGCTAGCACATGGAATGTAAACGGCATTAGGAGAATGTTCTTTTAATCTAGTTTGTAGACCACTATATTTCCCCGACATATTTGACGCATTGTCATAAGACTGTCCTCTGCACTTAGTTAAATCTATTTTGAAAGTATTCAAGACATCTGTGATAATTTTTGCCAAATACGCCCCATCATGATGCTCAATTGTAACGAATCCAAAGAAGCATTCTTTAATTTCCCCAGCCGTATTCACAAACCTCAGAATAACAGTAAGTTGATCTACATGACCTGATTTCTTTTTATTTCCATTCATTATGAATCTCAAAAATTAAAATAAATGTTAACATCGAAAACAACTATTTTTGCTCACGGCGAAATTCGTTCAACCTTCCCGTCGCCCTATTACCTACTACACCGAGTACCACTGCCAAATGCAATTCGCATCTGAGATGCGTCGGAGATGCGGCAATCTCTTATTGAAAGCGGACTCCCGTTGCATCATTCATGCTACAACTGGACCACTGCATCGAATGTTAACTTGTAGTGGGAGCTAGCGGCGAGTCATAACAAGCGCAAACTTTTCACTACAGCCAATGCAGGCAGTAGCAGTGCAGTCAGGATAGGTCGTTGGCTAGTTCGCTAGTTGTCCCCGTTTTTATTGTTTTATTGGAGTTCAATTAGAAGGCGCGATGGTTTTATTCCATGAATACTCAGTATGGAAAAATTTACTTTGTTTTGCCCTGTTTGGCGCCCCCCGCCTGAAAAATACGAGGCGCGCGTCTCGTGCGCCTCACCTATTATCCGCCACTGCGGATATACTACACCAAGCTAATCGTATACCAAAAAATCTGCAATCAGATCAAGGAACAGAATTTTTCAATATTAAATTTCAGAACTTGATGAAAAAATATAATATAAACCACTATAATACATTCACTGTGAAAAAGGCTGCCATTGCTGAACGGGTGATAAGAATACTCAAAAATAAACTCTACAAGTATTTTAGTCATTTTGTTAATTTGTTGTTAATTTTGCTAGTTTATAATAAATAAATATATATATAATATATATATATATATATATATATATATATATATATATATATATATATATATATATATATATATATATATATGTTTATATATGTATATATATACCTATAATATATACACATATATTCTTTTTGTTCTTATCAAATAAAATTATTCTCATTGTTACTTAATTAATACTTCTTAATTTTTCAGTTATTATTTTTAGTTTGAACCCCTGTTTTATGCTCGCGTTTCCGCATTCGCAAGAAAAAATAGTATGTGCACAATATACTATTCCAAAACCATCTCGAGGTAAAGTTCAACAAAAAATATTTTCTTCAAAAAGTTTAGAAGATCGCTACCGAAATGTAAAGAACATATTCTTTTTCACAGGATATCACGGGTTGTGATACTACATCTGCGTTTTTTAATAAAGAAAAAATTAACTTTGCCAAACATTTTAAAAATTGTCATGATTTACACGAAACAGCGAAAGTAGGTATTAAAAATATTAACGAATAATCCAATAATATATTTCAAGCGGGTGTAGCATGTATTTTGGGTTTATATAGAGATACGGCAAAATTAAAAGATTTGAATTCGTTGAGGTTCAATTCTTTTATGAAAGCAACAGCTAAAAATAAAAGTGTTTTTTCTCATCATTACCTCCTACAACTGATGCAGCATTTGAACACCCAAAAAGAGTATACCTGTAAATTCAGTTATGGCTAGGAAATGATGTAAATATTGAAAATTGAGGATGGAAGTATTCTAATAACATTTTCACCCCAAAACAATAAATCAATCACCAGCTCTGGAAAAATTCTTCATATCTAATGTATATACGTTGAGTTGACAACAGCGCAAGATTATTCATAAACAAGTTAAAACTTGTGAAAAATTAACAAATGCTTGTATTTTCGCAAGTACGCGGCGTTCTGAAACCAGTCCGGGTACAATATTTAAAATAGAATATTTTAAAAATGCCACCTTTGTAATTAGTTTACCTGCCAACCGCCTCGGGCGCTCAAACTTGTTCTCCTAACGTTAACATTAGGTTGCATTGCTACGTAGGTATCTGCATCTGCTGTCATTACACATAGCAACCGTGGTGTAATTTAACCTTTAACCTTAATTTTTTTACTGCAAATATTTTACTTAACCTGGTCACTTTGTTAAAATATTTTAAGCAAATTTGTCAAGGTAAAATATGTTTATAAATGTTTGTTAGATTATCCTATTTAAATCAAATTATTTTTAGATGGTTTTAACAGAAGAGGCATCAAATAAAATGTTCGGAGGATACCAAAAAGTATTCTCACACGACTCCAAAGAGGTTGGGTGTAAGATGAGATTTGGTGTGTATTTACCACCTCAAATCGAAGAGGGTAAAAAGTTACCGGTTATTTACTGGCTTTCTGGACTTACTTGTTCTGAGGCAAATTTTATTGAAAAATCTGGAGCTCAGAAGTAAGATTCCATAAACTAAACAAAAAAATATATAATATGCAAACATAATAGCATTAATTAAATTTAATAAATTCAGAAAAATATAAATAGAATATAAATTAAACTACCTAGTTCATTAAATTCTTCTGTAATTGACAACTTGAATCTCCCCTTGCCACATAAAAGTGGTTTTGGTCTTTGGTTTATTATTATACTTAAGTTAATGTTGAATTTTATAAATTGATTTTTTTCAAGACTAAATTTATAAATGTATTTTAACTACACATATTTCATAATGCTATATGTAAATACTAACTAAAAATTACTAATGTTATGATAATTTAATAAGACATTGTGATGATGCTTAAAATGTTTTTTGTGTGTTAAAAATATGAATAAAACATTACTTTCTTTAGTGTAAAGATGTAAGTATTTGTTTGTTTTATAATATCACATTTATATAAAGAACACTAAGAAATAAAAAAAAATTGATGTCACTATTTTGCCTCTTACAAGAATGACAGATAGGTACTGTATAAGATAATCCTTGTTGGTGTAATTATTCTTAACCACAAATGCCTCAATACAATTCTTGTATTTTAAATTATAACTTTCTTTAAAAAATGTTCATATGAATCAAAGGAAAATGTAATTATTCATGGGTCCAAACAATACTCTTATTCTTTACTGTTAAAGCAAACACTTATTAAGTTATTATTTTTAATTTGTTATGATGTAAGGTTATATTTGTGATAAGTTTTTGTTACAATTATTTTCAAATCTACCGTAGTTTTTATTTTTTTATAGGTATGCAGCTGAATATGGGGTTATAATTGTTAACCCAGACACCTCTCCTAGAGGACTTAACATATCTGGTGATTCTGAAAATTGGGATTTTGGAGTAGGAGCTGGATTTTATGTAAATGCAACTCAAGAACCTTGGAAAAACAATTATAAAATGTTTAGTTATGTTACATCTGAACTACTACAACTTGTAAATAGTAATTTTCCTGTTGCTATTGGCCAACAATCAATAATGGGTCACAGGTAGAGTAATTAAAAAATGTTGTATTCGAGTTTACCCCAAAAACTTATAAAATTTAATGTAATCATTCAGACCATAAATATTTTTGAATTATTTTATTTTGATAAAATAA
The DNA here is from genome assembly GCA_950111635.1 of Agelastica alni. Lineage (NCBI taxonomy): Eukaryota > Metazoa > Arthropoda > Insecta > Coleoptera > Chrysomelidae > Agelastica > Agelastica alni. Next base: position 52,507,717 of record OX467713.1, read on the forward strand.
TTTGCCACAAATTTAAAAATTTATTTTTAAGCATGGGAGGACATGGTGCCCTTATTAGTGCTTTGAAAAATCCAGGATTATACAAATCAGTGTCTGCATTTGCCGCCATTTCTAACCCCATTCTATGTCCTTGGGGTATTAAAGCTTTCAATGGATATTTAGGGCCACAAGAAACTTCTTTGTGGTCAGAATGGGATGCTACTGAATTAGTAAAAAAATATAACGGACCTCCTTTAGAATTATTTCTTGACCAGGTACAAAATTTGTTCATTTATGCAATATAATGGTTTTTACTAAGTATCATATTTTTAAAGGTTTATCAAAAAGAATAAAAGGACTGTTATTAAATAAAGTTTTAATAAAGTATAAAACAATTTGTTCTGAAACTGCTTTTGACATATTTTCAGCAACTATCATAAAAATGAACGTTCTAATTTTTTAAAAAATGTAAGAAGAAAGCATCAGAAAAAATGTTTTCTGGAAAATTTTTAGAAACATTAATTATTTCTATTGGAACGAAGTTCCTTATCGCACGGTAAAGGCCTAGCGGATGGGGGCTAGACGAAAGAAAGTGTAAGATCTTTCCGTCACGAAACATGAAACAGCAGTTGCAAAAATAAGGCGCATGCGCGTTCTGTTTTACAGGAGAGGGGACGCGTAGCATAGAAATACTTTGCAAAGTGACGTCTATTTGTGTAGTGCACGTGTTTGTCAAAAAATATTTAAAAATATAATGTTTATCAATAATAATATACAACGAAAGTAACTTTGTTCCAACTGAGTGTTCCACGACACTCACGCACTTTTTTATTTAATTTTATTAATAATTTAATAAGTCAACTGTATTTTAGGGACTGGAAGATAACTTTTTGAAGAATAACCAGCTTTTACCTGAAAATCTGGTAGAAGCTTGCAAGTCATCAGAAGTGCCTGTAGTTTTAAAAAAACGGGATGGATATAACCACAGCTACTTTTATATAGCAACTTTTATTGGTGAACACATCAAATATCATGCTGAGCAATTATTATCCAAAAAATTATGAGCAATTAATCTCTGTTAAAATGTTTCATTTATATTTTATTTTTGTTAAACATATATTTTTTAAATATGTGAATTATTTGTTGATTATTATTTCACTGAAGAACTGTGCCATTAGAAATCATGTTTAAGGAATATCTTCCAATATCTACCTACAAAAAACAAAAAATATAGAATCAATAATATTTCGCAGTGGAAGTTTGATCTAAAACATTAGTCCTATGTAAATAGCTGCTTTTTCACAAAAATTTGTTTTGTAATTTCTTCAGTGTATAAATATTGCTGATAGATACATTTTTTTTTTATTTTGGTATAAAGAGTTAAATACCATTGAAGGGCAAATTCAACGGATTGGAATTAACATCAAATACGATAATTACTGAACAGTAGTACCTATAAACTGGTAATGAAATTGTAGTCAGTAAATTCTCAGAAATAAGAATGCGTTAAAACTATGGATTTGCCAGGTTGTATTTTTCAATATTTTATTAGGTGCTCTTTTAATTAATAATTTGGTCTTTAAAATTAAATACATAATAACGTTGCCTACATTTACAAGTGGAAAAGAACAGTAGATCCAAGGTACCCTAAAGTAAAAAGAGATCGCTACTTCCCGACACAATTTAACATTCAGTAGCGTATCATTCACAATTTGGTTGTTGCTGGTTTACTTGGTTGGTTGATTTTTGGCCCACTGCTTAGCTTCTTGTTTGTAATTTATTGCATGCATATAGGTTGAGGCCGTGGAACGATGGTTAAAATCAGCCATCGGGTGATTGTTTCCACGTAGCACCGCTGGATACGGAAAAAGAAGGATCACTTTTGTTCTACTATTTTCTAACCGAATGTCACCCCAACAGAAATACCAGGAACTACAGCGTGGAGGAGGGAACCTTTTATCCGGGGTTTTGGGAATATAACTGGATGTCATGTCCGGAGCATTCCTGATGCGCTGGAGAGCTGGAACTCTCTGTGGAAACCTGCCTGGTATAGACTGCGCTGACAACCAGCAACAGCTGGTGATGCGTGGGGGCTTGCCTTAACCATTTGGCCAATTAGAAGAGAACTACAATAAAAAGGAGGACTGGTAGCGTACCAGACGACTGGTGCAAGGCCGTTATATGCCGCTTTACAAGGGAAAAAGTTCGCAGCAGGACTGTAAGAACTACCGAGGTATTAGTTTACTCAGCATAGTCGGCAAACTGTATGCAAAGATATTGATTAAAAGAGTAACAAATGAAACTGAGATGATATGGGATGTGCAAGCAGGATTTAGAAGAGGAAGGAGATGTATGGATCAGGTCTTTTCATTACGAGGTATAGTCGAAAAATTCTTGGCTAAAAGTCAGAAGGTTGCGCTTTTATAGACTTGAAAAAGGCCTACGACAGAGTGGTGAGGAGTGAATTGTGGTCTACATTGTCTATGTATGGGGTGAGTGGTAGTGTAATACAAACAATGAAATCACTTAACGAAGATTCCACTGCTTGTGTCGGGATAAACGGAGCTTGCACGGACTGGTTTAACATCGAAAAAGGTGTGAGACAGGGATGTGTGGCTTCGCCATGGCTGTTTAACTTATACATAGACAATTGTTTAAAAGATCTGAAAGAAGTGCGTATGGATTAAAAATAAATGATTTGATCGTCAAATGCCTTCTTTACGTCGATGATCAAGTCATATTAGCGTTATCTGAAGAGGAGTTGCAGGCGATGGTTAATGTTATGCATGATGCCCTCAAAATCAAAGGAATGAAAATAAATGTGAGCAAAACAAAAGTAATGGTTTTTGAAAGATAAGAAAGCATGACAAACTGTGGAGTTTCGATTGAGGGAGAAAGAGTGGAACAAGTAAATGAATTTGTGTACTTGGGTTCAAAGTTTACTAGAGATGAAAAGTATGACAGTGACATTGAGCGAAGGGTGTTGGCAGGAAAACAAATGAATGGGGCACTGCATAGCTTTATGAACAGCCAGAAAGTGTCATAGAGGTGTGTTGGTTCCTACACTTATGTATGGTAGTGAATGTTGGGTTTGGCAGAAAAAGCATGAAAATAGGATTAATGCTGTGGAGATGAGTAGTCTGAGAAGTATAGCCGGAGTGACTCGGTTAAATAAATTAAAGAATAGTGAGAAAAGAGAACGCTGTGATGTAAAAGAAGATGTGGTTACAAATATAGATAAAGAAATGCTTAGATGGTTTGGACATGTAGAAAGGATGGATGAAGGAAGATTGACAAAACAAGTTTATACTGATGAAAGTAGAGGAAGCAAAAGATGTGTGTAAGAACCGTAGCAAGTGGAAGAAAGTGGTTTCTGCCTACCCCTACGGGAAAAAGGAGTTACTTTATGTATGTTTTTTTGTATTGAAAATAGTCGCAAAAAGGGTAGACCTATCGTGTGAGCTGCGGACGGCCCGCACTGCTACTATTAGAAGGGGAAGGGGTTATAGAAAGGAGATGATTGTGGACCCGCTTTTTTAAAAGTTGCAGGTCATAGTTCTCTGGAAAAACTGATTTTGGAAGCTTGTTCCATTTCGTAGCAGCTCTGTAAAAGAAGGATTCTTGATGGAGATTGGTCCGTAGTGTCAATCTTGAGAGTAAATGGATGAGACTGATCAGCGTGCCGAGTTCTTCGGCTGAATGTGGCCAGTGGTGATAAAAGAGTTTTTATTTCTCTGGAGCATCTGCCATGAAAATATCTGTTGAGTAATGTCTGGTCTGCAACTCTTCTTCTATGTTCTGGTGGGTGAAGGGTATCTGTGGGAGTTGAGCTGTTTATCAATCGAACGGCCCTTTTTTAAATGGAATCTAGAAGAGAATGCCTTGGTGCTAAAGCAATACTTCAGTAGAGGTCGGATTTGAGCCTTGTACGTCGTCATCAGTTGATCAGGAGTATAAAATTTTCTAGCTTTCCACAGAAAACCCAGCCTCTGGCTTGCTGACTTTACCATGTTAGCAACATGGTAACATTGTAGGTGGTAGATGGTTCACCCTCCATCGCCCGGTGAAACACCACCGCTCTGATTATAGGTGCCGTGAAATGACTAGTCATGTTTCGGCACTTGTTCAGAGTTTCCGGTCGCTCGGGTGAAATGTGTTCTAGTTTATAGTCGAATGGAAGCATCCTGGCATCAGTCAGGCCTCTCTGGGACTGAGGGTACAGCATTAAAACAGTTTCGCAGGCTGGCCGCCAAATAGTACAGTAGCCTCAACCCATTGGCAACGCTCTGGGAGGCTGCCACATCAATTGGTGTATAATCCTGATACTCCTGTTCTGCCAGTTCGTGACTGGAGGGGATCCGAGCTCGAGTATTCGGGGGGCATTGCCGAGGCCACAGTCCATCGAGGTCAACTGACCGTCCTGGATGCAGCAATTTCTGTAGAAGCTAGTCCACATATCTGCTTTTTTTTCTTCCATCTTCTGCCGTTTTTTTTTCTTTCTTCATATTTTATTTTTAAATCAAACCATTAAACCAAATCATGAAAAGTCCAACAAAAATACATGTTCCAACTGCGGTTGCTGATAATTCCCCAAAAAGCAACTTTAGAATTGATTTCTGCAACATTCGAGGCCTGAACTCTAACATTAATTCAGTACACTACCACCTGCAAACTAACAGGCCTCATTTACTGGCTCTGACAGAGACACAAATTAAACCTATCTCCATCAACACGCATCTTTTGTGTCCCGGGTTCGAACTCGAAATAAGATTCAAATTTAAGACCGGCCTTTGTGTTTACACTCGCAGTAATACTTCTTGTTGTAGACAGGAGAACTTAGAACCAAAGGACGGCCTAGAGGTCATGTGGTTCAAGTTAACCTTACAAAAATCAACAAAATTTCTCTGCTGCCTGTATCTTTCTCCTACGAACCCTCCTTACGTCAACCTCTTGCAACATCTTTCCGACACGCTGGAGCTGTTGCAAACTAACGACCCCAACACAGAGGTTATATTTTTGGGTGATTTCAATGTTCACAACGCGAACTGGCTGAGATCCAACCGCACCGACAATGCCGGTCTAGAAGCTGAGAACTTTGCGATAAGCCACAACGTGACCCAGCTAGTTGAAGAATCTACCCGCATACCCGATAACCCCAATCACCAAACCAACATTCTCGATCTCTTCTTCACGACACATCCAGTACCGAGTCTCTATAACCGCTCCGATCGGTAAATCTGATCATAAACTCATCTCAGCCACGTCCAAACAAACAACCCCGCCCAAAATCACGCCTGGTACCTCTATTGTCTGGCATTATAGATCAGCCAAATGGAATGAACTGAGGGACTTTTACCTATCATTTCCATGGAAAGATGTGTGCTTTCGCTCACAAGACCCATCAACATGTGCAGAATCTGTAACCGAAATCATAAGGCTAGGTATGGACTCATACATTTCTCATGGTACAACACAGATCTTCAACCCCAAACCCTGGTTCAACCAAGAATGCAACCGTGCGGTGCGTGATAAAAATCAAGCACATCGACTCTGGTGCGAAGTCCCGACAATTGCCAACCAAGAAGCCTTTGTCCACGCGAGGAACGCCTGCAAAAGAACGATCGATCTTGCCAAAGAATCCTACGACACGAGAATATGCAACAAGCTTGTCAATGCCCCTCCTGGATCAAAGACCTGATCTTTGGCTAAAGCCATAAATAAGAATTTTACAACTTCTTCTTTACCACCACTCGAGAGGTCCGACGGCACGACAGCCATATCTTCCAAAGAAAAAGCGGATCTGCTGGCCGAAATGTTCAGGTCTAACTCAACCCTCGATACCAATGAAAAACAACCCCCAACAATACCTAGAATAAACGCATCAATGCCTGAGGTCACTATCCGCCATCGCACTATCAGGAAAATCCTACGAAATCTTGAGTCTAATAAGGCAGTAGGACCAGATGGAATTCCGACAATTGTCCTGAAGACCTGTGCTCAAGAGCTCACCCCAGTTCTCTGTAGACTCTTCAAGTTATCATACAGCAAAGGAGTATTTCCGTCCATGTGGAAAAACGCTAAAGTCCAACCGATTCCGAAAAAAGGAAAGAAGACTATTCCTGCAAATTATCGCCCTATTGCATTGCTCTCAGTCATATGTCATGGAAAAAGCGATTAACACAGAACTTATCAAATATCTGGAAAAATTTGAGATAATCCATGATAGAAAATATGGATTTCGACAACTTCGGTCTACTGGAGATTTGCTGGCTTATGTCACTCAGCTCTGGACAAACACTATTGAAAAGTTTGGTGAATCTCGTGCAATAGCCTTGGATATATCTAAAGCCTTTGACTGCGTTTGGCACCAGGCATTGTTAAGTAAATTATCTGCCTACGGTCTCCCAACCAAACTGCGCCAATGGCTCTTGAGCTTCATGCAAGATCGCTCCTTACATGTGGCAGTTGACGGTATTTCTTCTGATGCGTTTAAAACTAAAGCCGGGGTCCCCCAGGGTACCATCCTGTCCCCCACCTTATTTCTTTTACACAACAACGACCTCTTGAAAACCACCACGAACCCCATTTACAGTTTCGCAGACGATAGCACACTTGTCTCAACTTTCACATCCTATCGATCACTTTCGGTGAATGATACAATTAGACTCAGGCAGGAACAGGTTGATTCCATCAATAGAGATCTTGAAGCAATCGTCGAGTGGGGAACCAACAATCTTGTTCAGTTCAACGCCCAAAAAACACAAAGTGCCACGTTTTCCAAGAAAGTGAATTCCTCAAATCATCCCATCACAATGTTCGGAAATACCCTTGAACCAAGTTCCTCCATCTCGATTTTCGGAGTCACGGTGTCCAATAACATTTCTTGGCATGACCATGTTGCTAACATCGCAAAGTCGGCAAGCCAGAGGCTAGGTTTTCTGTGGAAAGCCAGAAAGTTTTTTACTCCCGATCAACTGTTGACGACGTACAAGGCTCAAATCCGACCTCTACTGGAATATTGCTCGCACATTTGGGGTTCAGCACCAAGGCATTCTCTTCGTCTTCTAGATTCCATTCAGAAAAGAGCCATTCGTTAGATAAACAGCTCAACTCTCACAGATACCCTTCACCCTCTAGAACATAGAAGAAGAGTTGCAGACCAGTCATTGCTCTACAGATATTTCCATGGCAGATGCTCCAGAGAAATAAAAACTCTTGTACCACCATTGGCCACATTCGGCCGAAGAACTCGGCACGCAGATCAGTCTCACCCATTTACTCTCAAGATTGACACTACAAGGACCAATCTTCATCAAGAATCCTTTTTTACAGGGCTGCTACGGAATGGAATAAGCTTCCAAAATCAGTTTTTCCAGAGAACTATGACCTGCAATTTTTTAAAAAGCGTGTCCACAATCATTTCCTTTCTATAACCCCTTCCCCTTCTAATAGTTGCAGTGCGGGCCGTTTGCGGCCCACACGATAAGTCTACCCTTTTTGCGACTATTTTCATAAAAAAAAAACATGATCATGCCAAAATATATTGATAGACACCGTGACTCCCAAAATTAAGATAGAGGGACTTAATTCAAGGGTATTTCCGTGGTTCCCCACTCGACGATTGCTTCAAGATCTCTATTGATGGAGTCAACCTGTTCCTGTCTGAGTCTGTTTGTATCATTCACACACAAATAGGGTAGGGGACAGGATGGTACCCTGGGGGACCCCGGCTTTAGTTTTAAACGCATCAGAAGAAATACCGTCAACTGCCACATGTAAGGAGCGATCTTGCATGAAGCTCAAGAGCCATTGGCGCAGTTTGGTTGGGAGACCGTAGGCAGATAATTTGATTAACAATGCCTGGTGCCAAATGCGGTCGAAGGCTTTAGATATATCTTCAGGACAATTGTCGAAATTCCATATGGGCCTTATTAGAGTCAAAATTTCGTAGGATTTTCCTGATAGTGCGATGGCGGATAGCGACTTCAGGCATTGATAAGTTTATTCTAGGTATCGTTGGGGGTTGTTTCCCATTGGTATCGAGGGTTGAGTAAGAACTGAACATTCCGGCCAGCAGACTCGCTTTTTTCTTGGAAGATACGGCTGTCGTGCCGTTGGACCTCTCAAGTGGTGGTAAAAAAGAAGTTGTGAAATTCTTATTTATGGCCTTAGCCAAAGACCAGAAGGTCTTTGATCCAGGAAGGGCATTGACAAGATTCGTAAGATTCTTTGGCAAGGTTAATCGTTCTATTGCAGTTGTTCCTCGCGTGGACAAAGGCTTCTTGGTTAGCAATTGTCGGGAATTCGCACCAGAGTCGATATGCTTGATTTTTGTCACGCACCGCACGGTTGCATTCTTGGTTGAACCAGGGTTTGGGGTTGGAGATCCGTCTTGTACCATGAGGAATGTTTTAAAAGTGAAAGGAAGAATTTCAGAAGACATTGAAGGTTTTGAAAAGCATCCTGTAATACTGGATTCCAAACACAGATTTTCAATTTTGCTGGTCGAATTCTACCAAAATTTAATCACCAAGGACGCTTTACGGTCATGAATAAAGTTAGACAAAAATATTAGATATTTGGGTTGAGCAATTTGGTGAAAAAAGTATGGCGAGAATGTCCAAAGTATTCCTAGAGTTCCAGTGATGGGAAAAAAAGAAAAAGAAAAAATCACCCCATTTGTACGTCCATTCACATTTTGTGGGATTGATTTTGGACCATATCAAGTGAAAATTGGTAAAAGAGAAAAAAGATATGGTGTAATTTTCACATGTCTCACTGTTCGCGCTGTACATCTAGAGTTATCAAACTCTCTGACTACTGACTCAACTATTATGGCAATATAGAGGATGTCAGCTAGAAGAGGCTACCCTACAAAAATATTTAGTAATAACGGTACAAACCTGCGAGGAGCTGATAATGAACTGAAAATGGAAATGAAAAGTTTCGATCAAGACGAATTTGTGTCGAAACTCTGTTTGAAGGGCATTAAATGAAATTTTAACCCCCTACAGCTTCACATATGGGAGGCATATGGGAACGTCTCATCAGGTCAGTAAAGACTACTCTCAGGACTGTCCTGAAAGAGCAGGCTCCAAGTGAGGAATGTATGAGCCTTATGATTTCGGTGATAGATTGTGCACATGTTCAGTGTCTTGTGAGCGAAAGCAGACATTTTTCCATGGAAATGATAGGTAAAAGTCCCTCAGTTCATACCATTTGGCTGATCTGTAATGCCAGACAATTGAGGTACCAGACGTGATTTTGGGCGAGGTTGTTTGTTTAGACGTAGCTGAGATGAGTTTATGATCAGATTTCCTGAGTGAAGTGGTTATAGAGACTTGGTACTGGTCGGGATGTGTCGTGAGAAAGAGATCAAGAATGTTGCCTTGGTGATTGGGGTTTTTGGATATGCGGGTAGATTCTTCTACTAGCTGGGTCACATTGTCGTTCTCAGCTTTCATACTGGCGTTGTCGGTGCGGTTGGATCTCAGCCAGTTTGCGTTGTAAACATTAAAATCACCCAAAAATATTACTTCTGTGTTAGGGTGGTTAGTTTGCAACAGCTCCAGCGTGTCAGAAAGATGTTGAAAGAGGTTGACATAAGGAGAAAGAAATTTTGTTGATTTTTTAAAGTTAACTTGAACCACATGACCTCTAGGCCGTCCTTTGGTTCTAAGTTATCCTGTTTACAACAAAAAATATCGCTGCGAGTGTAAACACTGAGGCCGGTCTTGAATTTGAATCTCGTTTCGAGTTCGAAACCAGGACACAAAAGATGCGTGTTGATGGAGAAGGGTTTAATTTGTGTCTCTGTCAGAGCCAGTAAATAAGGCCTGTTAGTTTGCAGGAGGTGGTGTACTGAATTAATGTTAGAAGGCCTCGAATATTACAGAAATCAATTCTAAAGTTGCTTTTGGGGAAATTATCAGCCACTGCAGTTGTAACATGTGTTTTTATTGGACTTTTCATGATTTGGTTTAATGATTTGGTTTAAAAAGAAAATATAAAAAAAAAGAAAAGAATAAAAAGAAAAAGAAAAAAAAGGAGCAGATATATGGACTAGCTTCTACAGAAATTTCTGCATCCAGGACGGTCAGCTGACCTGGATGGACTGTGGTCTCGGCAATGCCTCCCGAATACACGAGCTTGGATTCCCTCCAATCACGAACTGGCAGAACAGGAGTATCAGGATTATACACCAATTGATGTGGCAGCCTCCCAGAGCGTTGCCAATGGGTTGAGGCTACTGTACTATTTGGCGGCCAGCCTGCGAAACTGTTTTAATGCTGTACCCTCAGTCCCAGAGAGGCCTGACTGATGCCAGGATGCTTTCATTCGACTATAAACTAGAACACATTTTACCGGAATCTCTGACCAAGTGCCGAAACATGACTAGTCATTTCACGGGACCTATAATCAGATGTATGTATGTATGTACTATAATTTGTACAGTGAATAAAAAAGTTACTCAGGCTAACCACCAAAAAACATAAACAAAATGTGTCAATTATTTTACTTATACAGGAAAACTAATTTAGCGGCTTTTTCGGTTCCCAAGCGATTACGAAGTTTGGAATGTACCAAACCAAATGTCGAATACACTCTTTCGACAGAGATGCTGAAATTGTTTAATGGTGGGCAGCATCGACATTGTAACACGAATTTAACTATGTGTAACGATATTCGCTTTGACGTTGGGCGTCAAATTTGTGTTACTGTTTAAAAACTAATAATTCTTACTCACGGTTTTGTGAATTCTTAATTTCTCGATTTATTTAATTTTGAGGGAATTTAGAGATCAGTTCACAGACCTATCCACCCTTTTTTTATTTAACCAATTCTGCGCATCTCATGGATCGAGCATAAGTAAATGAGACGATTCAGTTAAAAAGTTTATGTATTAATTTTTTTAAAGTATATATCTTCAAAAAAACATTTTATAATCGTGTTTTCAAGAGATTTGTTAAAAAAAGGAAGTTGTTGAGATAAAAAATATCATAAAAAGATAGTGAAGATAGATAGATTATTTTGGACAATTTAATAAAATTGGGGTAGAAACAAAATTTGGGGAATTGTTTTTATGTGTTGGTTGTTTAAAATGTGTATTCAATAAAAATTTGTATAAAAAAAATTTGTTTAAGATTTATAATATTTTTAATTGAATCGACTCGTCGGGCAAACAAATAAAAAGAAAATTTAAAGTAACATTAATTTATAATTAGGGGTTCTAATGGGGGCTCTAGGGTATCTGGGGCTGGGTCATCGAAGGGGAAACACAGGACAACGCCCACATCTACAATGTAGTAACTGCCTCAGATCCTAACACCACGTCCACGTAGTGAACCCTGGTTAACACTAACGGTGTAGGGCACAAAGCGAACTGGCTGGCGCTTTAACGGGTCACCAACAGGATAAGGGAGACAACCCTAACAGGAAATCCCCAAGCCAAAATGGGAGCCACGTGCTAAAGGTTGAATGTCGCCAGGGTCATGGCGACGCAAACGACTCTTTGGGGAACCCCATCATATGATCCCCTTACGGCGGCAATCGGGACTCTGCTGCAGTGGACCCTTCTTCCCCAGATACTCGTGGGAATATTATGAACATAAACAAAATAAAACAAAAACCAAAGCCTACCCCTCAAGGGAGGCAACCTGCAGCATCGGCTGCAACTTCAACATCTGCTGCGACCGCGGCATCCACTTCCGACTCGGCCATGGTAAACCCTAGTGCATCGGTAAAACCAGGCACGAAGGGCGAAGCCAAGCCAAGAAGGAAGCTTAATCCGTCCTCGGTGGCCTTTAAAGACCGCAAGGCGGCCTTCAGAATCCAGAAGCACTTGAATAAAGTTAGCGATCGGGAACTTACTGAGAAGGAATGCGCTTCACTGGAATGGGCCAAGGGCGTTCTGGAACAGGCGAAGGAATGACCCGCAACCATTCCTCCAACCATTGCCAAGCCGGCAACTAAAAAGCAGCGATCCGATGAGGACGGCAATCGGCTGGTGAAGAAGCCTAATCAAGGGCCCTCACCGGCGCTACGGCCCTGCCCTAGCAGAAAACGGCTTTATATACTAGGGCAACCGAACTTTGATGATTTAACTGATCTCAGCTCAGTTAGCATCAAGGACATTACACTTTTTATTAAATGTTCCAACTGGTTCTCACGGTAGTGGGGGGTAGTGGGTCCATTACGGTATAACAACGGGCCAAAAGGCCTAGATGGGTTCCCTCCGAACCGCTGTTTTTACCTAACCTCACCTAATTTATAATTAAAGAAAAAGATAAGTCAATTCAATATCATTCATAACAATATATTATAATTCAAATTCGTTCTGTCTTTTTCAAACTTGTTTATTAATCTGTCACAATAATATTTTTTTTCCATGGCCATACAATAAAAAACTATTTGAAAACATACCGAGTATTCCAAAAATAAAATAAAATATAAAAATAAATCCAAAATCTAGCATTTATGAAATACAAAAAAAAAGAAATAAAAATCAAATTTAAACAACTGTTATTCTTGGAAAAATATTAAAAATAATTTAACTCACCAATTATATCACAAATCTAACTACATTAAACTTACAATATAACGATTATCGACTTTTTGATTGCTAGACTGAGACTCGCTTGACAAATACACACCTTTTAAACCAAATCGCATCAGCCACTAGCAATAAAACACAACCAATGAGGGCCTCGGAACCAGAATAAATTCTTTAAAATTTGAGGACCGGTTCTAATGATTTTCTATCACAATCTCTAGAAAAAATTACCGTTACAATATTCTGATGGGATTTCCACCAATTTTAAGCTTTTAAAGTTTTGAGAAGTTCTTTATGAAACATTATGTCGGTAAAAGGATCTGATTTTGCCAGGAATTGAATAATTAGTGGCAGTGGCGTAGCGTGCCTTGGAGGGGCCCTGTATCAAAATTAGTTAGGGAAACCCAAATAAAGGGTATAGATTTTTCACAAAAGAAACAAAAATGCTTGCATTAAATTAAAATCAATATTTATTGATTATACGTTATCACTTCCTCCTAAAAATTGAACTAGCCGAACAATTCAAGTTAAATTTGCCTTTTTTTGGCAAATTGATTTATTAAATCATCTATAGCTGAAGACGCATGAGCATGAGCATGAGCGCCTTCTTTAAAAGTCAATATATCACCCTGGACACTAAAGTGAGACTCCTGCGATGCTATGTCTTCTCCGTTCTCCTTTATGGTGCAGAATCCTGGACGTTTAATGAAACCACAGCCAAAAAACTAAACGCTTTCGAGATGTGGCTATACAGGAGAATGCTGAAAATCCCTTGGACGGCAAAAGTGACAAACGTCGAAGTTCTAAGGACAATGAAAAAAGACCTGGTACTGATGAACATAATTAAAGCACGTAAATTAGAATACCTAGGTCATATCATGCGAAACAAAGAAAGATACGGTCTGCTGCAGACAATCTTACAAGGAAAAATCTTTGGACGAAGAGGACCAGGAAGACGCAGGACATCGTGGCTCAAGAACCTCAGGACCTGGTTCAATAAAACATCTACACAACTGTTCCGGATTGCTGCAGACAAAGTCCGGATTGCTATAATGATCGCCAACATTCGTAACGGATCGGCACCCTAAGAAGAAGAAAAATTCCATATTCTTTAATCGTATTTAAAATTTCAGTTTTAAGCTCTGCACTGCAATCGGATACTGCTATAAACCCCAAAAAGGACTCACAGATTTTTAATTCTTTAGGTACATTTACATTATCATCATTTTCTGTTATCGAGATGTATCGAAAAACTACAGAAAGTTGGTAAATATTTGACAAGTCTTGTGTTGTATCCAAAATAATTGCCAAAAATGGAGCTTTTTTAATTTCTAAAATAATATTATTCCTAACTGGTAGATTTGGTCAAAAATTCGGAATTTTTTTTTTGTAAGTGACATAACCTAAAAATCTTTAAGTGCTAAATTATCTATTCTCCCAGCATTATAAGAAAAATGGCTTTGAGAGTAATAATCAACTACTAATAAAGAATATTAAAACAAAATTCTTATTATTGCTCGGTACGTGATCAGGTATTTTCATGTATTGAAGGTTGCCATTGTTCTTTCCAAAAACAAAATTTACCCTTCGCTACTGGTAAATAAATAGGTAGTACTTACCATTGCAATCTTAATCACTCACAGAAGCTGATTGCTGAAAAAATGAAGAAATTTTGGGCATTTTTTTCTATAACTTCCTCCCTTTTTTGTTTTCATGGCTTCACTGGGATAATCTCTTTTCCTTTCACTTATTCTTTTCACAAATCAAACTAATTAACCAATAAATAATCAGAAGAACAAGTTTGTATTATATTACAATGTAATAACGTTTGAACCAGAATGAAATAAAACGCGTAAATATTGCTCTCTGTGGTTTGTCATTGTACATCAGTTATTGCCAACTTTTGGACGCACGCTTAACCCGGGAAAAAAAGATATTGCATTTTGTTACTTTCGTCATTTCTGAAGTGAAAATTCTATAGGCACGTATGACAGTTTTTTTAAATGTTTTCTTTTCCGGGAAGCACAAGATTAAGTGACATTGTGGATAACATTTTGCTAATTTTTGCTTTCACACGTTAGGAGCCTCTGTAGCCTGGGGGCCCCGTATCATTGATACGGTGGTAGCTACGCCCCTGATTAGTGGCAAGAACCCACTGGGAATTAGTTCTTTTGTGGCTTTTAAAGTACAACTCTTTTCTTCGTCACGCTGTTAAAGCTAATGCTAATAGATGTTGTGGTTTTGTCAGATCTAGAAGATACGCTAACAGAATGATATGGAGTGATGGATTTGTACCGGTGTCTAAATTTTTGTATTTGACTTAAAGTAAAATTTGTCTTCTCAAAGGTTGATTTGGGATTTTTGAATTCTTGTAAGACATCAGAAATGGTTGCATCAGTTCTTTGAAACCTATCAATGGCAACAGAAATAGGCATCAGAATCGCTAAATAGTCTTCGGTAGATCTTTTCAAAAAGTTATTTGAAATTTTTTCTTTTATTATGACAACGATCTCATTCGTATGTTCCTCGCTAATTTACACGATTTAATGAAATATTGTAAGCAGTCTGCCAACAATTTTTTTTCTCCTTCTTTTGCGTGTATGTCGCAGAAGGAAAGTGATTATTTCGGAAATACTTAACGACAAACACTCTCCTTGGTATCCCGGATCTCCAAATCTTTACACAGTAAATTTAAAATATGAGCATAATCTGCATATAAGCGCGCAGGGCGCCATGGACAGCAGTTGCCACCCTCCTCTTGAAGGGCATATATTTATTTTCCTTGGTTCAACATTTATATTCATATAAAATTCGATTAGTTTGTCGCCAAGGAGGTTTCCTAACTGTAAATCTAGACAACAAATATTTTTAGACGAATAAAGAAAAATATTGAAAATAAGTGATTTTAAAGTTTTTTTTTTCCATTTTTAAGGAAAAAATCAGTATAAATAAAAAAAATCACGATTTAATTAAAAAAATCAGATTTTTTGATTTTTTCAAAAAAATCGTGATTCTGCGTTGCGCAGTGCAGCAACCTTGTATTTCATATACGAACACATCTAACGGAAGGCGTCGCTCTAGAGCAGGGTTATAAGTAATATTTCAATGCTTCCTTTAATTTTTTCATTACAAAAATAGACATATTATTTTAACATTTATTTATTTTGATTCCATGTTGTGTAAAATAAACTTTAACCAAATTTAAAGCTACTCATGTTTAAATCACCTCCTAAACGACCTATCCTTAATCCTTTAACGTTAATTCTACCATCCATATCACAAGAACAACAACCAACTATTCTTAATTTCCCAGCATTAACTCCTTTAACACCCTTGCAACCCCAGAAAACTCCCCAAGTTCCACGACAAAGCAACATCATGCCCATCTTCAACATAAAAGAGCTGAGTATTCTCTCAGAATTCGATGGCAACCCGAACGAACTCCACAGATTTATAAATGTGGCCAGCTTAATCCTGAACCACTACTGGGACACAAATAACCCAAATAGCTTCCAAAATTACATGACGGTCCAAGGAATTACTAGCAAACTTAAAGGAAATGCAAAAGAAGTTATTTCAGTCTTTGGATGTAAGGAATGGGAAAACATCAAGAATACACTGATTCAACATTTTGCTAAACAGAGAAATGAGAATTCATTAACCAGAGACCTAGTTAATCTCCGTCAGGGACCTAACGAAAATACGCAGCATTTCCACGACAAAGTAATGGGTCTTTTAAGCACCATTTCCAACTACATCGACCTACATGAACAAAACGACGCAATTAAAACAAGCAAGAAGACCTTCTTTTACCAGCAGGGCTTAACGACATTCCTAGCAGGGCTCTGAGAACCATTAGGATCCATAATTAGGGCCATGCAACCCACTTCTCTCGTTTTGGCTCTTCAATACATCCAGGAAGAAAACAACTTAAGATATCTCCAGAAGGGATACAGCTCACCACCACTCAACAATATAAGTCAAAACGTCCATCAGCCAATGAAATCACAAAATCCCCAGACCTCTACCTTCACGGTTCCACAGTGGCAACATTATAACTTGAGACCGCAATGGCAACAGCAAATCCAGTTTAAACCAACAATGCCGCAATTTTCACAGCCAAACAATTTTTTTCGAGACCATCGTTTCAACTACCAAGGCCATAATTTCAAGAACCAAGGTTCCAAACAAATTCACAGTTCAACAGGCCTTTTCAAAAAACATCATTCAACAGGCAGGGACCATCTCAACCCTTTAAGTCAACCCCTATGAGTACTACCACTAGGGCCACCAGTCAGAATAGGACCACAAACCAACCGAATTTTTTCAGGTCACAACAACAAAGAACTCCGAACTTCACGTTTGAAAAACTCTTTAACGTCGAGCAAACAGATGAAGCCTGTGGATACGAGACAAATCCATATGAATTTGATGTGAACGGATTCTACAGAGAAAAAAATAATGAATATTATCAAGACAGCCAACCAAACTACATAGATGAACTGTTGAAAAATAAATATTGTTTATTATTCAAAAATAAAACTCTTAATAATTACTAAAGCGGTGTAATAAAATAAACCGTTAGGTAAGGGAGACCACCCCAGAGATTGAAATCAATAAATATATGGTGAACATATTTATCGGTCCTCTAATTTGGTTAGAAAGGGTATTTCAAAATAAAAAAAAGTAATTTTAGTCTCTTGAAACTATTTATACTGTTCTGATCGACAATATACAAAATAGAATACAAAAAACCAACCATACGTGTTTCATTTAAATTAACCATAACCTGCGCTTATAATTATCAATAGGTTATGGGCCCAGGCTCGCGTAAAGTATAAAGTTTCCTTTTTCTTTTCGAGATTTACCTAGTGAATAAACTTTAAAACATGGATAGCAAAAACAAACGAAACATTCAGCAATTTAACGGTGAACGGTACGGTGTTTGGAAATTTCGTGTAAAGTCGTTATTGTCGGAGTTAAACCTTATAAACGTAATAGAGGAAGAAATACCTGAGTTACCTAGTGATATATGGCAAAAACAAAATCTAAGTGCGAAAGGTGTAATTGTGGATTATTTAAGTGATTCATTTTTGGGATTTGCAAAAGGCGCTAAATTAGACGAGATGGATAAAATTTCACACCTTCTACTTACTTTACCCTCTAGTTATGATGGTGTAATTACGGCCTTAGAAACATTAAGTGAGGACAATTTAAATTTATCTTTCGTCAAACAAGACTACTCAATCATAAAGTGAAACTGAAATAAGATACAACAACAACAAGTTTAAAAGTTCTTCAATTAAATAATAACTATTCTAAATCACGAATGACTGAAGAAAATTGTTTTAAAAATAGTTCTAATAAGAGGCAACATAAAAAAAAATTGGCATCAAAAGAACCAAAAATTTCAAGAAAGATTTAAAAAGTTCAAACAACACTCTCCAAATAAGTTATCAAACATAAAATGTGACCATTGTGGAAGGAGAAATCATTTAAAACAGGATTGCTATTTTTACAAGCAAATGATTTAAAAACAAGCCACAATTCAAGCAGTTCTCTCCAAACATACACCTGATGAAAACCAAGGATTCGCTTTCATGATGAGCACCTATAAAAATATTTTGCTTAAAAACAGCAATGAAATTTTATTTCTTCTTGATTCTGGAGCTACCGATCATATTGTGAATCAAGAAAATCTGTTTACCGAAATTCATGAACTTCAAAGTCCGATGAAAATTTCAGTCGCTAAGCAGGATGTGACTGTCATCGCAACAAAACAAGGATCAATTGACGTAATCAGCAATCTTGGTATTAGGGGCAGACTGGAAAATGTACTCTTTGTAGCAGAAGCTACGCACAATTTAATATCAGTATCACGATTACAAGAAAATGGAATGACCATAATTTTCGACCAAGACGGTGTTAGAATTATAAAAGAAGGTAAAACTGTAGCCACAGGTAAGCCCATAAATGGTTTAATAGGTATAAACTTTAAAATACTTAAAAACCATGGGAATAATTTAAATATGGTTAATACTAAAACCTACCAACTATGGCATGACCGTCTAGGTCATATCAGTCGTCAATCTTTTTTAAAATTAAAAATGTTTCAAATGGTAGACGACGTAAACCATATAAGTAGTATAAATTCTGTAGATAATAAATGTGAAGCTTGTATTTACGGAAAAAAATGCAGATTGCCTTTTCAAAAATCTAAAATCAAAAACCATGTTAAACGACCTTTATTTATCATTTACTCTGATGTTTGTGGCCCAATAACACCAACTACTATCGACAATAAAAACTATTTTGTAACTTTTATTGATGACTTCACACATTATACAGTGATTTATTTATTAGAATTTAAATCATAAGTCTTAAATGAGTTTGTTGCAAAAATTGAAGCACATTTTAATAATAAAATAGTTTATCTTTATTGTGATAATGGCGGTGAATATTTATCAAATGATTTTAAAGAATATTGTGTTCAGAAAGGTTTCACTTTTCATTTAACTGTACCACATACACCCCAACAAAATGGTGTGGCAGAACGAATGAATCGAACAATAACCGAAAAGGGACGTTCGATGATCGTTACAGCAGGTTTGGAAAAATCTTTTTGGGGAGAAGCTGTCTTAACAGCCACATATCTTACTAATATGTTGCCAACTGCTGCTCTGCATGAAAATAAAACACCATAAGAACTGTGACATAGTAAAAAGCCTAGATTAGAGTTTTTAAAAATATTTGGCTCTACTGTTTATGTCCATATTAAAACTAGGAAAACAAAATTTGATGAAAAATCATTTAAAGGAAACCTAGTTGGATATTCTCCAAATGGATATAAAGTATGGAATGTGGAAACGGAAAGTTTTCTTGTGGCTCGAGACGTAATTGTTGACGTGACTACTTTCAAAATCACCAGACCTACAAAAGGTGATACAAATACAACCTTACTACCGAAAACTAAGAAAACTGACTTAAACTCTGAAAAATTAGTTAATTCTAAACACAAAAATATTCAAGGCAAAACACAAACAGATGAATCCACTTTTAAAAATTTAAGAAGTGAAAGAATCAAAAACATGCCTCGGCCTCTGTATACTGATTATCCAGATCCAAATATAAAAGGGTATACGAATAATATTATACTTAATGCACACACACTTGTAAACACTATACCAAATTCTTACAATGAAATTAAAGTAAGAGAGGATCGGAAACAGTGGGAGCTTGCCATAAAGGATGAAATTAAGTCTCTTCTTTTAAACAAAACATGGTCGTTAGTAGATAAACCCATCAATAAAAATATTGTTAACTGTAAGTGGGTATTTACTATTAAAATTGATGAACAAGGAAATCCTATAAAGTATAAGACAAGATTAGTTGCAAGAGGTTTTAGTCAACAATACTTGAGTGTTTATAATGAAACTTATGCGCCAGTTGCGCGTATATCTTCCTCTTCCTCTTAGCATTTTCAAATCAATATAAATTACTAATCCATCACATGGATGTAAAAACCGCATTTTTAAATGAAATATTACAGGAAGAAATCTACATGAAGGTTCCTGAGGGCATAAAAGTAGATAGTGGCAAAGTATGTAAATTAAACAAATCAATTTATGGTTTAAAACAATCATCATGTTGGTTTGAACATTTTAATAAAACAATTAAAAAACTCAATTTTATAAGTTCAGCGGTAGATCCGTGCTTATATTTTCTCGACAAAGGTGTTTTAGAGAAAAATATATATTTTATTCTTTATGTTGATAATCTTTTAATTTGTACAGGTGATGAAAATACAATGCTTAACTTTAAAAATTATTTAATGAAACATTTTAAAATAAAAGATTTAAAAGATGTAAAACTTTTGTTAGGAATAAAAATTCTAAGATATGAAAATAAGATTACTTTGGATTAAAGCTGTTGAAGCTTGAAAACAGTTTTAAATATATTCAATATGTCCGATAGTAAAGCTGTACACCTTTAGAAAATAAATTAAATTACAGTGAATTAAACATGCTTAAAAAGGGTATTAAGGTATATTAAAGGTTTTGTAAACCTTAAACTTACTTATAACAGAAATGATAATTGTGTCTATGTTCTTGAAGGTTACGTGGATTCTGATTGGGGAAATATTGATCAAGATAGGAAGAGTACCACGGGGTATTTATTTAAAGCTTTTGGAAATTGTACAATTTCTTGGAATTTAAGGAGACAACATTCAGTATTCAAATTCTATCCCGATAATATTAGACATGATCCCTTTATAGTAACACCCATCTTCCAAAATTATTCCCAAAAATATTCTACCGAAATTCCTATATTTTCTAAGTATAACTCAGATGGCCAATTCAACCTTTTTAAATTTTATAAAACCTTTGACGGATTGATAGGCGTAGATAAATTAAAAATTCTAAAAGCAAATGTTAATCTCCCAGAATCAAAACTTATCACAGAATACTCCAATACTTCCTATTCAATACTACGAAAGTAATAAAACCCAATTTTATACAATCCAACTTGAACCCCAAATAATCACCCGTGTTCGAGTACCAGTTAAATAAACTACAGGGACCATTATCCTACTATGACAAGAAGTTCAGGGAGCTGTATTGAAAGAAAGTTTAACCATGGCATGTAACCACCTAGCCTGGACAGAACTCATCAATGACTCCGACGATAAAATTCAGATTGCACTAATCGAAGAATTAAAAAGTACAGAAGTTAACCTTCAGAAATACCAATTATACACTGCCGACATTTCACCTCAAGAACAACAGATGGTTGACATTGATCCCATTATCAGAACTTATCATCTTAATCCAGAAGAGGAAAAACATATCAGAAAATTATGTAGAAGTTTCTCAGATATTTTTCACCATCCTGATGCACCTTTTACATTTACAAACCAAATCAAACATCATATTCGAACTACAGATGAAACTCCTGTTTACACTAAATCCTACAGGTAGCCGCACGTACATAAGAAAGAAGTCAAAAAACAAATATCTTCCATGCTTGATCAAGGAATAATTAGACCCAGCCAGTCACCATGGTCATCACCAATATGGGTCGTGCCAAAAAAACCAGATTATTCAGAAAAAATAAAATGGAGAATCGTCGTAGACTACAGAAAAGTTAACGAGAAGACCATAGACGACAAATATCCAATCCCAAATATAACTGATATATTGGACAAACTAGGACGATGCCAATATTTCTTAACCCTTGACCCTGCAAGCGGATTTCATCAAATTGAAATGGCAATAGAAGACGTTCAGAAAACAGCTTTCAATGTCGAAAATGGCCATTACGAATATATACGGATGCCTTTTGGACTTAAGAATGCTCCTGCAAATTTCCAATGCGTTATGGACAACATCCTCAAAGGACTTCAAGGCGAAATCTGTCTCGTATATATGGACGACATTATAGTCTTCTCCCCCTCATTCCAAGAGCATCTAGTGAATCTTTTAAAAATTTTCTAACGTTTACGAGAAACTGAATTTAAAACGCAAGTTTACAAATGCGAATTTCGAAGAAAAAAGTTGGTTTCCTGGGACATATTATTACTTCAGAGAGAATCAAACCAAACCCTAGCAAAGTTAAAGCTATCATAGACTATCCCATACAGCGAAAGACATCAGAGGGTTTTTAGGACTTTTTAGATATTATAGAAAATTTATAAAAATTTATAAAATTACAATACCACTAACTTTCTGCCTCAAGAAAGATATCAAGATACAACACACTCCAGAATTCTTGAATTGTGTAAAAACATGCAGAAATCTTTTGACCAATGAACCTCTTCTTCAGTACCCAGATTGCTACAGACCATTCAATTTGACCACGGATGCAAGTAACTTTGCAATTGGCGCTGTGCTGTCGCAAGGACCTGTAGGCAACGACAAACCTATCGCATATGCGTTAAGAACATTGAACAAGATAGAGCTTAAATATTCAACCATTGAGAAAGAAATGTTAGCAATTGTACGGGCCACAAAATACTTTCGACCTTACCTATTCGGAAGAAAATTGAAGATTTTATTGGACCACCGTTTTTTACAATGGCTCTTTTTTTAAAGGACCCAAACTCCAAGCTTGTTAGATGGCGTTTGAAACTGGTAGAATTTGATTACGAAGTAATCGCACATTTGGGGTTCAGCACCAAGGCATTCTCTTCGTCGTCTAGATTCCATTCAGAAAAGAGCCATTCGCTTGATAAACAGCTCAACTCTCACAGATACCCTTCACCCTCTAGAACATAGAAGAAGAGTTGCAGACCAGTCATTGCTCTACAGATATTTCCATGGTAGATGCTCCAAAAAAATAAAAACTCTTGTACCACCATTGGCCACATTCGGCCGAAGAACTCAGCACGCTGATCAGTCTCACACATTTACTCTCAAGCTTGACACTTCAAGGACCAATCTTCATCAAGAATCCTTCTTTTACAGGGCAGCTACGGAATGGGATAAGCTTCCAAAATCAGTTTTTCCAGAGAACTATGACCTGCAACTTTTTAAAAAGCGTGTCCACAATCATTTCCTTTCTATAATCCCTTCGCCTTCTAATAGTCGCAGTGTGGGCCGTCCGCAGCCCACACGATAGGTCTACCCTTTTTGCGACTATTTTCATAAAAAAAAAAATCTACAAGAGAGGAAAATCCAACACCAATGTGGACGCTCTATCAAGGGTAGAAATTCACACCAAGGAAACACATACCTCGGACAATAGCCTTCAGGACAATATCGAAAAAATAGCTACCAGGGATCTCGATAAACTATCTTATTATAACCACCCAGGATCAATATGTGACCCATTGGAATTAATCACGAATAATCCAATAGGTGAACTGAACTTCGAAGAATTGGACATAATTACCGAGCTACTACAGGAAGAGGAAAACAGGAAACAAAACAAACTTCAAGATCAAGACAGCGACGTAACTAAACACACCGCCATAGAAGACCCTACACTAGAGATACCAATAAGCGAAAAGGCATTAAATAATTATAACAACCAAGTAATTCTTCGGGTAGTCAACTACAATCCTGCACCTCCAATTATCCAAGAAAATTTTCACCAACAAAAAGAGATTTTATATACAGTTAGGCAAAGACAACCTTAAAAACGACTTTCAAAAACACAGCGTATAACCTTGTTAAGAGTAACATTCTCCTAGAAGACGTCAATTCCAATGAAAGACAGAAACAAATCATATTGGAGTACCATGAAGGAAAAACTAACCATAGGGGAATAAACGAAACCGAAACCCAAGTGGTATTACGGTATTACTGGCCAACCATTAAAGAAGACATTGAGGAAACCTTTAACCTTTGTGACACCTGCCAAGCTAATAAATATGACCGAAACCCACCAAAACCAAAGTTCATGCTAACACCTACTTCAACGAAGCCAATGGAGATAATTCATCTCGATGCATTTCAAGCAAATGGCCAAAAGTTCTTAACTATCATCGATGCATTTTCTAAATATGGACAAGCATATCCAATGGAAGGAGGAAATGCTGTTAACATTCTCAACGTTCTCATTATCTTATAACACACCATGGTATGCCACACATGATCGTAGCAGATAGTGGTACCGAATTTAAAAATGGACTTATGCAAAAATTCATAGATATGCATAAAGTATCTATCCATTACACTACTCCAGATAGTCCGCAGTCCAATGGAATGATCAAACGCTTTCATTCCACGATTTTCAAACATCTCAGGATCATCCGGGAGAAAAAGAAAACTTTTAATATAAAGGAGCAAATGCTGTAAGCCGTACTGGGCTACAATAATTCCATTCACTGGGTAACTAAACTAAAACCCAGTCCTAAACGGCCAGCTGGAAGCTGAAGACCCTTTTGATAACGATATCAAAAAAATCCTACTCAACAATTACACTTAAGACCACAGGGAAAAAACGAAAGAAATTTACAAAGAAATAAACAAAAGAATACAAGATGTAAAAGAAAAATCCATTAAAGAAGAAACGAAAATCGAGAAGTCCCAATAACCTACAAACCTTCCTCTAAAGTCTACTTAAAGAAAATAATCAAAAGAAACAAGCTCCTTCCTAGATTCACTCCAAAAATAGTTAAAACCAATAATTCCGTTACTATCGGTACCTACCCAAAAAACAACCATTTATAAGAAGAACATTAAGCACAAACATAACAAAACTAATATCTTACAGATGTACCTTCAGCATGGCACAGGAAGGAGTTTTTAGTGAGTAGTCCTGATACAGTCAGTGGAGTCTCACAGTAGACCTTGAGCTTTCGGACTCATAACCTTTTTTCTTCACCTCTGAAAAAAAAAGGGTAAATCACACCAATGCCCTGAGAACCTCTGCTGGTTTCCGAAATTCCTGACCAGTAGGCTGTATAGGGTCCATGCGTTGTGGTTTCACATTCTTTCCGCTTGGTTTCATTAACACAAATAACATCAATCCGTCTTTCTTCTATCACCGTGTAAATTTCATCAATTTTATCATTCAATCCTCCCTTCACATTCAAAGTACTGTGACTGTCTGCAGTCCACGTTTCGCCCTCAAAGAAAGCATGACATGACAGGTGGCGACGCCTATCGCTATCGTGTTGGTTATAGTTAGTACAACTATTACTCATAGCTTTCCATGAGATAAATACAATTTATACTAGAATAAATACATAACAAATTAAAATTAAAGTTAAATAAATGTCAAAGAAAATCTTAATCTGATAGAACAAATAAAATTTTAAATCTTTTAGGAAATATATTAATCGCACTTACGGAAAACTCCAGCAAACAAATTTATAATAAAATAAATGTATGGTAGATTTAACCAAGCAAGATTTAAATTGAATGTCAAAAAATTCAAGTCGACAGACGATAGAAAATTGGTGAATAGGCAATTAAATTATTGGTCTTAGGGATGAAACCGATCTATGTACAATATATGATGATTTGTAGTTTCCTTCTTTTTTTTTATAAATTATATTATAAGTCCGAGAAATATAATTGATAGTAAAACGAAATAAATAAAACTTATCAATTAAAATACTTTAAGTCACTTATCTGTCAGATGCTCTTTTGGACTCTGGCAACCAAGTTGTTTTATTCGAATGCTTTTTGATATTTTTCTCTTATTTATTTGCCAGCTTAACTTCTACTGGGAATCTTTTCGAAGCCCCAGCGGTTCTTACTTTCTCTTCTTTGTTTTTTTTTATTTGGATGTTGTTTTTATATGTTTTTGTTGGGCTTGGTTCTAGTATCTCTTCTACTTATCAGGACAATTAAATTGTGTGTACTATCGGAAATATTACTAACTTTCTCCGAAGCGACTTTAACACGACAAGCGTATTTGACGTTTATTTGACATTCAAAAAGGACAATCCCGGAATACTACCTGTGAACCTGGGACAAGCAAGAATACGAAAAAGTACGCATAATTTTATCCACTACGTTCCACTAGAACCAATCGCACATGAAATAGCATCAGTAGAACTACAATACGAAGCCGTTAATGCCGCCATCCAAAATGGACCCACATTTTAATAGTTTAAGTAACTTCGACCAAGCCCTTTAATATCAACTTCAAACCGTAAGAGAAAAATTCCATTTTTCCACTCACCAGGCCAAAAAGGGGACTAATCAACGCTCTCGGAAGCATCATTAAAACCATCTCTGAAAATCTTGACCAGGAAGACGCCAAATATTATAATCGAGCAATAAAATCACTAAGAGAAAGTGAAGATAACATTATTTTTCACAAGCCTTAACAATAGAAGAATGGAAAAATTTAACAAAACGATCTCGTTAATAACACATAATCAAAAAACCAAATTAAAACAATTAACTCAAAACTGAATAAATTTGATTTCGACTACAACAAACAAGAAATGTTTTAGACCAGCTTAATATCATTTTAAAAATAATTCTACAACTCCTAAATGATTTAGAAGAAGCAGTGACTTTAGCTAAAATGAATATCCTCCACAACAGCCTAATCAAAGAGGAGGAATTTTGTTGGATCATAGCAGCTGTGGGGTGTTTTCTCTTTATTTATAATTCACTAAATATTAACTCGAAAACAAATTTTATTTAAACATAAAGAATGAGCCATCAACACACAAAATGTATAGGCTTCAGGTTCTACAAGAATGAAAACGACTACTACTCGATATACAAGAGCATAAAAAACTAAACAGGTATTAAATAGATAAACAAAATATAAATACGAGGGATCGGCGTTAACATGCCGCCCCCTTTGAAGGCATATGCCCTTCAACATAATTAAAATGTATGCATATACAAAAAAAACAAATTTAACTAATACAATGTAAGTTTGCTATGCGTTAATCGTCCGATCTATTGCTTGCTCACGTTTCCACTTAACACTGAGTCGTTAATCGGCAGAACGCACACTCGTCCAGCTGCACGCTTGTATACTCCATAAGAAGTTTTGACGCTAACCACTCGAACAACTCCGTCGGCTCCAGGGTGAACATCAATTATACGCCCCATAGGCCATTTTAATGGCGCAGTATTTTCCTGGCATAATACCACTAACATGTCAACTTTCAGCTGCTTTGACGGAAGGAACCAATTGCTTCTCTGTTGTAGCGTTGATAGGTACTCACTGGACCATCTTCTCCAAAAATGTTGAATTATTTGTTGCAATTGCAAATACTTCGACAATCGACCGGTATTTATATCCTTGACATCTTCTTGTGGTGTAGCAGTAAGAGCATCGCCAATTAAAAAATGTCCAGGGGTTAAAGGGACCAGATCAGAAGAATCGTCTGACATTGACGTTAAAGGACGGGAATTCATTACGCTTTCCACCTGCGCAAGCACCGTGTACATACCCTCGTATGTCAACCTAGAATTACCCAATATTCGAACAAGATGATACTTCGCACTTTTGACGGCTGATTCCCAAATACCACCAAAATGCGGTGACCCAGCAGGAGAGAATCTCCATTCAATGTTGTTTTGATTTAAAAAACTGACAACGTCATTTTCATTTGGAATATTTTTTGCAATTTTTTTAAATTCATTGTGGGCTCCAACAAAATTTGTGGCATTGTCTGACCATATTGTTTTACACAACCCTCGTCGGGCCAGAAATCTTTTCAGGCCATTTAAAAATGCATCGGTTGTGAGATCTCCCACTAGCTCAAAATGTACTGCCTTCGACCATAGGCAAATAAAAATGCACAAATAACACTTTACGAGTTTTCTATTTTTTAATCTACCATCCTTTACCACAAATGGACCGGCAAAGTCTATACCTGTATTTGAAAATGGTCGACAAGGTGTGACACGCTCGGAAGGTAGATCTCCCATAAGTGGGTCGGAGGTCAATGGTCTATTTTTAAAACAAATAATACATGATCGGGTTATTTTACGAACATTACTTTTGCCTTTTAATGGCCAATACTTTTGCCTAACAGCAGCTAGCGTGGCTTTCGGCCCAGCGTGCAAATGCCTAATGTGTTCATATGAAATAATTAGATTCGTAAACGGATGATCATAAGGTAAAACGATAGGAAATTTTTTATTTAAATTTAACGTAGATTTATTAATTCTACCTCCGACATGAATTATATTATCTTGGTCCAAAAACGGATTTAATGATAAAAGTTTACTTTTAGCGCTTAGAGATTTTTTAGCCATTAGTCGATCTAAATCATGCGAAAATGAGATTGTTTGAACTATTTTTATTAAAGCATTTAACGAGTAACTTAATTCTGAAATGGTAAGATTAGACACATTTCTGAGGACCCTCGTCTTTTGGCAATTTTGTTTAAATCTCATGCAAAATGTAACTACTCGATGCAGTTTAGTAAACGAGGAATATCTTGTGAACAAGTTCTCACAATCAGGAATTACCAAGTGCGGCAATTCTTTATTAATTTTTACTTCGGACATGTCTGATAGTACATTTATTTTACTAACTGGCCAATTTTCCTGATTTTTGACCAACCAGGGCGGTCCTGACCACCAAATATTACAATTTAACAGCTGGTCAGGTTCCAATCCGCGGGATATCAGATCAGCGGGATTGTCTTGTGACCTCACATGTCTCCAAGACCTCACCTCAGTTAAAAGCTGAATTTCAGCAACTCTGTTCGCCACGAACACTTTTAGTATAGTGGGCTCCGAAGCTATCCACCCTAGGACTATACTGGAATCGCACCAAAAAAAGGTATTTTCAATTAAAATATGTAAGGCCTTTCTAGTTTTTGACATAAGTTCTGCGAGCAATAAAGCTCCGCATAACTCAAGACGCGGTAAGGAAATTACCTTTAGAGGCTCCACGCGTGATTTTGCACAAATTAGCCTACATGAGATATTTCCCAAGCTATCAGTTGCTCGTAAATACAAACAGCATCCATATGACAATTGGGACGCGTCACTAAACCCATGACATTGGAAACTTGTAGAATTTTTAAGCATAATTTGTCTGGGCACTTCTAATTTAGACAACCTTGAAATTTGATTTCGGAATTTTACAAACTCGGTATGCAGGTTAATAGGAACTGTTTCGTCCCATTGAACCCCTAGTTGCCACAATTTCTGCAACATAAGTTTGGCCCTTATGAACCAGCCCCAAAGGGTCGAAAATTTGCGCGATAGTGGATTAAATGATTCGTTTGGTAACGCGGTTCTCGCTATTATTAAAATTTATCGTAAAACGGAAAACATCCTCATTCGAATTCCAAATTAAGCCCAACGTTTTAATACAAGAATTGTCCGTTATTACGTATTGTGCCAATAAATCGATACCATTTTCGATAATTCTTTTGTCATTAAAAACCCACTTGCGTAACGTAAATCCTCCACTATTTAATATTTTATTTACTTCTGTTTTCAACTTAATAGCACCTTCAATGGTTTCCGAACCTGTGATTAAGTCGTCTACATAAAAATCTCTTATTATTACATCGCTCGCGACGGGATATTTTTCTTTATGTTCTAAGGCTGGTTTAAATAAAACTTGTCACGTGCCTATTTTTTCCTTCTACAATTTCCATTATTAATTGTTTCTCTGATGAGTTTCGTATTCCTTAGTTACTCGTAAGTAGGGTTGCATACCGTACTTTGTTGTAAATTAAAAACTATATCATTCGTTGTATATAGTGTTGCATACCTTGTAGGGATAAGATTCGATTGTTTGGTTTGCATTTCTGTGTGGATGGGGCTGGCTAACAGCACGGACGAGATGATTGTGGAGCACGGACTTGAGAAGATTGTGGGTTGAAGTTTATTCCGTGTCATTTCTTGATTTCCGGCCTAGGAGTGTCAGTCGTTTGGGGAGCTTCTTCGAAGTCAGGTGTGGGTGAGAGTTTTTGGGACGTTGTGATATTAGCACGTGTGCAGAACCTCTATGGGATTTCTTTCATATCTGGCTGAATTTGGGCCATCTTAATTGGATTTTGAAGAAAAACCATTTAATTTTTAACTTGACCATTTTGTCTTGCCTTTGTTGTGGATATTTTTGGATTTTTGGTGTCGAGTTAAAATAGCCGCTAGCGGGATTTATTTGAAAGAAGCCATTGTTAATTAGCAGGTGCCGTCTCATAATCAACCCGGCCACAGGAGTAGGCCACAGGAGTAGGCCACAGAAGTAGTGAATTCGTATACCCAAAGGTTATCAGTGAATTATTTTTAAATATATAACGCAGTGACTCATTTTGACACCACGATTACGTTTTGTTTTAGTTTATTAACATTGTTGGAAACTATTTATTGCATTAGATAATATGCCAAAACTAAACTTGGATTAAAATAACCTTTTCAATAATTCTTTATGTCTAAGTAAAAATATATTTTCTTCCTACTTATTTGTAAATATCCTACAATCTTGATATTTTAAAGGACAACCATTGTAAAAATATTTTTAAATAAACTTGATTGTTTTGGCAGTGAAAATCTTTATGGAAATGGTTAAAACGGGTAAATTATCAGCCTTTATGTAAACGTTTGAATTAGTGTTATTAATGAGTTAATTTATATACGTTTTACTTTTTTTTTGTAACTTGGTAAAGTCTGTTACTCTTACTTCTGTTCTGGTTATTTTATAAAGATGTAAATTTTAAATTTTTGGTTTGTTTTAGCAAGAAAATTTTACCATAGCTGTTAATTTTGACTATATTTGTTATAATGTTGCTATTGAGCTGTGTATCTTGATTTATTGTGTGAGTAAAGTATCCAACATATTTTTGCTATAATTTTATTTATTTGGTTCACCATAATCTTAGTTGTTTATCGTGTGGCTCTGCTAGTGCCTATAAGACCTAGGGGTTTCCGGCTTGAACCGTCTAAGTCGGTGGCGCGGCTCACTTTTATATTTTTTTCTTCTACCCTCTACGGCTGAGCTCGGGCATAATTTGCCAGTAGAGAAACCGCTAGCAGAGTACTCTTTAGAGAACGAAAAAGACGTGGCAAACTCTTATCGCCAAAAATGACGCAGAAGAAGTTCCATAACTTAAAGTATTTAACCTATAATGCTCCAATTCTTTATCGGGATCACTACGCCATAAAATGCGCTGTAAATCCCGTTGCGCCTCTTGAACCAATACCTGCCTGTACATTTTTTCAGCGTCCGCGATAATCACGTAATTATGCGTCCTAAACCGCAATAATATTTCAAAAAGTTCATTCTGTATGACAGGACCTACTAATAGAATATCGTTCAACGAATGTCCGGAACTACTTTTACATGAGGCATCGAATACGACCCTGAGCTTTGTGGTTAAACTAGCTTCTTTTAGGACTCCGTGATGCGGTAGATAAAAGACGCCATTTTCTTTATTTATCTGTTCAATACTAGTTATTTTACTCATGTGTCCAAGATTAATGTAATCGGAAATAAACTATTTTTGTTTTAAATCATTATTATTTTTAAATCTTTGTTCAAGTGCTAAAAATCTTTTTGTTGCTATTTCGCGAGAATTTCCTAATTTTTCTACGGGCTGTTTTAGTGGTAACGAGACTATGAACCTACCAGTTTCTGTGCGACGAAACGTTTCCACGAAATGTTTCTCACAATCGCGCTCCGATGCGCTTAATTTTCGATCTGTATTTTCACAATGCTCGATTTTCCAGAAATTTTCCAATGAATTAAGTATTTTATTATCGTAATCAATAGCAAAATTACACGCTGTGTGTGACAAATTTTGTGTGCAATCAATAGGACCGGAAATGATCCAACCGACATGCGATTTCTGGAAGATCGGGCATCGAGAATTTGATTTAATTTGCCTTACGCATAACAAATCGTAGAAGATCCCCAATAACCCAATAACAAGTCAATATCTCCAGACTTGTTAAAGTCCGGATCGGTCAACGTTATGCCACTCGGTATATTAATATTGGCGCTATCAAATGACACCAAAGGAATTTTACAAGTTATTTTTTCCAAAATTAAAAACAACAAATTTGTATTGTAATTATTATAACAAGATTTTATTTGAACTAAAACCCTACCTGAAATATTAGTAGCTTGATCACTAATTCCCATGACAGGTAAATTTATTTTTTCAATAGGTAGTCCCAATTTTGTAGCTAATTGTTTAGTTACGAAGTTTGACATACTACCACTATCCAAAAGTGCGCGACCTTTCACTAAATTACCACGAGAATCATACAGCATAACCATCGCCGTAGACAACAGGATATCTGAGTGTAATTTCGAACGAGCACAGTGAGCAGACATTGTAACTTGTTCGCCTCCCTCAGATGCGTAGTTATTATTTCTCGTATTTTCTTCGCCCTCGACACGAGCTTCAAAATGTAGCAAACTGTTGTGTTTTTTTTTGACATTTACGACACGGATCTGCCCTGCAATCTGCACTAGTATGTCCCTGACGAAGACAATTTAAACACGCTCCTAATTTTTTAATTTCAATGAATCTAGCTTTAGACGTTAATTTTAGAAAGTTTTCACAATAATAAATAGCATGACCTTCGCGACAAAAGAGGCATCTTTTACCTCCGCCACTGGCAGTATGCAGGGAGTAAAACCGATCGTCACTTTGTCTACTACCAGGTTTTTGAAAGTGCTTTTTATTACCGAAAAATTTATCTTGTATACCCGTAGTTTTAACAGGATTTAAAGTTTCCAATAGTTCACATCGCTTTTTTAAAAAATCATTAAATTCAGGAATGTTTGGCCTCGTTTTGTGCTTAATTAAGAGTTCCTCCCACTCTTTTTTAGACAAAGCGTCCAGTTTTGTGCTTATCAAATATATCAAAATACTGTCCCATTGATCAGTTGGTTCTTTTAAATTCGTGAGGGCTCCAATATTTTTGGAATATTCATCAACGAGTTTACGAAACGACTTTTGACACTCCTTGTTGACAACTGGCAATTCAAAAAGTGCCCGTATATGTGTATGAATGATGAGTCTTTCATTTTCAAACCTATCGACCAACAATTTCCAGGCAGGAGTATAATTTAAGTTGTTTACCGGCAATGAATGTAAAATATCCGCAGCTGGACCGCGAAGCACAGACTTTAAATAAATAAATTTTTGTACATTTGACAACGCAGGATTATTATGAACTAATACCTGAAAGGTTTCAAAAAATGTATTCCAATTCTCATATTTACCAGAAAATTCCGGTAAGCTTATTAACGGTAACTTAACTACGCTGTCAGCGAGCGTCGCTACTGTATTGCTTACCCCAGCCGAATGCGTAGTAGTACTATTTCCATGTTGAGAATTGGAAGAGGTGCCGCTCGCATTAATGCTGGCGAGCTCGACCATCAAATCTTTGGCTTTGCACACCAATTCAAAATAAGTATTTTCAAACTCTTCTCTATAATCCCCGTGATCAACAGGCTTTAAAATCTCTAACCGCGATTGGATATTTTCAAATTCTGACCAAATAGCTTCGACCTTTTCCAAACGAACGGCAATAAATGTGATACTTTGAGACTCCATGTCAAAATCTTTTAAAACTTTCGAAAAGCGTGTTAGCGCTCCTTTAAGTTGGCCTCTACGAGCAACCAAATCTACAATTTCTGCATCTATTTTATCTGCCTGTTCCGTCATAATTTACAATTATTATTGCGGTATTCAAGTGGTTAATTTATGTATCAAACTGTTAGCAGTTTTACGACGCGATAATTCAAAGTTATTAACTATTTACCACTAATTACTACAATATCAAATACCTACAATAATGCGAAAAAAGGATAAAACTTTGGTATAATAAATTAAAATATTAAATTAAACACAATAAACGGTCTATTAAAAACTCTTGCAAAAAATCGAAACCGCTTAAAATAGTATTTAGGAAGCAGCGGCAATCGCTCACAAATAATACCTACTAAATTGCTCAGAATATACGAAATGTACGCCAATGCAACAATTTTTGTGGAACCAATAAAAATGTATACGAACGATGTAACCAATTTAAGCAAAATACCCCGATGTAAGTATAATTGGTACCTTCTAACTATATAAAAGATTAATATAAACACAATGTTTACTTGTATATCGTTCTCAACAATTTAGATACCATGAAAAAATAACGGTAAAAAATAACCATAAAAAAAATTAGGTAAATTAATTTACTGGAATCAGCCAACAAAGTGCAAAATATAACCAAAATATGACAAACTATAACTCCAATAATATAAATATCCTATTTTTATTTTTATTTCGCTTCAAATATGTACACAATGCTCACGAAACTAGACGGCATCATGACATGGATATATCTGCGAACAAAAGGTTAGAAAAAGATGGACTCACAGATTGGCTGCTTTTGTATTTTTCACGCTGCCCCCTACCACACCAATTCATCCAAAATCCGACTCGAAAGGACCAATTTTGTGGGGTGTTTTCTCTTTATTTATAATTCACTAAATATTTACTCAAAAACAAATTTTATTTAAACAAAAAGAATGAGCCATCAATAAACAAAATGTATATGCTTCAGGTTCTACAAGAATGAAAACGACTACTACTCGATATACGAGAGCGTAAAAAACTAAACAGGTATTAAATAGATAAACAAAATATAAATACGAGGGATCGGCGTTAACAGCAGTCATGTTAGACCATCACTCGGAAGAGCAACTCTTATATGTTAGAGAAGATTTTCACAAATATTATGACGTCATGGAAGTTGATGCCTACTACATGAATTCCAAAATCGTGTTTATCCTCCATATTTCGATAATACATCCACTCATTTACCTATTACCACTTATTTCCAATTCCAACTCAAAATCTCTCGACAATCATACCTCCTGCTCCTTATCTCCTTATAAGTCCAGAATTATTTCAATACACTGAATTGGTCTGCAAAAAGTTCGAGCAGGAATACCTATGTCATTCGAATTTGCTACAGGAAGTGTCAAAAAGCGAAGACTGTATCATACAAATTCTCCAGATCTCCAATGATGAAGCATCTTGCGAGTATATCCCAGTTGCCTCAAATAGTACCATAATCGAAAAGATTTCTGAGGCACTTTCCATCAGAATCTTTCCCAATTCAACGAAGAGATCCACCCGGTGTTCCACATCAGCAATGTTGATTCTCCAGGGAATATATCTAATTGAATTACCTCCCAGTTGTGAATTTAAAACCAACAAAGAAAACTTTATCAATTCACAAATAAACACTGTGGAAAAGCCTCTCACACTACCAAAAATAAAGACTATTAATATTCAAGGCACAGCTAAGGTAGCACCAGTAACACTAGATAAGATCCACCTGGATGAATTGCAAGAAATAATGAAGGGAGAAGACCATTTACAGCCGATACCAACTAAAGAATGGGACACAGGCAACAACCACTACTGGATGACACCAATCTACATATTCATTATGATCCTTGGACTCCTATTAGGATACAAGATTAAAGAAAAACGAAGGAAGAAAGCAACGGAAATACAAAAACTCGGAACAGTACAAGAGAAAACAAAACTTTCCTAGGGGATGAAGAAGTTACGAGCCATTAAACCAGTTGGACTTATCAAGAAATTCCAATTAAGTTCAATGGATTCATGACACGATAAAATTGCAATTCTTCAAATTTGCGCTTTTATTGTTTTGATGACACACATTTATTTCTATTATAAATACAGGGTTCCTAGGTTGTAGTTTTCAGTTTTAATTATTTAGTAGCTCATATTGTAATTAAGTTATTTAATAAGAGTACTTTTTAAAAAGTGCCCTTTGTACCACCAACTTATTTCTTATGGCGAAACGTCGAGAATTAACTCAGACCTACGACGGCCAATGAACCCGAAAAACCATTCACCAATATACTTCAAGCATTGAAAAAGACAATTTTTCACTTTAAATTCTTTCTATTCATTAACTTTCACAAAATAATGAATGAAAAGTAGGCCAGCATATAGATACCAGCATATAGATACAAGTATCCTAGTTGCAATTTTGGAAAAATTCTTTTCCTCAAATAATGACATAGTATGTGATTTAAGTACGCTAAATTTGTGGTATTAACCAGAATTGTGGTTTTTAAAAACTTCAACGGTATCTTTCCAGTTGGCAAATTTTTCTTGACTAATATACTAAGTACCTGTACCTGCTGGGCCTGTGGCAGTTGATGGGTGGATTGAGTAACCTGTCAGCTGTCACTGCCGGTCCCAAGCGCGGATAAAGGAGGAGGGTTAAGCATGGGACTAACGGCCATATTTTGGAAAATGCACATTGTTATAAAAACTGATAACAAGCCTCGGAAAAAAACTGATACAAGGATTAAACGACAAAGGCGAACGAAAAAGGAAATGAATATAGGTACGTGGAATATTCTCAGTTGGCACCGACCTGGAGCAGCCACCCAAACAATTAAAACTCTGGAGGCAAATGACATGGACATCACAGCAATTCAGGAAGTGAGATGGCCAGGAAACAGAAACCTGAAAACTAGTAAATCAAAGTCTACCATGTTCGAACATAAAGACATCCACAAACAGACATGGGTCTCTAATGATGGTAAAACTAGAAATCAAATTGACCACATACTCATTGACACCAGACATACTAATAACTGCTCGGATGTGAGAATTCTAAGGGGTGCGGATGCCGACTCTGACCATTTTTTGGTAAGAGCCAAAATAAGACCCATAATATCTACAAACAACAAAAAGCGGACCACTACAGTTCAGAAATGGAATGTAGATTTACTTAAAAACGAAGAGTCAAGGATAAAGTATGAACACAAACTAAACAAACGATTAGGACTCTTACCACATAAGACAAGTGTAGAAAAAATGTGGAAGAACCTCAAAGATGGAGTAAATGCTACGACCGAAGAAGTCTTGGGATTTCAACCTAAGCGACACAAAAAACAGTGGTTTAATGACGAATGTATTAGAGCAACCGAGAAAAGAAACAACGCTAGAAAGAAAATGGTACGAAGCCCAACGGACAACAACATAGAAGAACATAAAAAACGGAGGAAATTAACTGCAGAATCCAAGCATCCATGGAATGCCTAGGACTGATCCCGATGTCCTTGATGCTAACATATTTATAAGAATCTTAAAATCTCAG
This sequence comes from Agelastica alni, assembly GCA_950111635.1. Classification (NCBI taxonomy): domain Eukaryota; kingdom Metazoa; phylum Arthropoda; class Insecta; order Coleoptera; family Chrysomelidae; genus Agelastica; species Agelastica alni. The sequence continues at coordinate 52,544,800 of OX467713.1, forward strand.
AAGGCTATGACTTCAAATTATGAAAACCAATTAAATCATTGGATTTTTTTGGTAATTAATTTCAAACTACAAAATCTTCTTAATAAGGTAAAGTTTAACACTTCTGTATTTTACATTATAAGTTTAAATAAAATAGAAGTCAAATTATTATGATTACTCGATAAACTATGTTATAATCTTTACATATTTTGTTAAATAAATATTGTTAATTCTGGGTTGGCAATAACAATTCTCTATAAATTACCAAAGTTTTGAAAGATTCCTTGTATTGGTAGTCGTTTTCAAATACTTATACTATACAGGGTATCTCATAATTATTAATTTCTTTCAAAATTTGTTTTTCTTAATATTAACCTATATTGCTATTTTCAGATAAGGGAGACCACCTGGATTATTATGGTATACTTCCTGTCTCTGTAGAGGTCAAATTAAAGAAAATATCCTTTCTACAATATTACACATTATTAAATCACCCAAATTAACATTATTCTTACAAAGATACATAAAATTTACAGCTATTATATTAAATTAATACATAGACTTGATATTAAGAAGTTAATATTTCATGTCTCTATTATATATATATATATATATATATATATATATATATATATATATATATATATATATATATATATATATATATACGGCTTACAGCGTTCTACGACGCCTTCCGACTCCTAACCGCCATTCATCTCTATCTTGCCATAAGTTCTCCGGCAAGTCTCTTTCTTTCTTCTCTTTGTTAATGCCCCCTCTTCAGCTTCTTGGTCTTTCTGTTCCTTTCTTCACTTGGGGTGTCCATGTCAAAATTTATTCTGTTTTTCTTGATTGACCCGCAGATCTCCTCCAGAAGTCCATCTCAGTTGTTATTAACATTTTTTCTGTAAACTGTTTTACTGTTTCACTACCGTAGGTTATAATGCTTTTTATGATGGTATTATATATTCTTTGTTTATTAGTTTTCGATATAGTTTGATCCCATAAGATTCCGTTCATCATAGAGATAACTTTCTGTATTTTGTGTTTCGTTCTTTAATTGCTGTGTCGAGTAGCCCATCGTGTATTATCTTCATTCCCAAGTATTTATATTCCTCGCAGTGTTTAATCTTTGTTCCATCATCCAAGTCAATGTCTTGTGCTAGACCACCAATGCACATGCATTCTGTTTTTTTTATGTTGACTTTGAGGCCCCATTTCTTGTACTCTTCTATAAGTTTTCGAGTCATATAGCTTAAATCATCATGATCCTGTGCTATTACGATTTGGTCGTCGGAGAAACATAGGGTGTATAGGGTATTATTATTATTGAGAGGTATTCCCATACTATTGCATTTCCGTTTCCATACTTTGAGGGCCTGTTCTAAATACATTTTAAAAAGTGTCGGCGAAAGACAGCATCTCTGTTTTAAACCTTTTGTAAGAGTAAACCCATTGGAGATATTTTGTCCTATTTTAATTTTTGCTTCGTTCTTGTCATAGATTTTTTGGACGGCTTTTATTAATCCATTTGAGATGTTCGTTTGTTTTAGAGTTTTCTACAATTTTGTGAGAGGTACACTGTCATATGCTTTCTACAGGTCCACGTACAACAGTTGAATTTCTTGCTTGATTGCGGTTTTTTTCTCAATCAGTTTCTTAACACAGTATAGATGGTCTACTGTGGACCGACCGGCTCTAAATCCAGCTTGTTCTTCCGCCTCTAAATCTTTATACTCGCTTTCGATTTTGTTCTTTAACATTTTACCGTACATTCTACTTAGCGTACTAGTTGCTGCAATCCCTCTATAATTTTCGCACTGGTCTCTACTTCCTTTTTTATGGATTGTTGACATTATGGATATGTGCCATTCAGTTGGTAGGTTCATGCCATTTAGGCAGTCTTGGAAGAGTTTTCTAAGGTGTTCGTATAGCGTTACGGTTCCAGCTTTAATTAATTCGGAGGGAATATCACCTGGTACTGGGGATTTTCCATTATTAAGTGACAGAATTACTTCTTTAATCTCCCCTTGACTCACTCTTAGTGGAGACGAAATTATGTTAATTCCAGCTATGTTTGTTTCCCTATTAAATTCTGGTCTATTCTCGGTTAATAGATTTTTGAAGTATTCTTGCCATTTCTGTGTTGATATTGGCGATATTATTTCTTTTGATTTGCTGGTTCTCATTTTCTTTAAAAGCTTCCAACTTTCTGAGCTTTTTTTTCCTCCCAAGTAGGTATTTAATTTTTGACAATTTTTTCCCAGGCTTCGTTTTTCTTTTGGGTGTTTCGTTTTCTTACTTTTGCTTGGGCATTTTTAAAGGTTATTTTATCGCTATCGTTATTTGTTGTTAAATATCAGAGGTATTTCTCTCTTTTTTCTATAATATCCTCTTCTATTTTGTCATCCCACCAGTATGGTCTCATTCTTCACCGGGTTCCGTTATACTTTCCCAATGCTTCTTCTGCTGCAGCATGTATGCATTTTTTTATATGTTCATGATGTTCTTCTGTGTTGTTAAAATTGTATGTGCCTAATTTCTCGTCTAAGCGTTTTCTATATAGTTCACGAACGCTGTCATGTTTCAGACTGTACAAGTTATAGCGTATTGGTTGCCTATTTTCTATTGTTTTTGCGTGGTCTGCTTGTTGTGGATGTTGTTCTTTGTTGGGGAATACGATTTTCGATTTTAACGTATAATGGTCGCTGCCGCAGGAAGGTCCTCTACATGCTTTAACGTCTTGGACTCTCATTTTTGTGTTTTGTCTTACATTGGCATAGTCGAGTATGGATTGATTTCGTGTTTTTTGTGTCCAGGTGTATCGGTGAATGTCACGGTGTTGGTAGAAACTGTTCAAAATTTTCAGTTTATTTTGTTCGCATACTGTTGTAAGTCGTTCTCCGTTGTTATTACGTGTTTCTTCTCCATATGCTCCCACAACATTGTCACTAGCTTTTCGTCCTACTCTGCAATTTAAGTCGCCTAAAATTATGATTTCCCTGGAGGTTCCTATTCTGTTAATTTCATCGTTAAGTTGTTCAAAGAATTCGTCTTTATCGTTGATTAAATAATCCTCATTAACCCCATACACTCCTAGTATCTCGGTATCTCTTTATCGTGAGGTTCATTTTTATAAATCGCTGATTAATCGCTTCCCATATCTTTTCTCAGCGATCTTCGGATCAGAATGGATACTCCTTGTTGTGCGCGTTGGTCTTTGGTAACTCCACTATAGAAGTGATCATAATACTCCCAGTTCTCAGAGCCACTGCCTTTTTATTTTGTTACCGTAAGCACAATCAAATCCACTTTGGTTTTCTTAAGTTCAGACAATATTTCGCCCTTTTTTCGAGAGAGGCCTTGTATGTTCCATGTGTTATAAATCATTGTCCTTTTCCTCAGCATATTTTGTCGTCTTTGGTTCCAATCTTTAGTTCCGAGGCTTTGGTTAGGTTTTTTAACATTTCACATTTTTCTGAGTATCGAGGAGTTCGCTCGATGCCTCAACCCCTCAATCTTGGAGGACCAGGGTTTATTTTCAGAGTATCCTTCTCTTAGATGAACAACTTTCTCTACAGCTTAAGAGTCCCATCTGCCCTGCCTGATGGTCCGCGGGTGGTATTTTTATTTCTCACTTATCTGCCGTTCTAACTGGATACAGACCGGTTAGGACATTCCCCTATCCGCCACCTGGAGACGCGCCCTCTAGGGGTTGCAGGTTCCCCCGAGGGTTCATGAATTCATGAATTATAATAACCTGAATAATACAACCCATTTAATGGTATGTTGAACCATTGAACTATTTGATTCCGTTAGATCATAGAAATGTGTTGCTCAATAAGTGACAACGCCGCACGGCTAAATCTAATAGTTTAGGCCATTATCGGTGATTTTCAGCATATTATTAGTAAAATTCAGTGAACTTTAGTGGAAGAAATGAATCGTCATAGCCAAGTGTGTAAAAAACCGGACTATTTAAGCCCAAGTGTTTATTTTCACAAGTAAGTTAATCATCTCATTGTTTACTATATTTTCATCCAGTGGTGTAGCGATGACGATTTTAATATCAAAATAAACAGGTGAGGCGTAAAACCCGGTCATTATTTCCCTGTTATTTAGTGGTATTATCCTTTTTTCGTTGTTATTTGATCCATTTTATAGTAGTATTTTATAAGAAATCTATACATTACCTCAAATTTAATCCAATCGAGAAATTAAAAAGTCACGGAACCCTGGGTATATTTTAATCTTTTCCTTTAGCTTCCTTAGCTGTTAATAGATAGTTTGAACATTAAAATTTAAAATACATTACATTTTATTTGTACAATTAATACTAATGATAATTTTTTTTCTTTATTTCAGACAGTTAGATGAAATTATTTAAAATTCTTTGTTAGTACTTTGATTTGATGAAATATTTTAGTTTAACGGGTATTAGTAAAACTGTTCGCTAAACAATTAGCAGCCCTTGAGTTGGAATAATTTAGTTTTATAAAAGTAACTTATAACAAACAGCACGTCACTGATTACAAGCGTGGCCATAAGTCCACAATAATGTTTCATCGAATAGTATTCTTTGTCAATCTTATTTTTTTACTGAAAATAGTCGCAAAAAGGGTAGACCTATCGTGTGTGCCGCGGACGGCCCGCACGGCGACTTAAAGAAGGCAGAGGTATTATAGAAAGGAGGTGATTGTGGACCCACTTTTTAAAAAGTTGCAGATCATAGTTCTCTGAAAAAACTGATTTTGGAAGCTTGTTCCATTCTGTAGCAGCCCTGTAAAAGAAGGATTTTTGATGGAGATTGTAGTGTCAATGTTAAGGCTATGTGAATGTGTATTATTAGACCCACGATAATGCGACAGTTTAAGTATACATTTTTCAGAAGAATAGCATTGGTTCAGTTGTGTTATTTATTAAGAAACGGGTATTAGTCCTACATTCCAACTTCTTTCTTTAACCGCTATACGCTTAGGGGTATCAGTTCCACCCTCGTAATTAACTTTAAACAGCTGTACGCTTGTGCAATTACATTTGTTTTTACTCTCATACGATATTCCTGTATTCGCAAAGATATTAAAACGAAAGATATTACAATCGACTTAATGTTACATCCAAATGGCAGAAGAATTCCAATTACCTGCATTGAAGACAACGAGAATTCATATTACGGTAAGTCCCTTTTTTATTAAAGCCGGTTACATTCTTTCTAGTCGATCTACGCTAATCACACCTTACCCTCAAATATACAGTCCACGCTTAATCTCGGTGGTTACGTAGTTCTTGGATTTACAACCCTTTAGAATTATTTAATAATATGTTTATTTAAGTGGTTACCCCGGTTGAGTCTGAGTGGATCCTATTTTAATCGGATGGCTTTATTTAAGAAGACTGGGCTTTTACTATACATCAAAGATTCGACAGTTAATTAAATGTGATTCTGGAAGTTTATTATAATACTTGTAAGTAATTTGAAGGACCTCGATTAATTGTAAACTATTTTTAGAAAGTAAAATATTTAAAAATACTGTAAATATAATAAAAAAAAACTACCAATTAAATAAGTACGAGTATACTGTTAACAACTAAATTGTTTCAAAATTTAATAATTTATATTTATACTTGTGTTTTGATACAGTTATGACAGTTTATAGGTTGTATACCAACTAGTAATTGGTAAAATTAAGAACAGTATTTTTTATTTTTTTTTATTTTTCGCCTACCATACATCTATTATCCGGAGGAGACGCAACATCCCATTCATAAAATTCTATCCCTCCATTACTCTGAGAGAACTGTGGACTAGAAGTTACGTGAGTAAAATCATAACATTTTGCCAACTCTTTAAACTTTCGACAAAACTGCGGTCCGTTCGATTCGATCTCACTAGCTCTGGGATACCGAATCTAGAAAACATTTCTTTTATTTTAGGAATACTAGATTCCTCGGTTAAGCTACTTAGCTTAAAAATCTCAAAGTATCGCGAATAATAGTCCACTATTACCATAAACCATTTTTCCTGGTAAAAAAAATCCACCGCAATTTTCTGCCATGGTCTGCCAACTGTTCTATCTTTGTAGAAGCTTTTTTTTATGTTTCGTCTATTTTCGATACAGTTTGGGCAGTTCTTTGCCAAATTTCCTATTTAAGTGGACAGTCCAAACCACCATACACTTATTTTGGCACGTTCGCTACATTTAACAGTACCTAAATACCCAGTGTGAATAAATTCGAGTTCTTTAATCTGTACTTTTAGGAATTATAATGCGCATATTTTTTAACAGTATATTCTCAGAAAAAGAAATCTCATATCTGTATTGAAAATAAGGAAAAAGTTCTACCGGTAGTTTAGATTTTTCTGGCCAAGACATAATGGAATACTCCTTTAATTTTTTGCAAACAAGATCATTTTCCTGTTCTTGCTGAATTAATTTAAAAAAATATGATTTTATAGGTAAATTTTTAATACCAGCCTTTACAAAAGTATCAGTTTCCATTTGTAGCTCGTCAGATACATTTTTAGTTTGGATGGAACGCGACTCAAGGTATCTGGAATAATTAGATTTTTTTCCGGTATATAAATAACAGTATACACATTTATACCTCATAAGACGCATTCTAAATCTCGTAACCAAGGTGTTAAAAAATTTAAATAGTAGAATTAATTTGTGGAATTTGTAGCAGAGGTTTGTTATCTGTTTCAAAAATTAAGTTTTAACCCCTGAAATATACTCTGAAAAATACTCTGCAGCCCAAATCTGCGCAAGAGCCTCTTTTTCAATCTGCGCATAGCACGTTTCTGCCTGACTTAATAATCTGGAACCAAAAGCAACTATTTCTCTGGATTTATCTGTCTTTTCCTGCATAAGGCAACATCCCAACCCAAATGAACTCGCATCAGCGCTAACGATAATAGTTTTATTTGGGTCAAAAAATGCTAAATTTGGGGATTTTTCTAAAATCATTTTTGCTGTGCTAAATGCCTTGTCCTGCATTGGTCCCCAAAGAAAGACATTATCTTTTTTAAGTAGTGAAGTTAAAGGTTTCAAAAGATTAGATTTATTATTAATATATTTTGTTGTAAAATTTATCATGCCTAGTAATCGCATTAAATCTGTTTTATTTTTGGGAATAGGGAACTCGCGAATTGCTTTGACGCTGTTAGGGTCCACAGATATTTCCATGTTCTAAATAAGTGCCCTAAATATTTAATAGATTTTACACCTATTACACATTTTCTTAAATTTATGGTAATACCCTCGGTATGTATTTTTGTCAACACCTATGCTTGAAGCATGTATAAGTACATCGTTCATGTGCAAAACTACCCCTTCTATCCCTGTCAAAAATTTAAAAAAATTTAGAGCAAAGTACTCTGGCGCACATGAAATTTCAAAAGAAAGCCTCTTAAAGAAAAACCGGCCATAGGGCGTTATAAACGTAGTCAAAGTTTAACTTTCTTCATTTAACCTTATTTGGTAAAATCCACTTGTGTCCAATTTTAAAAAAAGTATTGAACCACTTAATCGGGACACCGTATGTTCGATTTTGGGTATGGGGAAGTGAGATCAAAGAACACACTCATTCAATTTGGTATAGTCACAACATAAGCGAACGGTATCGCCTTTATCAACACATACTATTGGACTTACCCACGTAGTTGGAGTCTCAATTGGCTGTAAAATATTAAGTTTTAACAATTAATGTCCGTGGGGCACCGTTGACACCATGTCGCATTATCGTGGGTCTAATAATACACGTACACGTTTCAAGAACTAGTTTATTCTGCACACTTTTACAGGTTAAAAGTCTTCCTTGTCTCCCTCACAGCTGAACGCTGACTGCCCGTGCACAACCTGTTGCCTATTTATTCGTAGAAATAAAGAGATTGGCGCAAACACACTCAATATATAACGTTTTAAGACAAAACTACTCACCAAATATTCTAAGAAACTTTCAAAATCATAATTAAATAATTCGAAACCTCTGTCAATTCTTTTACATTTAGTTAAAGTCCAACTTACTATTAACAAAGATTTATTTTTAAAATCAGATCGCCACATTTAAACTACATGCATGGCCACCTATTGGCTTAGTTACGAAAACCACTTATATTTATGTAATACATAACATAAACGAAACCTTATATTGGTTTATATTGGTGCTCGTCGGTTGTTGTTACCCTTGACCTGGCCTTTCGTCAACAATGTCGATCTGATCGAGATATGTTCGCCGAGTTCGACCTCTATCGATTTGTCCATTCACATTCACCTTATAAATCTGTTTCGTTAATCTTCATCCATCCTCTCTACGTGTCCAAACCTTCTAAGCATTCCTTTATATATTATTGTAACCATATCTTCTTTTACACCACAGCGTTCTCTTATCTCACTGTTCTTCACTTTATCCAATCGAGTAGTTCCGGCTATACTTCTCAGACTACTTATCTCCGCAGCATTAATCTTGCTTTTATGCTTCTTCTGCCAAACCCAACATTCACTACCATCCATAAGTGAGTGGACCAGCCCTTCTCTATGCTCAACCAGATGTGCCGTTTTTGACACGTTCTGGCTGCTTATAAAGTTATGCAGGGCCCCATTTATTTGAATAAAGATACTATATATGACTCAAGAATATTCGTTTTTATCTGACCACTCTTTATTTTTTGTTAACTATAATAATTGGATTTTATTATCTTTGTTAAAGGGCACACAATTTTTAAAACAAAACTTTTGATAAGGTAAAATATTTATTAAGTATTAGGTAAGTTTAATTGTATGGACTTAATATTTTTTTACAATACTCTAAATTTAAAAAAAAATACATTTCTATAAACTAATAATAAATTACTTTATTACCTATTTAAAACCAACATAACTTTGGTTTATTATTTTTATAAAATAATTATTGATCATGAAACATTGCAACCTACTTTATTACTTACGGGGCCATTATGAACAAAACACAAACTACCTAACTAATTTTTGTTTATTATAATAAACAAGACTAATTTCAAAAATTTTTATATCAAAATTACTAAGGAGACATTTGACTGATCCTTCATCGTTCATCCTAGAACAAATATCAATGACTTTATCCAAAAAATTATTATTGATATTTTATCTGTAACTACGTACAGTGCAACAGAAGTAGCATGGCGGGCGACTATCCTCTAAAATAACAAATATTCGGCTGAATATACTTCACATTCGTAAACTTCTTCCTCCGATTGTACTTGAGACTCACGATTACTGAAAATTTCGTCGTCGCCGATCGGATCGTTATTCGAATGTTTTCGTTGTGCGCAGATTTTGTGATAACTCACCCGCCAAGCTACTTCTGTTGCACTGTACTTTGTATCAAATGCCTTTTTTCAGCAAAAAATATCAACAAAGCTCTGCTTGATTATCATTAAGATATAAACAACTTTTGCCAAATATTGAACCTAATTCTGTTATATTAATGGACAATGCGCTGTATAATTCCCGGCAAATCCATTACGAGAAAATAACAGACACATTCCCGCTTCTGTAAAAACCAAAGCACAATTGTAACGAATTGTTAAAATTAGAAATCTACCAATAGTATCATATCGATAATTTTGCTAAAGATGGTGGTCATAGTGTGTTGAGGTTGAGGTTACCACCTTTTTATTGTTTATTTAATCCGATTAAATTAGTTTGGTCTTCAGTTAAAAATAAACTGAGACGTCATAATCTTGCACCGACCTTAACAAATGTGTTTTTGGTAAATGTTTTTAGAGATCCCTATTTCAATGACATTTGAAGAAACAGCATTGGTCACGTCATTTAAAAGGAACGGGAATATCGTGTATTACCATCTATATCTTCATTCCTCCTGGAATAATTCAAATTAAATTCCAAATTATTGTTAACTTATGATCACTAAAATTAAAAACCAAAAAAATACAAAAAAAAATATTTTTTGTTGTCTGTCCATTTCCCTGAACCTGTCCCTTTCCCTCCCCTCTCACCTAGAAAAGAATACTCACATCTCCCCCTTGGTCTTTGCTGAACCATGAAATTTTATGAAATTATTTTCATACTAATTATTATATCCTTAATCAAAATAACAAATTTTTTATAAAATTTCATTGACTGAGTAAATGAATAATTTTTAAATAATGCTACTTCTGTTGCACTGTACTCGTATATTTTCCATTCTTTATGATTCACCTTATTTAAAAGCTTTAAATTTAAAATCGTTATATCAGCCATACTAAAAGTACATTACATTAATTTATTGTTAGGTATTAATTAGTGGTGTGTGGGGATGTCCTTAACCCCAACAGGGCGCGTCCCAATAGCTGATAGGGAACTTCCTGGCTTACAGGAAAGGTGTCTAATATTGAAGAATAAACACCCGCGGATCAACTAAGGACATGATATAGGACAGCGGCTATATCATTACTACCTTTGAGTACAAGGGAGCTTACTTCCTAGTATTCAAACTAGACAGGTGCGGTTGGTTTGTTTTAAGCCAGCCAAGCTTACCGCGATCATCAGGCTTTGCTCAAGGTGTTATGCGACCCGTGCCTAGGGGCGTACTATATGTATGATATCTGTGCCTGCCCCAAACAGATATCGCAAACGGAGCCTCTGGGATACCAGGCAACCTCCCGGTAGTATTTTTGCCTTGCTACGGTAATGCAGAGCTCTGCCGTAGTCGACCATTTTTTCTCTAGCTACTCGTGGGAACTATATGAGTAACAAAAATTTTAAAAACATTAAAACCATCTGCGACGAAGGCAATCTTCTGGCAGACGAACAAATGCAAATGAAGGTGTCTACTACAGACCCTCATAGCAACCAAATCTCGCAGGAAGCTGAGAGGGTACTTTTAAAATCCCTCACTTCCGAGAAAACGGACCTGACAACAGGGGGCGAGGCTAAGCAAACGGCCAGCATAAACCTGGACAAGAAGGTCAAACTTTCCGGCGCGACGAGAAAACGTCTTAGCCGATTGATCAAGAGCGGGGTACCTTACAAAACCGCCTTAGATCAAATACTAAAAGAGCGGGATGAGAAAAGGAGCGGGGATCAATCCCCCCCTGCTCTCACCAGCAAGCGAATACGCTCGGGAACACCCAAATGCTCAGCTGTCAAACGAAGCGATCCATTATGGACACTGTAGACAAACTACCGGACGATTGTCCACAAGTGTGATTCCAGAGCTGCACCATTCGATCTGGAATCCTCCTTCTGTCCTGTATGGACGCTGAGACGGTCAAGTGGATGGAGGAAGTGATATGCTCCCTTCAACCCTGGGAAAACGCCCAGCCGAAGTTGGTTCAGAAGGAAGACATACCGAAACCCCACATCTGTGTGGCTTTTATCCCAGACGATGAGGGACTACCCAGACTGACGGGAGAACAGGTAACCAACCGTCTGCGGAAGATGAACCGTACCCTGCATACCCAGGAGTGGACCATTCTAAACAGGGAAAACGCAGGACCTGGTCAAATGTGGACGTTCTCAATGGATGAGGTATCCATTAAAGATTTGGAGCGGCTAAATTTCCGCCCATATTTTGGCTTTGGACAGGTGCAATTCCGGTCCAAGGAAGCCAAGAAAGATCCATCGTCGGTGGAAATTCCAAAGTCTTCGGAGGTAACCGTTAGAACCAAAGAGGGAGGTAAATCTACCTCGGCGGCGACAGCGGGACTGAAGAGGCCGGCCAAAACCAGCAAAAAAGCCGGAAAAGGGAAAAAAACCCTTCATGGCAAAGCGCCGACAAAACGGCCTACACCAGGAAACAATGCGGGGAAGGAAAGTAAACCTCCCCACTCTACCTTTAAGTAGAAATGGCTAACCACATCCAATTTCTCCAGGCGAACATCCAACATGCTAGAGCGGCTTCATATGTCCTCAGCAGGAGGTTTTCCGAAGAGCAACTCGATGTGGCACTAATCCAGAAACCCTGGACTTACAATACAGGCAGAATAAGCGGCCTAGGAAACTGCTCCGGTAAGTTAATAGCGTGTACTCTAGGTGGTAAGCCAAGAGCATGCATACAGGAAAAACATTAACTATTTTATGTTAACAGAGTTTTGCACCCCTGATCTGGTTGCAGCACAGCTTTCGATCTAAGGAGAAGATAGTAGTATAGATGTAGTCGTCTGCTCTGTTTACTTCCCTGGAGACCGAAAAGAACAACCTCCTCCAGCAGCAGTGCGAGATCTAGTCGCCTTCTGCAAGAGGAACAACAGGCAATTGATCATTGGATGCGACGCAAATTCCAACCATCTGGATTGGGGCAGCAGCGACATCAATAAAAGAGGTGAGTACTTATATAATTATATAATAGGGAAAGGGCTAGCAGTCAACAACGTAGGCTCGGAACCAACCTTCGTAAACAGAATTCGCGGAGAAGTTCTAGTACATTACATTAGTACACAATTTATGAGTACCAAAATAGTTAACTGGCAGGTATCTACCGAGCCCTCATGCTCAGATCATAGACACATACGATTTGACGTAAGAATAGGACAACGTCCGATAGTGCAATTTCGAGATCCAAAATGCACAGATTGAAAAGGGTACTGTGAATCCCTCCAACAGCACCTAGGTAACGGTAATAGCACTATACAAAATAGAGCCGAAATAAAAGCGGCGAATGAGCATATCGCATCCGCCCTTCTAACGGTCTATTAAAGGAGAAGAGGTACACCCTGGTGAAGCAGAAGCTTAAACAAGCAAAGAAAAGAAGTTCGTGCTTAAGAAACAGGTTGCTGGGAAATCTATCGCACAGCTCTAACGACTTATAACAAAGAAATAAGGAAAGCCAAAAGAGAATCCTGGAAGAGGTTCTGTCAAAGTATATAGATCTACCTGCAAGCACAAGAATCAACAAGGCTCTCGCCAGAGATCCGCCGCAAGAGATTGGATCGATAAAACGACCAGATAGCTCTTTTACGGACACTGGTAGGCAAACCTTAGAGACTCTCTTGCAGACCCACTTTCCCGGCAGTCTGCTTCTGAGGGACCAGGAGCAAATTCCACTCTCAATGGGATCGACATCACGACCCAAAAGGGAGGACTGGAAAAAGGTTTCAAAAGTGGTCACCCCAACATCTGTACAATGGGCGGTGAATTATTTCTCCCCATTCAAGTCTCCAGGGGAGGATGGTGTTTTTTCTTTCCTCATTCAGAAGGGAAGCGAAATTTTACTACCTCTTTTGGTTAAACTATTCAGAGCGAGTTTGGCGTGGAGTTATATTCCGCTGGGCTGGTTAACGGCGAGAGTTGTATACATACGTAAAACGGGTACGGTGAATCATTCCCTACCCAAATCCTTCCGGCCGATCAGCCTTACCTCATTCTTAATGAAAACTCTGGAAAGAATTATTGATAGACATATTAGAGAGGGGAATCTTAGGGAACATCCCTTAAACCCCCACCAATATGCCTACCAAACAGGCAAATCTACGGATTTAGCTCTAAACAATCTAGTAGGAAAGATAGGCCATTCCCTTAAACATAAAGAAATTGCGCTGGCAGCTTTTCTAGATATAAAAGGAGCGTTTAATAACGCCTTACCACAGTCACTCTATACATCAATTAGGGATAGAGGGATAGACAGTAAAATCTGTAACTGGATCAAAAACATGATATATAAACAGATATATAATATCATCACTGCATGGAGAGTCGGTTAGGTTCAGGGCGGCGAAGGGGTGTCCACAAGGCGGGGTACTTTCCCCCCTAATGTGGTCACTTTTAGTCGACTCTCTGCTGAGCGAGCTTTCCATCCAGGGAGTAGATTTTCAATGCTATGCGGATAATCTGGTTATAATAGTTAGAGGTAAATTTGAAGCGACGATCTCAAACGTCCTCCAAGAAGCCCTTAACACAGTATACAGATGGTGCGAGAGGGAACAGATGTCTGTAAACCCCCGAAAAACTGTAATTATTCCTTTTACGAAGAGGAAAAGCTAGATAAGCTTCGGCAGCCTGTCCTATACGGAGAGAGCATTTCATTTGCGACGGAAGTGAAATACCTGGGTGTAGTTCTGGATAAAAGACTCACCTGTAACGCCCACTTGGAAAAAACAATAAACAAAGCCAGGTTTTCTCTCTGGAATCTCAGAAGAGTATGTGGAAAATCTTGGGGAATGAACCCCAAACAGATTTACTGGATTTATCAAACAATGATAATATCTATGGTCACGTATGGTTCAGTAGTCTGGTGGAACAAAGGGTTACAACAGACAGCTAGAGCAAAGCTTGCTGGCCTTCAGCGGCTGGCATGCCTGGCCATAACTGGAGCTATGTCCAGCACACCAACGGCAGTGATGAAACACCTCCTACATCTCCCTCCCCTAGATATTCTCTTAGAGAGGGAGGCCAGGATAGTTTCCTACAGATTCCTGTCTTTGGAAAAGCAAATCAATGAAGAGCAACTCGGGGATCACTCCGGGATACTGAGTGAAACAAAAAACCACCAAATTTTTGGGATGGTTCCTGACTTGCTAGCCACAAAAATACACGTAGAAAAGTCGTTCAAAGTCCTCTTCCCAAAGAGAGACGAATGGATGAGGGGACAAATCCTCTTTCCAGAGACTGAATACGTAATGTACACAGACGGCTCAAAAACCCCAGATGGAGTTGGGGCCGGTGTTTTCAGCAGGAAACCAAAGATTGAAATATCTACCAGTCTTGGCAGGTATGCCACAATCTTTCAGGCTGAAATATTCGCTATCGAATTGTGTGCAAGAGAGTTGACCAACAGACCTCTAGCAAACAAAAACATAAATATAATATCAGACAGCCAGGCCGCTTTAAAAGCACTGAGCTCCAACAAGATAAATTCTAAACTTGTATGGAATTGCATCGAATCCTTAGAGTACCTTGGTGCGAACAACAGGGTGACCCTACTGTGGGTGGAAGGAAACGAAAAAGCCGACACCCTTGCAAAACAGGGGGCCGAATCTGCGTTCACTGGACCAGAACCGGTTTTTGGAGTCACCACACGTGCCGCCAAAACAATTATTTCGGACTGGGCGGAGAGGAAAATACTCACGTACTGGTCCGACATACCAGGGCTTACCCACTCGAAGGCGTTTTTACCGTTACAACCCTCGAGAAACACAACTAAGCAGATCCTAGAATGGAGCAGAAATGACCTGCGTATTCTATTAGGACTGCTTACGGGACACTGTCGTCTGAGATACCACCTCAGAAAGATAGATCAACGGACTGTCGGTTCTACTGCGTGGAAGACGAAACTGCTGAACATATACTATGTTTATGCCCCGGCCTGGGAAGAATAAGGTTCAACATATTTGGTTACACTAACCTAGAACCTACCGATTTTAAAAAAATCTTACCCTATACAACCATGAACTTCGTAAGAACGGCTGGATTGTGCGGTGAACTGTAGCCTCTAGGGGTGAGCCACAATAGACCTACTAAGGGTCGCGGTGGAGGGGCGACCACGCCCCACTCACATAAAACCTAACCTAACCTAACCTAGTGGTGTGAATATTTACAAGAATTTAAAATTATTATTATTATTATTTTTTTAAAACCTTCAAGTAGTCGCTCAGCGTCGAATCGAACGCCACTTTTCATGATTTATGCCGATGAGGATGTTACGGTTACCCAGGATAAAACCTAAAATGTGTTTTAGTCTTACGAGTTACGACTTTACAATACTTCACAAATTTTCTTTTATGTTAATTACACCATAGAAATATAACAAAACTATAAACCCATTTTCTTTAAAGTATAAACTAACGTTGTTTTTAAAAAACATATAGTTTTGCTTTTATGTCTAATCACTTTATGTAATTATGTATATAAACGCATTTCTTACTTTCGTACTTTACTTCTGTTTTTGCTAGTTATAAGACGTATTAATTTATATTATATTATATATTTAATTAAATAAAAATTTTATTTTCAAAAAATTTCGGTCGTTAAATACTTAATTGATGCAGTCGCATCAAGTGAAAAGGAGAATTTCCGGAAACTCAGTATTTCAATACTTAGGTGCAAATCCATTCAATAGTAATCAACTTAAAAGAACTACCCTTCATTGAACCACAACAACTGAAATTGCAAGCGAGTGTCAGACAAAGAAGAATTTGAGAACTTCGGACAAATACTATAAGCGCTAAACCCTTTCGCATTTCTTTACTTTAAAGGTAATGGGAAAGATATTTAGCTAAGCTGTATTATCATCTAATTACAATTTTTGTGAAAAAAAGTGACAAAACGAATTAAACAATGTAAATAGCATCATTTCTTAAAATTCTCTGCTTAATATTAAAGATATTTTAAAAGGTTTTAGCAATCTAAGTTTATTAAACAAAAAGTTTGATTTAAAAATGTCAAAACCAACTCAACCAAAAATTCGTGCATTAAATTGGAATCTTTTTAAATTAAAATTAGACAACATTAAACCATGTTTAGTGACCATAATAGTAGTCTTAGCAAATTTATGTTACGATGTGACAATTTAATAAATATATACGCCACTTATCAAAATACAGAATTAGATGATCACATTTTTGAATGCATTAATACAAGAAAAAATAACAGGAAAAGCAGGGAATCGTACGGAATTAAGTTCATGGGAAAATTTAAAAAAAGCTCTCAGACTATGTTTTTCCGGATAGACGCGATTTAGAATATCTTTTACAAGGCCCAACTAAATCAAGACCATTCAAAAACGAAAACATGATTGATTTCGGTACACAACTAGAATTATTATTAAGTAACATGATAGTACCTTAGGTAGAGATGATAAATTATGTCAAATTCACCATTGTAATAAAACAGCTTTGCATACCTTTGTTGCCGTTGTTTTGAAAAATAACATGCACCTCAAAAAACCTGACCGTCTAGATCTAAAACAAGGCTGCTCAACTTTTTTCACAGTCGGCGAGCCACTGATTGCTACTATTTTAGTTACTTTTAAGACTTGTGCAATAAAGAAACAAAATTAATTATTGTAACTGTTTTTTATTAAGAAACTGTTGTTTTTTGTCCGATATTGTCTGTGATAGTGAACGGACGTGTATCTGAGTGTTGTAGTTACAAAAAGTTAAGAATTATTTTACTTTTAAAATAAAGAACTGTGTACTGCTAAATCGTTCAGTTTTTGTCGGTAAGTGATTCGAGTTTCTTATCAGTTGCCAATAAAGACTTTTTAAGCAGGGTCGCACCTAGGAGGAAGTGATGTTGGTTATATTGATAAAGCTATTCAAACATGCATAACACCAACGCGGCGAGTACTTCTGACTACAGGGGTACTTAAAATGAATCAAATCAAGAAAACACATTGAATCCTCCAATTCATTCTTATTCCTCAGCAGTAAAAACATTTAAGTTTCTATCAAAGCAACAAGCCATCATATTCGCTGCCATCGAAGAAGTCAAAATTCAGGAATATATCGTCGCTCTTGGAATCAAACCACCCAAAGATATCATCTTCTCATCCAAAATCTCAAACAATAGAGTTTGCATCTATCTTTCAAGTCAAAAAATTGTGGATAAGTATCTTAATGAAGGAGGAGAAATTCAAGTGAACCATCAAATCCTCAAAGCCCGTCGTTTAATCTTACCATCTACTCGATTAGTTCTTTCCAATGTGAGTCCAACAATCCCCCACAGCGTCATAGAAAAGGGCCTCAGAGACCTTGGATTAACTCTAATGTCACCTATAACATTTCTCCGGATTGGAATTTCACAACCTGAATTTAGCCACATATTGAGTTTCCGCAGACAAGTCTTTATACAACCTGATCTCAACAACAGTTCCCCTTACCCGAATCATTTATCGTATCCTATGATACTACCTTCTACCGTATCTTCATTTCTGAAGACAAACTTACATGCTTCAAATGTAAGGAAAATGGCCATATCTCTGTTAACTGTCAGGAAGCTGTTACTGTTATGGAACCTATGGTGAACACTGTTCGAGAGAACCCAGCTGAAGATACATCCCCAGAAAGCCAAGAAATTTTTCTTTCAACAAACATCACTTCGCATAAACGGTCCCATTCAGAGATCAGTCCACCAATTCAAAATCCAACGGAAGATCTGCAACCTCCTTTTGTTATTCCTTTCGCTCAAATTCAGAAGAAATCGAAAACAATACAGTCACAAACACAAATTAAGTCCTTTAAATCCCTGATTGCACCAGCCAAACAGCTGTTTGAGTCGTCTAATCTTCCACTAGATTTTACTCATTAAGACCAGAATCACAAAACTAAAAAAAAAACTGAAACAGCTCCACAGAGAACTTGAAACTGGTTCTAACATCTCAGCGTCCGGAAGCGAAAGCGATTTATCACTAGAAACATTCTAAGATCTCTCAATCCCTTCTAAATTCAACATCATTCATATTACAATGGAATATAAATGGGGTATTTCCCCATCTAGAGATGTTACAGATGCTCTTAAATGTAGAAAAACCCTCAATTATATGTCTTCGGGAAACCAACTTCACAGAAAATCGCAGGTACAATATGAAACACTTTGACGCCGTCCACAAAATCAGGAATAATCAACTACGTGCATCAGGTGGGGTAACAATATACACTAAAAATTCTCTTGAGGCCAAGGAAGTCCCACTTCAAACCGACTTAAAAGCTATAGCAGTTTTATTGAGAATCCCACAAAAAATGTGCATTTGTAATATTTACATTTCACCAGATAGAGAGATCAATACTAATGATATAGACAACCTAATTCAGCAATTACCAAAGCCATTTTGATATAGGTATACCTATTGTGTTTATTATTGATTGAAAATTTATATAACTGTCACTATTGTCAAATAAAAAGTACTTTGATATTTTCTCTTTTCTCCTGATTTTTCAACAGGCATAGTATAAATAAAATGGCAGAAAAAAGTAAAGAAAAGTATGGTATTAGTCCATTCCGAGGCTCCGATTTTAGTACATGGAAGTTCCGAGTAGAAACGATCGTAGAGGAACATGATGTTTAAAAATGTCTTACCGAACTTCGGCCAGAACAAGAAGTAGTTAAACAACACCGGTTCAAGCCCACTTGGAGTAGGGGGAGGAGTGGGGGAAGTGGCGGAAGGAGGAGTGGGGGAAATGACACATGACATTGTTGATATAGAGTGGCGGGAGAAGGAGTGGGGGAAATGACATATGACATTGTTGACATAACATTGTTGAAATATGACATTGTTGACATATGACAGGAGTGGCGGGAGAAGGAGTGGGGGTTTTTTGTGTGTTTTTACCCACCTTGTTTATAAAGCTAGAAGCCTCTTTAGAAGAAAGGGTTTGCGTCCATTTAAATTATTTTTATTATTAAAAGTGAAAAAAAGAGAGAAGGCACCAAGATGGCCGCATGAGGAGTGGGGGGGAAATGACATATGACATTGTTGAGATATGACATGGTTCCATTGTTTACATAAAGCATTTTTGACATTGTTGACACATGACATTGTTGCCATTGTTTACATACGGCATTGTTGACATATAACATTGTTGCCTTTGTTTACATAGGGCATTGTTAACATTGTCTACATATGACATTGTTGCCGTTATTTACATACGGCATTGTTGACATATGACATTGTTGCCGTTGTTAACATACGGCATTGTTTACATTAATGACATATGACATTTTTGCCATTGTTTACATACGGCATTGTTGATATGGTTGACACCGGTTCAAGCGCAAAGGAGTGGGGGAAGTGGTGGAAGATAAAGTGGGGGGCGAAGTGGGGAAGTGACAGGAGAAGGAGTGGGGGAAATGACATTGTTGGCATATGACAGGAGTGGGGAGATGACATTGTTGACGTATGACAGAAGTGACGGGAGAAGGAGTGGGGGAAATGACATTGTTGCCATTGTTGACATACGGCATGTTGCCATATGACATTGTTGACATATAACATTGTTTACATACGGTATTGTTGACATTGTCGGCCCCATCGACTTGATTAAGAGGGTTCCGTAAGCACGTTGAAAAGTGGTGTAACGTAAGCGTTGAAAAAAACTTGGTTTATCGGAGATTCGAATCTGAACCCTTTGACTTACTTAACAGATAGCTATACCATTCAGATAACTCGCATATTAATTTTATCGTGCAAGATTGGATATACAAATATATATTTGTGACACCATTTTTATTAAAAATAACCTTGAACTACCAGATAACAAAAATGAATGAAAATATGTTGATTTAACGTGACATGCGTCATTAGTTCAGGTCGTGCTCGCTGGCTGCTGCGATATAATATAGATAGGTATATATACGGGGGCACATGAACATTTTCAGCGCTGTCAATCATAGTTTCTAAGGCTGTGAAGAAATATCATTGATAGTTATCTGAGTTTTCGAACAACTCAGGTTAGAATAATAGAATAATAATGACAAATGACGTATTAACAAAGCTATAAGAACGTGAACTATGGTGATTTAATCATCAGTATCACAATGACTTTAGAGGAGTACAGAAGGAAACTAGAAGAATTCGGTGAGCATGTCCGTCAGTTGAGTAGAGATATAACTTTCTACAAAGAAAAAACTAGAGTATTGAAGCATTTGGAGAATCTGAGTTTGTGGGATAAAATTTTCAGTTGCCAGAGTAGAAGACCTTCACCAGAAGTACCTGTATCAAAAATAGATAACAACTCTAAAAATGTCACGACTATCATTAATCATTCTGACAGCCGTTTTGAATGATGTATTCTATACAAACGTACCCACTGATATCAAAATTCTAAAGATATGCTTCGAAGATGCAAGAAAAAACTGCAGTCAATCGTCATGGGCAATAATAAAACATGAAGTAGTAAATGATGGACGACTACCGGTGTTTTACAAGGAGATACCAGAAGAAAATAACTCATTCTACAAAATAAAATTCCTATTTAATGATGGAACTCAAGAGGAAAGAGAATGGCAAGCTACACCTTTCAAGGAGACAACAGATGTCAACATAAAAAATGATAAAATGTTTTCAATACTATATTTGATATTAGCAACTAATCATTTCAATAACTAATTTTTTCATAAAAACTATGAAAAAGTATAGATCATCTTGTAGTACATAAGAAAATAAACAATTCAACAGATATACGAGGTGTTTTAATAAAACTCAATAATAAAAATAATAATATAATTATTGAAGAAACAAAAATTTACAATATTTTTCTACTTGGGTAATACAACATATGTAAACCATTGATGTAATTTGTGGCCTACTTAATTATATTCATAATATAAAATAAAAAAATAGAACGCAATGTGCTGACGGCAGCTGTTCGCCGGAGAACAGATAAGTGAGTTCGAATTGTTTATGGCTCTAAGATTGAAAATTCAAATTCAATAAGCGCCACTCAATTTGGATATTGCTATATTATATTTGGATAATTGAGAAAACCAAATATCTACCTTCAACAAAATACCTAAAATGATATATTATTAAATTTTCTTAGATATTCGGGTCGGGAAAATAGGAGAATAAAAAAACATATCACATATAAGAATATAATAAAAACACCAAAATGGACAAAGCAAAATATGTCCTGGACCAGACTATCATATAGTAATAATTACATTAATTAAATAATATATATATATATATATATATATATATATATATATATATATATATAACAATATTAACAAATGTATTATATCAAAATGCATACATTTATATACCGGGTGTTATACCGCTCAAAGTTACCAAAATGAGGTATAATGGTAAGAAATAAACCTGTGACTGAATCTGCTGTCACATAGTACTATGTGAGAACTTCACAAAAGCTCTTTAGATTATAGTTCATAAAATTATCACGGTGGTATAATATACGATATCAATAATTAGTTATTAATAAAAATGATGGTATGATAAATACTAATATAATAAATTAGTTATAAATAAATCTCAAAAAGTAAGAGTACACTGAAGGTGTAAAAAAACCTGGTGTTAAAGTCCAATGGTCCACATATGTAGCCTCTATCCAAGGTCCACTTGATGTAGTTGAAGACAGGAAGAATACAGGAAACAGACAGCAAAACGAAGAGAAGATAAAAGAAAGGCTCAACCTTCCAGGTCAGCCAGGGGTCGATGATGCAGCTCAGCAGATCTCCAGTCTCTACCGGCTACTACTAGTCCTCACCCGGTGGTTGTCTGTCGACTCTGGCTAGGATTTAAAAGCGACTCGGTGTTGGTCCTCGTGGGAATCTTGACCAAAGTCAAGAGTTGCCACAAGAGTCGTCGTTCGATTGCCAGGAGTCTGATGGCTGTACCCTAACACCCTAACAAAAAAATAGTCTCATGAAAGAACATGGGCAAAATAAAAAAGCAACAAAATGAAGTAGGTATATTTTCAACCTGATCGATATCATTGCTAGTTCAAAAGTCATAACTTACCTTCTGAGAAGGGAGGTAAAACTAGAAGATATCCAAAACAGCAAACAGGACTAACAGGACATCAGGACAAAATGGCGGCGTTCCTACCGCATGGCAGTCTACCGGTGATTGGCACAAATCCCCATATAAAGGCTCCAAAAAACCACTAACGATGGGTGCGACTTGAACTCGGCCCCAACGGCACTTCGTAGATTCCCCCAAAGGGTTAATTTCCGGTTAAACACCGAAAAAGAATCCCAAAAACGAGTCAAGCGCACCTCATCATGGCCGCACCGAAAAAGACTCACCGACCACCACGAGGACGAATACCATCCTCTATTTCTAACAGTTACCAAAAAAACTGCACATCCTGTATGAAATCAGTGCCAGTTTTGAATTCCTAGCCTCTCATTGGTCAGAACCATAAATGCTCGCTTTTGACAGAACTAATTCCAACGAATGTAATCTAAAAAGGCCATTCTTCTTCTTTCTTTTCTACTATGGGCACGAAACATTAACGGCTAACCGACTTGAGACCGAAGATCGATGACAGAAGTTCTATGAAAGAAGTACTATGACAACCAAACAATGACAATCGAAAAATAAAAATAAATAAATATAACCTAGAAGATTATATTATGAAAAATAGAGAAAAAACCCAGTAAATACCCAAAGATCTCATTCAGAATCAACAAAATCCTGGGAAAACCTTCAATAGCCTAGAATTCATCACACTAGAGAACACAACGGTATGTCGCCTGCTCACATGTGAATGGATGTTTTTATTGACTTTACTATCTTTAATTTCAGGCATATGATCAGACAGATAGCCTAGCCAGAAATCATAAGATTCCTGCAGCTTAATTACATCACTTTCAACAGTCCTTAGAATGTCAGAAGCAAGAGTATTACCTAGTGTTGGAAACTTGTGAATTTACTAGCATTCAACTATATATGTGATGTTTGTTTTGAAATAGTGGTTTTAATAGATGTTTTATTCAGGAATTTGATATCAAAACTGAATGTTCTCCATAAATGAAAAATTTATTATAAATAAAAACAAAATTAACAGGTAGCAATTTCAAATGCTACAAATTGATCAACTTTTCGTTGGGTGCCATGAATTTTCCGTTGGCGTGGTTAGAACAATACGTAATGGTGGGCTGGAAATTTTCCGTATTCAATGATGAGTCATCATATAGCGTCACATCGTAAATGGTTGGATACACTGCACACTTTGTTTTCAAAAAGTCAACTTTCTGATTTCCTCTTACATAAATGCACTCAACTGAATGTAGTAGATATTTCTCCAAAATGGCATTCATTTTACTATAGTCAATATCTCCAGACTGATATGATATTCCATGAACAAAATTGTGTAGTTTTTTTATCTTTTCCACTCACATCAGCATAAGGTGTTGGATGCTTGAACAAAAAGTTGGTTTTTTGACGACCAATCTGAATTGTCAATTCTTTTGGATGGAAGACGCCATCGAGCGTGAAACCTTGAATGTCAACGAATGCGATTCTCATGATGGTCAGCGTTGAAATGGCGAGCACGAACGGTAGTCGACCACTTATATTATGCTTTTCACAAACTCCGTCAGAGGGAAGTACTCTAGCAGACAATCATGCACGATGATGCAATAGGCCTTAGTATCAGCAGGAAATCCTTTAGCAGACTCAATCTCCAGCTTTATATCCACTGTCGATGATTTCATGCTATCTTTCTTCCTGCTTCGAGCAATCTATCACGAATAATGCATGATCTTTGAATGCTGAGTAGTCCAAAATTGGATGAACTTGTGTGGAATGTGTATAGCTCGAGTAGAAACTGGTATAGTTGAAGTAGGCAGTGACATAATCGTTTTTATCGAAATCCAACTGCATTCTTTCGTTTGGCCAATATTCTCCATTCAATGATAGCCTGATGCTAGATATGTTGATGTTATCAAAGGTAGTGACATCACTGTCGAGTTTATTGCGTATATTCTTCTGGAAACAAACGATAACGTAACGTGGACATTCCACTGCGGCGCTGGTTTTAACTGCCCAAATTTCATTCTTTGCACTTTTTGTGAGCGCAGGTAATTCGCTGAGACTCCATTTTTTGAATGAAATCATTATTGGTGTATCATTCTTAATGGGTTGCATCAATTGTAGTTTGATTTCATCGTTGGGAAATATATGCTTGACCTTCAGTACCATACTATCTATCAAAACTTTGACTTTAGTAGTAGTCGTTACACCAGTATTGTTAAGTTCCTTGACAATTACGCTATCTTTATCGTCACGTGCTCGAACTAGACGAATTGTTTGTCTTCCGTAGACAATCGAACTGTAGTCATTGAATACGTTGAAAATGTACTCGAGGGGTATCAACAAACTGAACGACTTATCCACAGCATTCAGGAACGGTTTTTCGGGGTACGTCCATCCAGCCGTCGCCAAATGTTTGGAGTCCTCAGGTTTACAGCAAAGGAATCCTCGTACAGTACTAACAATTCCAGGATCTCTGATCACTTCTATCTCTCTGGCACTTTGCACATAAGTGCACGAATCGAAAAGAAACGCTCCACAATTGGGAGCCAATGACACGTTACCGTCTCCTTCAATATCTAATTTTCCTTTGATTTCCAACAAAGATTCATGCATCGCGAAAAATGCATCTGCTTGATTCACATTAATCTCCACCATATCATTATTATCGAATGATTTCACGTACGGGATGTAGGATCGATACTCTTCCTTCCGGATAGTTTCATCATGTTGAGGTCGACGGTAAATATCGAAAATTGGGTTCATCCTCATTTGATTGAACGATGCTGCAGATGTTGTCGGTGATTGCTCAGAATGAACGTACTTGCGTTTTAACATCTCTTACTTTCAATCCAACAGATTGGAGAAAAATAATATTTTCTGGAGAGAGCTGGTCACGTCACTTGGAAGACCTCGATGATACTGATAGGTTTGAAGTGGGTGGTCCGTTTTTATGCTGAATTGCCAAACCCATTTAACGTTCTTTCAAGTCCAAATGCAAAGTACTTTTCTCTCCTCGGAAATTCACAGGTCTGAGATCTTGATCCAACACTCTAACACTGATGTTGGTGATCTCTGCTAAGTTACTTCTCACAGGCAAATAGATGGGGGTATTGGGACGTTCGTTGATTGCGAATCCAGGATCGACTGTAATGGGAAACCTCAATATAGTATGGGCCGGTCTGTCCCCGTAGAAGGCTCCTTCGGTAATGTTGCAATCGAAATGTAAGCTAGATACTTTAAGAATATTCACTGGTCGATCTGAAGAGTGCACTATACCAGGCTCCAAGATCCTTTTAGAAAACCCTAATAATTCTCCAAAACTATTATCGTTTTCGAAACTGATGGCGTGCAATCGAATATAGATTTCACACTCTAAGGTGTTGTTGTTTGGTTTCAATGAGAAATCTGTATTATTCAAATGCATCTAAATATAACTCAATGTTTTCAATCTCATAACAACCTGTTGGCAGCTTGATTTCCTTCAATACTGAACGATTATTATTTTCGTAGTAGTAAAATTTTTCACCGTCGATGTTTGGTATGGAATGGTAAGTGTGAAATCCTAGTACAGCTATGTAATAACTCTTCCTGGGATGTAGTATGATCGGTGTGGAAGGGGTGAAAGAGAACTTGTTGGTAGTACTAGTCAGCGTGAGCAGCTGAGACATGACTGATGACATTACGAGTGGTACAGAAATATTTATAATAAAACCATCATCGACATCATATTATTTATTAATAGATACAGCCCCTCTACATTTTAAAAAATAATTACAACCGTGACAATCGTACTGTGAACTGACAGGTCCATCCACATGTGTTTGGGCATTTGGCCTATTATAATGAATAAAACATGGTAAACGAATTCTCAAATCGAAATAACACTGATAATCGTTTGGTAATTTATGCCAAACATTCAACAATTCCCATGGTCTAGCATGTTGTATTAAATATTTGAATGGAAATTCCTTTAATTCATCTTCGGAAAAGTCTTGCAACCTCTTCTCACCATGTAGGAATGCTAAAACAGCCTCCATTATTATACAAAAACTTCAAGCAGAGATGTCCACAGTTGAACTGATTATAGTTTTGAAACTGATCGTCGTTGTAGTATAGTTTGATTTTATCCAGATATCGGACAAGTTCTTTCGGTAGCTTCAGACATCCAAATGAATCAAAATACTCAACGACATCATTTATCTTTCTATAAGCTACCCAATGAGTGCCTTGATTCTTCGACACATCTAAATTTAGAATTGCAGTTTCACGTTGACGAGGACCACTGCTTGGCAAATTGTCTTGCATAAAAACGCCTCCAAAATGTGGTATCTTCAAAAACTTTACATACTCTAACAACTCGGTATCGTACAACGGTCTATTGGGTAGCTTCATTGGGAGTTTTTTTGTTTTTTTAAATATAAACCAAAACCTCCTTTGGCGTTTTTACGCAAGTACAGTCCTTTACCAATAGCTTCCATGGCTTTATTGTGACGATGATCTTCTTCCAATTTCTTTTTCGCATTCCTCGCATCAATAATTGTCTTCGCTATCGCACCACTTCCCCCAGCAATGCTACCGAGAGCACCAAGGGCTGCAAAAATTGGCAATAGTGGTAGAATACCTCCAGATTTTGCATTGAAAGGTATGATGCGTGGTATTCTGATTTTATTTTTTCCACCAGCTTGCTTGATGGCGAGTCTAGCAGCTTTCAAAGCAATCGAAGCAGTCTTCTTTAGATTGGTCGGGGGATTTTTCTTCAGAGATTTTCCAATTTTACCCACGATATGTCTTTGGAATGAGCATCCCATACCAAGTTTACGTTTCGCTTTCATTCCGGAAGTAACTAATAAGGCTGCATCTCTCTCACCAAACTTG
The DNA here is from genome assembly GCA_950111635.1 of Agelastica alni. NCBI lineage: Eukaryota > Metazoa > Arthropoda > Insecta > Coleoptera > Chrysomelidae > Agelastica > Agelastica alni. The sequence goes on from OX467713.1 coordinate 52,572,070, forward strand.
TTGTCTGTTGATTTCACTCGTTGCCAAGCAGCGTTTTCCAATACTGAATCGGCTCTGAGACGATCTTCCAGAGACTTGTGCTGCGAGTATGCAATGTCGTGTTGTTTGCATGCAGCGTCTAGAGGATTAATGCCAGTATCTCCACGAGCCAATCGTTTTTGTAGTTTAGTTCCAGCTGCAAAATAAATGAAATATTAGTAATCGTTTGCATCATCCAGTAATCCGACTTACGTCCACAATACTGATAGCCTCTGGGTAGATGGAGCTCAAAAGATAACTTGTTTATCAGGGAATTCAAAACACCTTCTCCCTCGTACAAAGACATCGAAACTGATAAAAGTGGAACTGTTACACCTATATTTATAGACTAACATAAACGTCAATCATGTCACAAGATGGAGGTTATTCAACAAGAACAGTCGTTACCTATTGAAAATTTAGATTTTCATACATCATCAACGACCCTTGGTAAACATGGTAAATTATTGCCCAATTCATTTCGAGCAATAGTATGTGGACCAAGTGGTTGTGGTAAGACGAACGTCATGTTGTCAGTAATTTTCATTCCAAATGGTGCAAAATTTGAAAATGTTTACGTGTACTCCAAGCTATTGTATCAACCGAAATATCAACTACTCCAAGAGGTATTGAATGAAGTTAAAGAGGTTGGCTACTTCCCATTCAAGGATAATGATGATATTATAAGCCATCAGATGCAAAACCCAACTCTATATTCCTATTCGATGATGAAGCGTGTGATTACCAACAGAAAATCCGGGAATATTTTTCAATGTGTAGACACAAGGATATTGATGCTGCCTACCTTTGTCAGACCTACTCAAAAATACCTAAACAGCTCATACGAGACAACTGTAACCTGATTGTACTATTCAAACAAGATGAAATCAATTTGAAGCACGTATTTGATGAACACGTATCACCAGACATGAGTTTCGAAGACTTTAAACGCTTGTGTTCGAAATGTTGGAATGTTGCCTATGGTACTTTAGTGATTGTCAAAGATTTCGATATGAATGATGGTAGATATCGTCAAGGGTTTGATAAATATATAAAAATATAAGTACCATATACCATCAGATCATTCCCCATCATGATGTCGTTAAGTCGTGTTGGCACACACAAATACAAAAAGCGCAGCAAACTGATTAAACGTGTTGCCTCCCCCTCTGATCCTGATTTAAATAAAGACGATCAAATAGCTGCACGCAAACGCAAAATTGCAGATATCACCCGTTCCATTAGGAAAAAGTACTTGGCATTGAAACTAGGTAGATCGGAAAAAGATGAATCGCTCATCAGAATGTTCAAACCCATTTCGGAGCCACTACATGAGATTGTTAAATCCTCAAAGATCAATAATGCATTGAGAAGTATAAAAAAAAAAGAATCACCTGAACTAAAGAAAGAAGAGGTAGAAGAAAAGGAAAGAGTAGGACAAGAACAAACACAATTTCTCCCAATGGAAGAAGTAGGCAGAATAAGTACGAGCACAAGTGGACGAGATAATGATAATGAAGTTTTTCACGAAAATATACCTGAACAAAATATTTCAGATAATGTTTTGGATGAATATCTAGATCAATATCCGGTCATGTCACATCCATATATCAAAGATCATTGGTCATATAGTAAAAAAATAGATACAATGTATGGACCAACTTATGATCCCCAAACATCAAAATGGTATCTAGGAACACCATTAATTGACTTTGATAAAAGGACTGGCTTTATCAAGATTAAAGGTAAACAGATACAAGGAACCCCAGGACTGTATAAGCTCATCTTCTATGATGATCCTACGGATTTTAACGAAGAAGATGTGCAAGCTTACAGGGCGCTATTGAAATTGAGTGATCGCTATATCAATAAAGATGGAAGACTCAAAGGTTCTACGAGATGGAAATACACAGAAATCATAAAACCGCTCATAATGGAGTTGCGAAAAGGTAGAAGACGTTCAACGACTGGTAATGGTTTGACATTAACGTACAATGAAAAACCGGTGGAGTATATTTATTGGGATGATCCAAATGAACTCGTTGATCGTTTGAAGCTGTTGATAGCTTCCAAGGCAGCTGGAAACACCTTACTCGATACTGAAATAGTTGCCATAATCAATAAACTTCGGAAAGCTACTAATAACACTGACAATGATGAGTCATTTGAACAATGAGTCTGAACAAGTTCGGACACAGATATGATCCATATGAAGCTAGCAATAACAGTATTGAATTGACTCATTTGAGAAAACAATTTGTATCACATGATATTATGATAAAGAATTTAACTGATGCATTGAATTTGATTGACAACAAAATAATTAAATTTGAAGAATTCATTTCGAGGAACCCTCCAACGGCCAGTGAACATATGTCAATGAAAAAGTATGTAGATGATGTGATTTCACAAATTAAATTTGATTTCAAGTTGGCCATTGATAAATATACTAAAAAAGGCGAGGTGTACTCGATGGAAAAGTAAGTAAAGTTGAAATTGATAAGCTTAATACGAAATTTAATGAAAAAATCAGTAGTCACGCAAACAGTTCTACAAACCGCATTGATGCACTACAAAATCAAATAATCAATGACTTGAAAAATATGGAAGGATCAATAAATAGACTTAATAGTAAAAATACCCTTTGATAGTATGGCTTCAACAGACAAGATTCAACTCGTTGATGAGCTTCATGCATCAGCCCGCAAGACTTACCCTAGACGACGAACTTTCATCAAGGGCTTAGATGATTTATGGCAAATTGACGTGGCCGAAATAAGACCTTATGCACATCAAAATAAAGGTTTCAAAATGATTTTGGTAGTTATCGACTGTTTTTCTAAATACCTATGGACACGCCCACTCAAAACTAAGACGGGTGAAGAGATCACTAAATCTTTTGCGGATATACTGCACCAAGCTAATCGTATACCAAAAAATCTGCAAACAGATCAAGAAACAGAATTTTTCAATATTAAATTTCAGAACTTGATGAAAAAAATATAATATAAACCACTATAATACATTCACTGTGAAAAAGGCTGCCATTGCTGAACGGGTTATAAGAACACTCAAAAATAAACTCTACAAGTATTTCAGTCTGAATGGAAAATACAGATGGATTGATGTATTGTCAAAAATTACCAAACAATATAATGACACCAAGCACAGTAGGACTAGATTGAAACCTACTGAAATGAACAAGTCTAACGAGAAAGAGATTTTACGTCAGAGATATAGTCATTTGAAAATTGCTGGTCCAGTAAGCTCAAAGTTGATGATATCGTGCGGATATCCAAGTCTAAACATATTTTCGAAAAAGGGTACACGCCAAATTGGACGACAGAGTTATTCAAAATCATTAAAGTTAAAATAACCAATCCTGTAACATACTTACTCGAAGACATGCATGGTCAGCCAATCAGCGGTGCTTTCTATGAGGAGGAATTGCAGAAAACCAAAAATCCCGACATTTACCTCGTAGAAAAAGTATTGAGGAGAAAGGGAAAGAAAATGTACGTCAAGTGGTTAGGACTCGACAAAAAACATAACAGTTGGATAGAAGACGTCGATTTAGTATAGAATGGAAAACACGAACAAAGTTCTGCAGTCAGGGGGGCCTTTTCATCTCCATCATCAAGAATCACAGTTCGGATAAGTCTGGGAAAGAAGGAAGGGGATATAAATATATGCATAAAGTTGATTTCAGTCTCATTCAAGTTTGTATCTAGCTATGTCGAGTCAAGATAGTGCTAGTATGCTAGATGTAAGTGACATCGAGATAAAACCATCACCACCAGCATCATTCAGCAAAGAATCTGATGGAGACGAGCTGTTGGAAATGTTCGAGACAAAATAATTTTTATTAACTTACACATATGATTACATAATTTTAGTTTACACAGTAGATTACATAAAGATAGGTTACATATAATTTTTTTTTAATTATAAAAGTGAAACAGAAGTTCTTATTTTTTATATCTCTTCGCAAACCTAAATCTAATTATTCTATACTATAATGACCCCATGGTAGCGTGTTAAATGATCCCGAAATTAAATATCTTTTATCATCTTCAGGGCTTAAAGCAATTTTCGATTGTTCTATGCTAAATACGTCATATTTGTAGGATCGAATTGTGCACTGTGTAATATTTTTATGTTTAAATGTTTTAAGACAATCTACGTAATCTACAAACGACAATTTATTTTTGACAACATTATATTTTACCCCCTTAGACTTTTTAGTGACGTTTTTATCTCCCTGAATTTTAAACGCGTACATTTTTGATCGTAACCCAACAAAATGCGTAATGATTTTGCCGTTGGCTTCATCTTTCATAAGACCCGGTATTTTTTTGTTAAGTAACGGGATATTGTATATATTATTTCCACTATAATCGAAGGTATCAAATTTTTCGATATACCTACCGATTATGTCTTTGAAAACATTGATATTCATTATTTTGTAGAGGAAACTATCGGTGTCGGTGTAGTTTATGATACAATTGTTCACCCCTAGTGTGGGGAGCATAAAATTATAGTGGAAATCATACATACACGTTTTTGAAATATCGAGAATGGACATTCCAATATATAGGGGTTTATCGAAAAGTAATTCAGACTTTTTTAGTTCGATAGCCATTAGATTATCATCAAAAATTGATCTATTGTGAAATCTCGCGCTAGAAATGTTTTGCCCCGTAACGACCTTCGTATGAACTTACTAACTTTACTATCCTATGTAAGCGTTTATTTTCCATTGTTTTGTCAAACACCGCGTTGTTCGCGAGTTTAAACTGATTCTTTGCAAATGAACTGGTAGCTGTAGTCCTTAAACGAGTGTTCAGCTCGATATAGGGCTTCAACCATGCAGATTGTTTAAATTTTAGAACGCGATGTATCTTTTTAAGTATTAAACCATGCGCCAAAGCCTGTTTCAAATTTCGGTAATGTATAACATATTTTTCTTTATTATGTAGTGTAGTCATTAATTTCGGTAATTTTGATCCGGGTGGTACGCGGTGTTCAGCACAAAAGGGAAAGTCCTTATGCAAATCGTGCAACTCTTTAGGATATTCTAAATCAACCTGCAGGATGTATTCTTCTTCTGCATCGTCAGGTATCTGAGAGATGTCAATATTTGTTTCCACCCATTGGAAGTCATCGTATGGCAGAGGTTGAGACATAGCCCACCCATACAAATTATTAACATCAAGGTAAAATAGATAACTTGTCGGCTTGGTGGAATCGTATGTTTCCATATACTCATTGTTTGCCTCCGTATATCGATTACTGCAAACCGATATTCCTCCTCTAATACCCGCTTCAATGAACAATATCATATCCACATCCTTTATAAGTTTGAGTTTACATTTAGTATACTTTAACATGCAGTCCCACGTATACCCAGGCATAGTATAATACCATGCCGGATCTAAACCATAAACTTTCAAGACAGTCTCTCTAAAATTTTTCATAACGTCTGCCAAAAGAAGGATATCTGTGCGAAGGTATAAGTCGTTATATTCCCCCAAGTTTTTAATCCCGAACGATTGCCAAACGTTTTGCGCATGACCATACTTCTCTTCGCTAATATGCTCGTCATTTAGTTTATTGTAAAATTGTTGTTTAGATGGTAATTGAATGTCATTTAATTTATCCAAGTTGTTTATATAATCATAGGGGAAAACACCTTTTTTGTTATTAATTTAAAAATTTTTTCATTTAGATAGCTAAATTATTTTTTTAAAATTTGCAAGTTTTCGACTTTAAGAGTGCTCACCAATTCGTCAAGACTGGCCCCCATAAATCTACAAGAATCTATAAATCTAAATTTGATGTTAGTCTCCGAGTCGTATTGAGTGAATGATATATATTTTTCCATATTAACGGAAAGTACAGTCACTTGTCCACGCTTGGCAATGTCTTTTATAATGAAATGACTATCGTAGCCCGAAAGATTGTGAAATGCAATTGGCACAATAAATAATTTTTGGAATTGTAAATTGCATACTTGATGCGCCCAACCCCTAAAGCTGCCGTAAAGTGATCATGATCACGAACAATAATATCTTTAATACCAAAAGGCTTTTCACATAAGTGACATAGCTTGGCATTAATGACATCAGGCTTTTCCACCATTGGGATTATATTTTTGATTGAATAAAACTGGCTAAATTTGACAATTGGTCGGCGAACCATTGCATGCAATTATCTCCCCGATAGCTATTGAAATAGGAAAGACTATCATTGTAAGAACATTTAAAATAGTAACCTGCATTAAAAGCCCGATGCTTTTGATATTTGACAGTTTTTTCGGAAACCTTATCATTACAATCTACCAACTGCGATTCAAAGTCTGCATAAATTAAAAAAGGACACTTTTGTTTATAAACGAAATTTCTAAACTCTACATAATCATATTTAGGAAATGAAATTTTACAGTCATTAACATTTTGACAAACCTTTTCATGTTCGTTTAATTTATCACAGCTTGAAAAATAATTTAAACATCTGTCGCACAAGAATTTTTTATGATCATATTTGTTGAGTTTACTTGAAATTAATCTAGACAAATGTTTTATCCAAACATAATGATATTTCAACATTTTCACTGTCGATAGGTGGCGCTTCATAATCATTTAATTTCCGAAAATACTGATCTTGTATTAGTAACAAATTGACGTGACGTTTCATTTTATTTTTGGTTAAAAACGCAGGTATAACCATGTAAAATGATCTCTTCTCTGTTTCGATCAATTCTAAAGCATAGACGTTAACTGAAATTTCGTTTAGTTTCTCGAACTTTGAAATTTGATTTAATTTAATTGGAATTTCCAACACCTTTATATTTAGAACGGTGTCATAATGCGGATACTTACTTAATCGTTGTGGGTCTTTTATGACTGTATATAAAGCGCTTACGATGCTCCAAAAGAAACATGCTTGGTCTGCATTTTGAACGTTTACGCAAGCATGTTTCTTTAAAATTTGATCTGGTAATTTAATGAAAGATGAACCGTTGCCGACCTCATATTTATTTATAGCTACTTCTAATAAAACGATTTTACTAAGTGCCCAACCACTATTTTTTTCAGAAAATTCTGATAATTTATTTAAGATAACATCGACTACATTATCATTAAACCACTGTGCTAAATCCGATCCTGCATCTACAACAGCATTTGGAGTAATGAAAAACTTTCGATCTAATAATTCCTCACTTGACTGCTGCTTTATAAAATCCCCCCAAAAGGTTGTATTTATTTTTAGCATAGGCATTGTTTTTAAAATATTATTAACTCTACTTTTAAATAAATGAAACGCGTCTTTTAAAAAATCTTTAATTTCTTTATGTTATTATAACTCCCGTTCTAATTCTACTGTCGAAAATAGCAATTACATCTTCCCACTTAACTCTACTACCTCGTATTAACCCTAAACCTACCTTGTTGGACATCGCTTTAATTAAACATCTCATCCGTTTTAATTCAGCGATTTTCGTATAAATTTTACGTTTTTCTTCAACAGAAAATTTAATTTTTTTAAAAGCTAGTGCACATTTTCTAATATGTTTGGCAATTAATTTTAAAGAGACATTAGCAAGATCATCGGAATAATTTTGATGTAACTTTTTAATAGTTTCGGTAACTTTGGACGACATTATAAACCACTTTTATAATTAAAAAATAAAAATTTGCTCACTAATTGTCTATGGATGTTTCGGATTAATTTTCTTTAATTTTAAATGCTGCAGCCAAATGGGGACAGCCACAATCCACACAAGATCCTCGGTATGTTAATCTGTATTTCCCTTTCTCGAAATGGCTAATATACGGCTCATAGGTAGCAGTCACTCTGTTGGGTAGGAAGGTGACTTTATCACCCAAGTCAAGAAGAACGCTTGTACCATATGTTGTTTTGGTTATTTTCACAGCATAAATTGCTTGAGGAACTCCTATTGGTAGCTCATGCAGCTTTACTGTAGGCTTCCGTGCTGTAATGGAGGAAACTTCGTTTAATTTTTCCAAATTCATCCAATAAAATTTTTAAAAATAAGAATATTTTGTGAGACAAAACACAACAATAATTGAAACTTACTTTTTCCTTCTTGGAGCACTTGAACGCACAAATCTATCACCGTTTAATGTGAATAGTCAAATGGTACTAAACCGTATGGCTTTCTCCTTTTTATATATTTAAGCATGTTTACAAAATTTGCTTAGAAGTTTCCAGAAAAAATATTTTCACACGAATTTTTCGATTTGAATTATTTAAAAAAAAAATTATTTACTTCAACAAAATTATTACATATAAAAATAAATACGAAGCTAACAAATCAGAGATAAAAGTCAAGACTGATTAATTTTGATACATAATGCTTATTTTATAACAAAGGAAAATACGAGTGTGACATTCTTTTAGATAAGCAATTTCTGGAAGCAAAAATGGTTCTAATAGAAGTCAGCGGAAATGACGCATGTAACTCACGTTAAATCAACATATTTTCATTCATTTTATTATCTGGTAGTTCAAGGTTATTTTTAACAAAAAAGATGTCACAAATATATATTTGTATATCCAATCTTGCACGATAAAATTAATATGCGAGTTATCTGAATGGTATAGCTATCTGTTTAGTAAGTCAAAGGGTTCAGGTTCGAATATCGAGAAACCAAGTTTTTTTTCAACGCTTACGTCACACCAAACATTGTCGACCATTATTTGGTAGTTCAAGGTTATTTTTAACATAATGATGTCACAAATATTTATTTGTATATGCAATCTTGCACGATAAAATTAATATGCGAGTTATCTGAATGGTATAGCTATCTGTTTAGTAAGTCAAAGGGTTCAGGTTCGAATCTCCGAGAAACCAAGTTTTTTTCAACGCTTACGTCACACCACTTTTCAACGTGCTTACGGAACCCTCTTATTCGAGTCGATGGGGCCGACAATGTAAACAATGGTAACAATGTTATATGTCAACAATGACAACATGCCGTATGTCAACAATGGCAACATGCCGTATGTCAACAATGGCAACATGCCGTATGTAAACAATGGCAACAATGTCATCTCCCCACTCCTGTCATATGCCAACAATGTCATTTCCCCCACTCCTTCTCCCGCCACTTCCCCCACTCCTCCTGTCACTCCCCCCACTCCATCTCCCACCACTTCCCCCACTCCTTTGCGCTTGAACCGGTGTTGTTTAAATACTCACCTATATGATTACATATTCTCGCTTTAAAATAACCGGTTGTACATTGTATACCACACCTGCTTTGCGACAACGAACGACATCGGTATTGTCACATCACTATTGTTGGTCGTCGCACCAGAGCTCCGACAGCGCAGTGCATCACCCTCCCATCGGTTCGTCTCTCGTCCTTCGAACCGTTGAAACGTCGCGTTCGAAGACGCAACGCATAATGTGGCATGTCCTGGGTATGTCACTTAAAATATATGTAAAACGACGCAGCGTTGACGGTGCGACGATGCAACGCAACGTACTAGTGAGGCCATAGCCTTTATTCGGCAACCAATGTGTGTTTTTGACATTTCTTCCTACTACTCGTCTGGTACACATGTATGACAAAGTAAGCATACATAGTAGTGTTATTTATGGGATGTATACTAAATATAAGTAATCAATATGTGAACGATTAAATGTCTTATTTATTGCCACCGTCACCCAGTGTAATTACAACACGCATTGCTCTAAAAATGTAAGGGGACTTTTTCCGTTACTAAATTTTCACAAGTAATACCACTAGAGGTCAAAAAATTTCCAGATATTTACTTGACTTCCCGTGGTATTCGATAAAAAAATTCCACACCGAATTGTGGTGAAAAATCAAATATTTTTAAAATTTATTTTTCGATCCTCAACAATGCAAAATATTTTCTTCATCAAGTCACCAGCGAAACATAAAATGTGTGGTCGACTTGATTGTTGAGTTGCTATGGTAACCAAGTGAGACCCTAACCTCAAAATTATTATTTTACTTTTGAAGCTGTCAAGTGGCACGACGTAAAAAAATGTTTCGCTTCGGTTAAGAAAGCAGAGAAAAGTTTCGCCAGGTTATTGAGCAGTTGACTCCCGCGAATACCAGGAAATCGAAGTCAAGCGTATGGAGGCAGTTTACAAACTTTTGCGCAGAAAAATCGTAAAATTTCAATAGAGCAGATATACCTGTGGAAGAATTGGCGCTTATTCTCGAAGACTATGGATTCAGCATGCGAAAAAAGAACTCCGAAGCCTACAAGGAGAGTGTTATCAAAGTTTTATGGAATTCCACAGCTAAGCAGTTACAGGAATATTTTTTTGAAAAGTATAATCGCAAATTTAATCCATTTTTTAACATACAATTTTTGAACGCAATAGCTGCAAGAAATGCTAAATGGATCCAACCAAGAGAAAGAAAAGTTCATCTGCACTATCAGCAGACGAGCTGAGAAAAATTATTGAGTTTTGGGACGAAAACACTCCGGAAGGACTGCAGAAAAAGTTTTTCCACGTTGCTGGTCATGAATTGGCCTGGAGAGAAAATGAAGGAGCGGCAGCTCAACTTAAATTTTTTGTGGAGGAAATTGACAATAGAGGGGAACCAACAAAAATGGTCTGTTATTGTAAACGTCAAAAAATTTAAAGTATAATTTGCTGTTGGGTATCCCACGAGAAAAAAATTTCCACTAAAATACCTCCGTTGCCGTGGTGATCTGTCAAACGTATTTTGATTGGTTCAAAATTGCAGGTGTGGAATTTTCACTTGTAATACAGCTAGAGGTTAAAAAATTTCCCGAAATAATTTAACCTCGTGTGGTATTCGGTAAGAAAATTCCACACCAGTAATTTTTAACCAATCAAATTGGGTTTTTTGACAGATAATCATGGCAACGTATGTATTTTAGTGGAAATTTTTTTTTCTTGGGGAACCAACTGCAAATTAAATCGGAAATTTTTTAACGTTTATATCCGCTCTATTAAAAGTTTGTAAACTGCCTTCATATGCTTGACTTGGATTTTCTAGTATTTGCGGGTGTTAACTGCTGAATCTCCTGACGAATACTTTCTTTACTTTCTTGACCGAAGCGAAACATTCATTTTCACGTCGTGCCACTTGACAGATTCGGAACTCGAGTACATTTAAGGTTAAGCTTTACCTAGTTGCCATGGTAACTAAACAATTAGGTCAATCAAAACATTCTATGTTATGCTAGTGTCATGCCGAAGAAAAAAATTAGCATTGTTGAGAGTCAAAAAATAAATCCTAAAATTATTTAATTTTTTAACACAATCTGGTGTGAAATTTTCGTACCGAATACCACACGAGGTTTTTTTTTAATGAAAATGTTCGCAAAAAGGGTAGACCTATCGTGTGGGCCGCGGACGGCTATATATAATTGTATTAAAGAGCTGTCGACCTCTAGGATTTTGTTAACTGTATCCCCAGGATATATGCTTAGAGTTGTAATCTTTATAAGCAAGAAAACAATTACCAAGTGTGCTGTAAAATTTAGCAAATTATTGACTATTTATGGAGTATTTTGGAGGACGGTACACAGCAGATATAGTTAGAGGACCAGTCTTCCATTGTTATGCTTGTCGCTTGCAGAAGTTCTTTGTCATAGTTATTCAAGATATAATATTTAATGGTAATTTTAATTATGATGTCAGTGCCTCTGTGAGGCGTTTTGTCTGGGTGTTTAGTGGTTAGTGTTATTAATTTTCAATTTTGTTTTTAGGGCTTCATGCATAATATTAACCATCATCTGCAGCTCCTTTTCAGATGACGCTAATATTACCTCATCATTGACGTAAAAAAGGCATTTGACGTCTAAAACATTCATTCTCAATCCATACGCACTCTTTTTCAAATATTTTAAACAATCGTCTATTTATAAGTTAATCAGCCAAGACAAAGCCACACATCCCTGTATTACACCTTTTTCGATGTAAAACTAGTCTGTGTAAGCTCCGTTTATCCTGACACAAGAAGTGGAATGGTCGTAAAGTGATTTTAGTGCTCATATTAAACTACCACTCACCCCATACATAGATAATGTCGATCACAATTCATTCTTCACCACTGTGTAATGCGTTTAAGTAATCATAAAAAAAAGTTTCATATATATTTATTTAAATTTATACGAGTACATCAAATCTTAAATATATTTTTATAGTAGGGATAACTTTTCTAGACTTCTCAATAGTATTACGTACATTTAAATAAATGCATTATTTTTAAAGAAAAAATTAACTTTATATAAATTTACCACAAATTCTAACAATATGGGATGTCTTTAAAATTTATTACTCATATTTTATATCTTCTTTTTCTTTGACTGCCTATCCATATTAACGAATGTTGGCGACCACATTTCTAAATTTATTTCTGTCTCTTGCAGTGTAGACAAGCTCTCCAATTGCTTCAATTCCGGTCCATTTTCTGATATTTCGAGCCCATGACATTGTATTTTATATATATAGATACTTTATTTATTGTGAATGGACAAGTCGGTAGAGGTCGACCTGAACATATCTCGATCAGATCAACATTGTTTTGAAGAAAGGCCAAGTCAAGAGTACCAACAACTGACGAGCATGCACGAGAGCTCTGATGAAAGTAGAGGAAGCAAAACATGTGTGTAAGAAACGTAGCAAGTGGAAGGAAGTGGTCTCTGCCTACCCCTACGGGAAAATGGTGTGAATGTATGTATGTACTTTATTTTCTTTAACCATGTATAATAATTTATTTTTATTTCTTTTCTTGGGTTTGTGGTTACAAAATGAAAATATATAATTTACTTAATTTGACGTTTCGCCCCTTGATTGGGAGCTTTATCCAAAATTGTTTAATGATAAATTGGAAATGTTAAGTTGGTTAAGTTAAATGTTAGTTGGTTTCATAAAAAAACTTATATAGTATAGAAAACATATTATATTGATAACAAGTATATACCTTAGAATAAATTTCTGATATACGAGTGAAATCGAAAAAGTTTGCTTTTTTTCTATAATGCATTTATTTATTTATTATTATTATTATTATATATATATATATATATATATATATATATATATATATATATATATATATATATATTATATTTAATTATTTTTATTTTGTAACCACAAACCCCCAAGAAAAGAAAAAAATAAATATAATATAAATATATATATATATATATATATATATATATATATATATATATATATATATATATATATATATATATATATATATACATATTACGGCTAAAACTAGGTTTGGCCGGCTAAACTTGGTTCTACCCAAATGTTGCGACTGTTCTTGTACAAGTCGCTGTGAAAATGTCCGGTGATCAGAAAGAAAGTTTTGAAAAGAAGTTTAATGAAAAAATTTTTACATGGACGAAGAGCAGTACAACGCATATTTAAAAGACATTAAAAGTGCGAAAGAAGCCACAAGTTTGACAACGCTAAAGCGACGCAGATCAATGCTGAACTCGTCGAGATATCAGAAAAAATAAAAAGTCTACGACAACTTGCTAACATCCAATTTCATACACGGGGTAAAGGATTCACGAGGTGTAACTGCAAACAGGGCTGTAATACAAAGAGATGCAAGTGTAAATTGGCGGGCGTTATTTGTAACTCAAAGTGTCATCACAGTATGTCTAATGCGTTATATTATAAATAGACTTCAAAATGTATCTGAATACTAAAATTGTACGTGAAAACATCTTATTTTTATCACTTTTTTAATGTAACAAAAACAAAAACTTAACAAATCAGAAAAAGTCGCAAGTCAATTATTATTTTGGGTCCAAAAAGAGCAAGAGATATTTTTATTTAACACTAACAATAATCAACTGATCGAGATTACGAGATTTCTATACTTATTTTTATAATAGTGCTTTTTAAATTGAGACTAAAAGTGTGTATGTTTCAAGACAGACAACTTAAATGTTTACATTCAAGAGTAAAACATTAACGACTTCTTTCGAGCGAGTACGATCAACTACTGCCCTTTTTTCTAGAAAATATGGCTTGCTTTCAATAGGGCAAAATGTGGTTTACTTTAACCGAGGGTTGTAAGTATCTTAATATTAAACACATGTCCGTGTATTTGGCGACACATTTTGGGATGCTGCTTATCATTTAAGATTTGACGCCGATATATAGGTACCTATATATAATTTTAAAAATAACAATTTATTTCCACTGCAATAGCAATAGTGAAAACACAAACAAAAAGTTTAAATATGTTTTATATAGGAACCAAATGTAAATGTTAAAATGGGAAGAGGTTAATGCGGCTGAACACGTTTGCTACCAGCTGCTGCTCTCTGTATTTATGTAGTGTAAACGTAACACCACTTTTAAAAAGTTTGAAGCAGTTTTTATTTTATTAAAAAACAGTAATAAAGAAACACTTACAAAAAGAACTAGGTAAAGTTTTAAATAAAATTTTAGGAATTTTTTTAAATCAGGACGGGTGGGTATCTTAGTTGAGATAAGTTTATTCATTATCAATGTAAAAAACTAAAAATTTAACTTTTATCATTAAATATTAAAAATAAATTAATTAGATGGTAATCATATGCCGATCTTAAACTTTTGTGTTTAGCATAGCGTATGTTTACTGAAATGGATAGTGGGTACAATACAAGGACAAGCACCATAATGGATAATCGGAAATAGCGCACTGTCTTCACTCTTCGCTTCAATTCGCATTAAGCTACGCGGCGAAAAGGTGGTGGAATTGGATCGTTTTTTTTCCAATACTATCGTATTGCTATTAGGGATGAGTTATTAAAGAAAGGGAACTATATCCCCACTATAATCAAATTGGTTACCACCCAACCACACCTTTACTTCTACATGATTAAAATTCCTTCAAGGGTGTTCGGCAACGGTCCAGTTTTGTTAACGTTTTACCCTACTTCAATCAATTTAGCCGGATGTAGTCCCTTTTAATAGTAACTAGTTTCTATATCTTGAGAAATATGGCCCATGCCAGACACAATACGTTAAGATCTGTATATCTAAATATATGGTAAAAGGTGTTATTTAGAAGCTGTTACTGAACAAATTAAGCTTATTACTCGGAATTTTTTTACTTTGGTTACCCTAGCGCTGATTATTTTTATATCAAGCCAAATAATAGAACATTAATTCATTTAACAATCTCCTAGATCAATAAAAGCTTATTTTTTTGTCGAAGTAAATCTCTTTATAAAACTAAAGACATCCCATATGATTTTTTTTTACTTTAGTGCCAAATGGATTACGAAATTTTAAGTCTTTAAAATCACATTGATAATAAACGTGATATGTACCAAACGTAAAACTCAGTCAATATCACTTTTTAAAATTCAGACTTATTCTCACTATAATCGAAAAGTATTTTTTTACAAAAATACAGTTACCATATTTTAATAAAGTCCCAAAATCTATTCAGTAAATACAAGTCTTTTTCATTAAACCTTGTAAGTAAACCTAATCTTTTTTTATCTTAAGCTAAACAAATGCATTTCTATTCAAAGTACATAATCCATGTGGCACTATTAATTTAAATATAAAATTAGTAATCAGTAAAATGTTTAAAATTGCCACTCTACAGTAATGTAGCTATTTTTTAGAAAGGAAGGGAATGATTAAACTACCTAATTTTACACATTTTCTACAGGTAATTTTTTTAAGTTTTATGATGACTTTATAATGTTTATATTCTTAAGCAGTATTGACCTATGCATTAGACTACAAATATTTATTAATGTAATATTCATTTACATACCAAGGTCGTACAATGTAAGAGTAGTGGCCATGTAATCGTTAATTATAGACAAACTTGGAATTTAATAAGGTATTAAAGACAGATCTTAAATTTTGGTGTCTAGCACAGCAAATGTATACTGGAATGGATACCATACAAGCACTGTAGCAATGTATAATCAGCAAGAATGAATCATTATACCAATTAACACCATCGTTTCAACACCTTAACGTTTCAATGAACGGGCAGATAAATTAATTCTAGAGAATAGATGAAAACATATCGACTATTAGCTCATTTTGTTTTTTCTTAGATGGTTTTAGTTAACTTAAAAATATTAATATTGTTTTCTTAAAATGATTTTATGTCAGTTTAGATGTACAAATTGCTTAAATATGATGCATAGTTTTTGAAACATAATTGTGTCAAGTATTATTCCCTATTTCTAAACATAATAGGTTTATTTCAACTACTTAAAAAACCGTACAGTAAACAGTCACGGTCATGTGCAATAGATAAAACAAATTCCAAACGTGCAAGGACGGTTTATTGAACAATCCTTTTTTTCCACCTCAACCAAACGATCATTTCTAAACGGTAATTTCGATACATTCACGAATGTAGAAACGGGCATTGAGAATTTTATCAACTGTCGCTGACATTTTTTAAAATTAGTTAATGAGTAGTTTGGTTGTGAATCAATTATATAAAACGGTCACAAAACTGTTCATATTTGCTAGTATTAATCGAGAAAGAGGAAAGTTTATATATATATAGATCGGTTTTAGAACGTTCCTCGACGTCATCCGATTCCCAGTTTCCATTGATCCCTGTCCTCCCAAAGAGGAAAGTTAATGCATGCGCATAAATTTGGACTTTCCTTTGGTTCGCTTTAAGCCCAGCAGCGTAGTGAAGCGATAAGGTGGTGGAATTGTATACCTAGTTGTTTTGTTTTTATGTACTTTCATTATGAGATTAATTACCCGTTTTTTATATTAATTTTTAAAGTTCATATTTAAACTGCACAAGAAATTTTTTAAATTAATGTGGTACTAGCAAGGAAATTCTGTAGCAGATTGTGTAAATCTGGACACCCACAATAATTATGCTTTCATTTTTATTGTCGGGAGTATTTTACTTAATATTTAGGTAGATGACATTCAGCTAGATCGAGATCATTTTACATAAATGATCCTCACCAGAAAATAACGCTGTTGCAAATAATATCGTGTTATTATATTTTAAGAAATATCAAGGCCCATGCCTGACACAAAAATTTAAGATATGCATATCAACAAGATGGGCATCTTTAAAGTAATTATAAACTTGTACAACTTTGTAATTGCATATAGCATTTATTAAATCCATATTAAAACACAATTAACTTAACTACTTTCTTATATTGCGTTAACATTATATAATATCATCGTTCAATTACCAGTACAATTTAACAAAATATAATTTTAACTGTCTTATCACGTTTGTTTATGTTAAAAAGTCATAACCCTGGCAAAATTTTTAAAAACTTATACAATGCACATTTGACTGTTTAGAAGTGGAGTGTAAAAATTAAGTTTAAGTCATAACCCCGGCAAAAAATTTGCAAACTTATACAATGCACAGCTGACAGTTTAGAAGTGGTGAGTAAAAATTAACAGTGAACCAAAAAATGCGAACAAATTACATATTTAAGTTTCTAGATTTGGTAAAACACTTCCAAAAATATATAAATACCCACAGTAATTTTTTAATAACCAAATGACTTGGAAGACAAAACTCAAAGCAAAAATAAGAATGCAAAATATAACAAAAATAACAGATATTTGTACAAGGATAAAGAGAATATTAAATATAAAGATAATACTCAAATTAAAATTATATCACAACACATTACAATATCAGAATTCGTATAATTTTTTCTAGAAAAAAAATATGATTTTTTAAAATATTCTTAAATTTTAATATAATACCTTGTTATAAATTTAAA
Source organism: Agelastica alni (assembly GCA_950111635.1). Taxonomy (NCBI): domain Eukaryota; kingdom Metazoa; phylum Arthropoda; class Insecta; order Coleoptera; family Chrysomelidae; genus Agelastica; species Agelastica alni. The sequence goes on from OX467713.1 coordinate 52,589,842, forward strand.
ATGTAAAGTATTTTAGTCAAAGATAAAAACACCACCACAGTCCATATTGTGGTATATTTTAAAACAAATACCAATCAACCCATACCAAGGATATGTTACCATATATTATTTTAAATTAAAAAATATTCCGGAGATTTGTATCTTCCTATAATTATTAGGATTAAGCCTGTATCAAAACCTATAAGGGCAAGAAAACAATATTTATACGAATTCTAAATTTAACAATAATATAGTTCACCCTTGACATACCCTCTTCCATAACCAAACCCTTAATTGCACATTCACCAATATATCATCCAGAAAATAATCTGGAACTTGGTTTTGCAATATTATACTTAATTACAGTTTTGACATCTTCATTTCAAACGGCTCATAATCTAACACAATAATAAAAATAACAATAGAAAAAAACTTATCATTAGATTCTGCCGTTAGTAAATAAAGATTGTGTACGGAAAAATGCAATAATATATTATTTACCTTAATTCATAAACAAGAACCATCTAAAATAAATACATTGAGCAAAATTTTTAAACAGCATTGATACTGGATATAATAAGCATACAAAAAAAATATTTTTACTAATCTAAATTCGAATGAACACTTACTTATTTTTATATAAATAAAATGAAGTGGTCTTTAAAAAACAAGATTAATTCATATAGAAACAGAAACAGTAAAGCTATTATTTGCAAATAACATTAAATGTGATTTTTTTGCCAAAATACAACTATTAAAATTATCAAAAATTTAAATAAATATTTTAGTAAATATTTAAATTAATTGCTAAACAATATTTATTGTATACATCTGGGAAGTTATTCATTCCCATAAATCCAAATATTATCAGATGTTAAAATTCTGAAAGTAATCACAGGAATTAATGTTAACAATTTAAAATTGTTTTTGAATATATTGTATGTCTATAATGTTAATAGGGATGCAAATTATCTATTGATTAAAAAGAATAACTAAAAAAACGAATTGTAGTAAATGTGTTTGTGTTATCCAATTGGAGATTGATATGTTACAGCTAAAGTCCGATATTGGCTAAAACTAGGTTTGGCCAGCTAAACTTAGTTCTACCCAAAACAGCTGGATAATGTTGACAAAAATAACGAATTTTGGGCTTTAGCTAGCTAATACTTGGATTAGCCGAACACAGGTGGATAAACTTAAAATTTGTTCTGTGTCGATTGCAAAATGTAAAGAATGACTCATACTTTGCAGCGGTAAATATTATGCTTTCTCTTTATTTCTTCTTCTCTCTTCTTTCTCTAGTTATTACATTCTCGGCTAATACTTTTGTTTATCAATGTTGTAACTGTTCTTGTACAAGTCAGTAGTCTTGAGTTACAGTGTGTGAAAATTTCCGCTGACCAGAAAGAAAGTTTTAAAAAGAAGTTTAATGAAAAGTGCGAAAGAAGCCAAAAGTTTGACAACGCTACAGCATCGACGATCAATGCTGAAGTCGTCGAGGTATCAGAAAAAATACAAAGTTTACGACAACTTGCTAACACCAATCTCATAAAGGAGGTAAAGAATTCACGAGGTGTAAGTGCAAACAAGGCTGTATTATAAAGAGATGCAATTGTAAATTGGCGGGCGTTCTTTATAACTCAAAGTGTCATATATATGAAAAAGTTTATTTTGATTATAACTCCACCTTTATCAAGAGACGTTTGGGTAATGCTAAGTTTATACGGAAAAATCCCGAAATTACAACTATTCTGTTTCAATTTAACTTTATTCAAAACCGTTGGATAGAACTAGCTTTAGCGGGTTTAACTTAGTAGTATCCAGATTTCGGACTTTAGCCGTAACAGATATACAAATAATAATGAACGAATATTAAAAATGGTAATAAAGAGATACAAAGCCTGATCGACATGATGTATGACGACACTACTGCTAAATGCTAAAAAATAAATGAGTGCATACCACACACGGTAAAGACAAGACTATTGTCGCCAGGCTGGTCCAACAACCTCGGACAATTTTGTTCGCCGTCTGTCGTATTCCTATACAAATCAACGGATTGGCGCGCTGCATACTGATCAACATTTTGATAAGACTGGCGTACAATAGAATAATAACTGAAAGGCCACAACGTGTCTAAATTCGACGGAATAGGATTATAAAGTCTACAACACACGACGATTAACGAAGATTCATGTAGGTATAGGTTAAAATTTAGGGTGTTTGTTGTGGGTGTTTTTTCTGCTGTTTTTATTTAAAATACAAATATAAAATGAACAGACCTAACAGTAAAAAGAACTACCGCGAAACCGAAAGAGGTAGTTGCTAATGTAATTAAATTTATAAAAAACGAAATACGGCTTGCAAATTTTAACTGGAAGTTAATGCCGCCGAATATTGGCTGTGACAGAATGATAGGAAAAGGTATTTCGCAGTATTAGCAATATCGCACAAGCAAAAGAGAAATCGTTCAATATTTTTAGTTACAAAGTAATATTTCACAAATCAAATATATTTTTACTCAACTCCACTGGTTACACACGATATTTTGATAATCTAAACTGACAGTTTTTGAACTGTTAAGTAAAACTAAAATTTGTGAAATTATTTTGTAATATGTATATTGGTTACAATAATTGTTTTTATTTTGTCACTGATGAAAAGAGCAACCCCTAATGATCTTTATAATTTTCTTAATTTATTTTAATTTTTAACTTCAATACATTTTCTAAAAGATAAATATTCGGTAATATAATGTTAAGGATACGTCATTGTTAATAGCAGTTCAATTCAGCAGTAGTTTAAAGTGCAGTGAAGATGCTGGAAGTGTGACATTAATTCTCATGTCAAGTAAAAAATAAAAGAAAATGGGTCCATGAAATCAATAACCTTTGTGGAAATATTATACTTTTATGCCATAGTTATGTGCAGATGAGAAGATGGAAGCTCGTTCACAATGATTCGCTCTTGGCGGTAAATTGGCGAAGACCAAGAGAGCTAATTAACGTAAAACACAACGTACTTTTCGAACTGCAAATACACGTATTAGTATATAAGCTTTTATTTACGAATTACAAAGAATAGGACAAAGCACGTTTCGCGCATCAGGAATTGTGAATACTTGCGTAGTCTGTAGCCAGCATGTCGATCATTTGCCGCATGGAGATTACAAAGAATCACAAACTCAAATAGGAAAATTGAATTGCCCACTAAAATCGTTCCTACTAGGATTTATTTTATTACCGCAGCGTTGCTATATTCCTTCTTGTACTGACATGAATTTAGTGGTATAATACATGTGAGCAAGTATTTAAAAGAGAATTCAAGCATTATTTTTATTTGAAACGGCCGCCTTATCCCCATGCCGTTTTGATAGATACAGAACACTAGTGCTTTATTATTTAGGGAAACTACTTATTATTAGTCTCCATGGTTTGCCGAAGCCCAATAGATAGATTTTCCCACATTTAAAATATATTTATTCAGATAGGTTTTAAATACTCAAAATAAATAACTTTAAAAACTACAAATAGCGTAACGGTAATTAAAAAATATCTTTTTGTAACTTTAAAACACCATTTTTGATCTGCAAACACCTTTGTTACGGTTTTATTAATATTTAATAACCAATAATATAAAATAGCTTTTTTTAATGCGATCAAAATTCTACACAAACATCATGTTAGGTTCCAATAATTTCGTTCTATAAATTAAGTAGTCGTATTTGTCGCTACTTTAACTGGGACAAGGAATTTTTTTTCAATAATAATGAAGTATATAAAATAAGTTGTTTACACTAGCAGTGACAGTTTCAGTCATAATAATTTAATAAACTAAATGCCTAAAACTCTAATTTAAACCAGACAATTGGTAGCAAATTCTTTAAAGCCGATCTCCGATCCACACACTGGTAGAATTATTTTTTAATTTATACCCTCTTAAGAATCGATAAATATTTGTTAAGCAATAGTTTATTACTAAAACCATTCAAATTTATGTAGATAATATATTTTTCCGACGACCTCATGCGAAAATGATAAATAGCACACTATTTAGTTACTTCGAAAGAGTATATGTGTATTGGGAACTGACACATTTGCCATGAGCTCTTATGGCGAGCAATCTAATCAGACGAGGGCAGGCGAAAGCATTGTTTACATAGTGATTTGCGTTAATTTTCCTATTGTTCGTAGATAAAATTAGTGTGATGGAGGTAGGAAAGTTCTTATCCCATGAAAAAAAAAGTACGAATTACGATCGTTGTGCAGTGATAAAGTGTATGAGTAGGGCGAACCAGAATTTAAATGTCAGTTTTCACCGCTTTCCTTGCAGCTCGCACAAACGAACGCTTTGTCAACAAGCAAAACCTTTTTGGGGACTCCGAAAAGATAGACCTTTTTTATGCATGGAAAAATGCTTTTAAAATTACCACCATTACCGGAAGAACAAAAGTGTGTTCATTGCATTTCAAAAAATCTTATTATTTATTCAAGAAAGTATGGTTACGTTGTTACATTTTATAATAGATCGAGTACATTTTTTGTTACAGATGTTCAAGCAAGTAGAAGATATTTGTATAAATAAATTGTTTAAATTGTATATTATGTTGACTGTATGAATAATTAATTAAAATACACATTATGCCATTCACAAAAGCTTTGCACAGTTAGCATTTTATTTGACTAAATAGTTGAAAGCTCTATACATAACCGTGTTAGCACCTGACTAGCTATCCCTATATTGGTTATCTATATCTATTGATCCCGCCCCTGTGTCAGTTTCCAATAGCTACATGTATTTCACAATGGAATTGAAGTGTGCTATGAAATTAATATTGCGAAAACGTCAGATAAACGTTAGAAGGGTCAGTTTTGCATATGCATCATTCTTATCATATATGAAACTGTGAAAATAGTATCTAAAATTCCATAAAACATGGATATAAGGATAAACGGTGATGATCAATGTACTAAACCTGAAATTCAAAATGCCGCAAAATTAACGTCACTAAATTTCCTGCCTGAAAAGTCCAAAAGAAGTTTTGCTTGCATACTCGTATATGGGTAAACTTTCCAATAGAATCGAATGCTCAACATTATGGACTCATTATTCTATGTGTTGAGTACCACTTTATCCATTCACCACAATGTAGGTATATCCAAATATGGTAAACTTAAGGCGTTTTTAAAGAGAAAAAGTGACAGATATAAACCGAAAAAAGCTAAAATTTTGACAGAACAAGAAATTTGTGAATTTATAAATAAAGCTTTTAATGAGATTCATTTAGTTACAAAGGTAAGTCATCGATATTTAAACAAAGTCTATACATTGTTTTAATTATAATATTTTTTTAGGTTGTGTTGGTTATGGGTATATCTGATGCATGTCGCAAGTAAGAGATTACCCAGTTATATATAAATAACATTGAAGATTTAGGGACTGCGGCTGTCATTCAAATTAATAATACAAAAAATAAATGCTGTCGCAAGTTCACTGTTGCTCGAAGCTGATAGCATATTAAAGAAATATGCCAATCTAAGACCGCTAACTACAGAAACACGCTTTTTTCTCAATTATAGAGACCAAAAATGCACAAAACAAGTGGTAGGCATTAACAAAATTGGCAATATCAGACAAGTGGCTAAATTTTTAAATCTAAACGATCCTGAAAAATACAATGGGCACTCATTTCACCGCTCTTCTGCTACTATATTAGTAGATGCAGGAGATCCAACTTCTCTATGGGGGTTGGAAATCATCCAAAGTCGCAGAAGAATATGTTGACGATTCTGCTACTAACAGGTTAAATATTGCCAATAAAATTATGGGTGCCATCAGCAGTACTTCCAAAGCCGTCACTCCACCTCTTCGAGAAACTGACATCAAGTCTACAACTGTACGTAGTAGTACAAATAATAAAAAGAAATCTATCTAACTCCACATTGCAAAGTCCATTACAATTTACTTATTGTAATAATAATAATATTACTTTTAGTTTCTACAATTCTAAGTAGTAATGTTATTCAAATATTACTTTTCTTTGTAAAATTCTCAAATTAAATTACTTAATCAAAAAATATATCTTTTTTTTTGCAATTATGCATTCATCTGTGGTCGTCGGAAAAATAGTTTATATATCTCGTGTGGAAAGTGCCATTTTACACTTGTGGGATTGTCGCACCAGTATGAAATGGGTCACTTTCCACACTAGTAATGTAATATACTATTAAAACAGGCTTTACCTCAATAAAAACGGTAAGATAATATTTTCAAAATTTACCTAAGGTCCTACTGAAATTAAATTATGTAATCATCTAATAGTACAAATTTCAACTAATTGCTATTTTGTTTAAATAATTATTTGCTTGAGAATCAAGAAAAATATTCCTGAAGGTATATATCTATAAACATTCATTAAGTATAATTTCTAGATTTTAAAAAAATTATTTAAAAGGAATTCTCAGTAAATACAGTTTCGATATAACACAAAAAATACGCACATTTAAAAGGAACACCATGACCGCATGCAAGAATGTCATTTATTTTTAAACACCTATAAAATTATTTGGAAAAGTAAATATTTATTTGAATGCCCTAATTTCATGTATTTATAAAAAAATTTGTGTAAAGAAACGATTGAAATAATTATTAGTCTAAAGATCAATAAATAAAATAAAGACAAAAAAATAAATTATTATGTATATGTTCAAATTATACATTTAACACAGTTAATGGCACGAATAAATAAATATATGTATATTTAAAATTATAAAATGGAATAACAGTCGCAATCTCCGACATTACACAAAATTGAAGGTACTTTAAATTTAAGTGTAGTTAAGACTAAGACATTATTAAGAACAAAATAATATAGATGGTCTTGGTAAAAACTATGCTTAGATTAAAGAAACGGTTAATATTGAATTAGACGTCAATACAACGACCGTTTTATATATTTGGTATTAATATATTCCTGAACTCTAAGCTTTCCTTTAACATGTGGAAGAGTTGAAGTTGTTGCTCTGGTTTTAGGTATAGTACTTGTGTTAACAACTTTTGTGGACTGTCTCTTTGAATAAAACTGCTGATGTAAACGTTCACGAAGGTCGCCATCAAGAATTGACAATCGAAACGATCCATTATACCGCCATGACCGGGTATAACATCACCAAAATCCTATAAATAAGAAAAAATATATTTTATCGTTATTTATGATTAAAGAGAAAACTTTAGCAGTTTAAAAGCATAGTAGTTAATGTGTATACAGAAAATAATTGAGGTATTCAAATTAATATGTTTACTCACTTTTATTTTAAATGCACGTTTAAAACCAGAAGCAAAAAATCCTCCAAAAGGTCCAATCACGCTACTGAACAGCGACAGAGATAAAGAATGCAGCATAAACGGATAAAGGGAAACACTGTCCATTAAACCAAACTAAAATTAAAACAAATTATGATTTTTTAAATATTGCAAAATTTAACAGTATTATAATATAATCTTATGTAAATTTGGTGTTTTTAACACTTTTAGTTGATAATACTGTGAATGAAAACTTTGGAACTATGATAAAGATGTAGAAAAAGAACATTTGATTCTATTCACATGGACCTATAATCATTCGAACGAACAGAAAAGCAGATTTCGTCACCCATCACCTTCATATAGGGACCGTGCGTGAAATATATAAGCAGCACTATTACCGATGTTAGCGCTCTCTAATGTTTTATTTTTAGAATTAAACGGGGCAAAAATTGTAGTAAATATTGGAATTGAAAAAATTGGAATTATTAAATATGGGTTCCGGCCAATAATAAATAATCTTATACATGGTCAATGGTAAGAAATTCTTTAAATTTGGTCATGTTGTGGAAAAATATTTAAATAGCCAAGTGACGATAAAGTTGTACCCCAAACAAGTGTATCCTGTATGTGTATTAAGTTAAGTTAAATTTAAAAATATAGAAATTAATAAATAAGATTGGGAATAATCATATAAATATTGGACTGATTTTTTAATATTCTCATATCCAGGAAAAATCGAGAGAATATAAAATGGATGTAAAAATGGATGCTCCGATATTTCATTATTTATAAAGTGATTGGAGCTTGTTGATTTTCTTAGCGGCTATGACTTATACATACGCAGTGTTAAAATTTTAGCTTCGACTGTCTTCTACTAAATACTTCGAGTTGGCGCGCATGTTTTTTTTTTTATGAAAATAGTCGCAAAAAGGGTAGACCTATCGTGTGGGCCGCGGACGGCCCGCACTGCGACTATTAGAAGGGGAAGGGATTATAGAAAGGAAATGATTGTGGACACGCTTTTTAAAAAGTTGCAGGTCACAGTTCTCTGGAAAAACTGATTTTGGAAGCTTATTCCATTCCGTAGCAGCCCTATAAAAGAAGGATTCTTGATGAAGATTGGTCCTTGTAGTTTCAATCTTGAGAGTAAATGGGTGAGACTGATCAGCGTGCCGAGTTCTTCGGCCGAATGTGGCCAATGGTGGTACAAGAGTTTTTATTTCTCTGGATCATCTGCCATGGAAATATCTCTAGAGCAATGACTGGTCTGCAACTCTTCTTTTATGTTCTAGAGGGTGAAGGATATCTGTGAGAGTTGAGCTGTTTATCAAACGAATGGCCCTTTTCTAAATGGAATCTAGAAGACGAAGAGAATGCCTTGGTGCTGAACCCCAAATGTGCGAGCAATACTCCAGTAGAGGTCGGATTTGAGCCTTGTACGTCGTCAACAGTTGATCAGGAGTAAAAAACTTTCTGGCTTTCCACAGAAAACCTAGCCTCTGGCTTGCCGACTTTGCGATGTTAGAAACATGGTCATGCCAAGACAGGAATCTATAGGAAACTATCCTTGCTTCAAGATCTCTATTAATGAAATCAACCTGTTCCTGCCTGAGTCTATTAGTATCATTCACCGAAAGTGATCGATAGGATGTGAAAGTTGAGACAAGTGTGCTATCGTCTGCGAAACTGTAAATGGGGTTCGTGGTGGTTTTCAAGAGGTCGTTGATGTGTAAAAGAAATAAGGTGGGGGGCAGGATGGAACCCTGGGGAACCCCGGCATTAGTTTTAAACGCATCAGAAGAAATACCGTCAACTGCCACATGTAAGGAGCGATCTTGCATGAAGCTCAAGAGCCATTGGCGCAGTTTGGTTGGGAGACGGTAGGCAGATAATTTACTTAACAATGCCTGGTGCCAAACGCGGTCAAAGGCTTTAGATATATCCAAGGCTATTGCACGAGATTCGCCAAACTTTTCAATAGTGTTTGTCCAGAGCTGAGTGACATAAGCCAGCAAATCTCCAGTAGACCGAAGTTGTCGAAATCCATATTGTCTGTCATGGATTATCTCAAATTTCTCCAGATATTTGATAAGTTCTGTGTTAATCGCTTTTTCCATAACTTTGGATATGACTGAGAGCAATGCAATAGGGCGATAATTTGCAGGAATAGTCTTCTTTCCTTTTTTCGGAATCGGTTAGACTTTAGCGTTTTTCCACATGGACGGAAATACTCCTTTGCTGTATGATAACTTGAAGAGTCTACAGAGAACTGGGGTGAGCTCTTGAGCACAGGTCTTCAGGACAATTGTCGGAATTCCATCTGGTCCTACTGCCTTATTAGAGTCAAGATTTCGTAAGATTTTCCTGATAGTGCGATGGCGGATAGTGACCTCAGGCATTGATGCGTTTATTCTAGGTATCGTTGGGGGTTGTTTTCCATTGGTATCGAGGGTTGAGTAAGAGCTGAACATTTCGGCCAGCAGATCCGCTTTTTCTTTGGAAGATACGGCTGTCGTGCCGTCGGACCTCTCGAGTATGTATACGCGTTCGAGTTACCTTATTAAAAATTTATTGTTAAATGCCGTGTTCTCGATTTAAGTTAGTTTATTTTAGTTTATTGTTAAAAAATTGTTAAATAGTTATTTAATGAAATAGTCACTTGGACTTTTTTTTTTGGGGAGATTTTCCAAGCTATAAGTGAGGTTTTCTATCTACAAGGTAAGTAATTAGTTTGAATAATTATTATTAGCTGCGGGGTTGGTTGCTTTTGGCTATTGTAATGCATATAGGTTGGGGCCGTGGAACTCGGCCATCGGGTAATTGCTTCCACATAGCACCACCTGATACGGAAATAGCAGGATCACTTGTGGCTCTGCTATTTCCCAACCGAATTTCACCACAACGAAAATACCCGAAAACACAGCGTGAAGGAGGAAACCTGTTCTCCGGGGGGTAGACTGAAAATACCTCTCCAATTACAAGGTGGAGTAGCATAAGCCTAAGACTGCATGGCTAGTGGGTGGACTTAGTTGCGATTATACGAACTCAGGGTACCTGGAGCCCCCTGGTTTCAGTTGCCTTCCTGCGGCATGCGAGGCTCTGTCGCAAGTGATCGTCTTTCCCTAGCTTCTTGTGGGACCATTCATGAACACAAAAGAAAAAAATCGGAGTGATGAAAACTTTCCAAAAACAGCATCATACCGGAACCCAAAAAACCGAAGTTAACCTGCTCAAGTCCGGTAGTGACAAGGAGACTGATAAATCTTTAAAATCCCTCTAGAAAGGGAAGAAAAGAATCAGGCTCAACGGAGCTGCCAGAAACAGGTTCAAATACCTCGTCAAACAAGGCTTCCCAGCAGAAAAGGCCGAGATGAAAGCGGTTGAACCGTTGAAGGAGCAAACTTATGAAAAGGGTTGAAAAGAGTCCGGTCAGACGAAAAGACTCCCGACAGTCAACTGTCCAAACGATCGAAAGCGGCAGAGACAGAGGCACCAGTAACTCAGTGCCCTCAAAAGCTACCTGCAGTCAAATGACGAAAGGAGTAAAAGTGGGCATTCTGCCGATCAACTATCCAGAGGTTCTCCTGACAACGGAACAAATTAAAGCCATACAGGAGGCAATTCTGAATAAGCTGAGAAAAAAGGATGCCACAAAGCCTTACTTCTATAGCTCTCATAATAGAACCGGTTGAAATGGCAGCAATGCCTCAAAACTAAATCTTGGTGTCATACCTACCAGACAGCCAGGGATATTCCATGGAGAGGCTCAGAACGTCAGCCTCAACGCAACCAACTGGACTTTGGAGGGTACTAAGGAGAACATCCTAAGGCCCCCTAGAACTTTTTACCATTTCGGTTGACCGAAAGGCTAAGAAAAACTGGGTTTGTAATAAACTGAAAGTTTGGTCACAACCCTCAGGGCAAGGAGTGGCAAACCCAAATCAGCCACACTTGACCCCTCGAAACTGGTACCTCAGGTACCAAAGTGCGGATAGTACCAAGAAGCAGACCGAAAAGGCAAGAAGTTGCCTTGGACACTAGGCAGATCTGGCGATGTTAAGAAGAAGGGGAAGCTAAAAGCCCCACCTAAACCTCCAGTATGGGCCAAAAGCTCAATTGCCTGCAAATAAACTTCCAACATTCAAAAGCAGCCACGAGTGTGCTTAGAATGAAGTTTATTGAAGACAACATCCAGGTAGGGCTACTCCAAGAGCCCTGAATAAATAGAGGACGCGAACAAGGACTCAACAATAAATCGTGTAAGTTACTTTATTGTAAAATCACGAGCAGACATATTGCTCGCACCTAATATTAAATTTTTTCCTGTTCCAGAGTTCATCACTGGAGATTTGGCAACCGTTATAGTGGAAGTGCCAACTGAAGCAGGCAAGATTTAGGTGGTTATTGCCTCTGCCTACTTTCCGGGGGACTCTACAATGCACCCTCCACCAAAGAAAGTCCAAAGCCTTATCAGATGGTGCAAAAAAGGTAACAGACAATTCACTCTGTGCTGCAATGCAAACGCCCACTACGTAATATAGGAAAGTTGAAACAAAAACGTACCAGGGTATCTTCTGGAATATTTGTCGGCCAACAACATCGACATTATCAATAGAAAAAATAAACCCACCTTTATAAATGGCATTAGAAAAAAGTTCTTAATTTGACTCTCGCGGATTCATTAATAACAAACTACATTCACAACTGGCATGTCTCTGATGATTCTTCAATGTCAGACAACACATAAGGATCGACTTGGAGACGTCAGAGACACGCTTCGAGGTATACAGGGTACTAAAGTTAACAAACTGGGGTGCTTACAAAGAGCATCTCGGAAGGCTGACGGAGGACCAAAATACATCCATCGGATCAATCGACTAACTCGACACAGCCTCCACACAACTTTAAAATGCAATAATAAAATCATATCTGTCCTAAACAACAAAAGGTTACTACCAGAGACGTGCCTTGATAGAATAAGGAACTAAAAAAAGGAAGAAAGCTTTTCAAAAGAACTAAGAATCTGGGACACTGGGAAAACTACAAAACAGCTCTGCAACAAAGAACTCAAAAAATTAAAAAGAACAACATGGAGGCAAATGTGCGAGGAAATCACCGGACTAGCCCCAGCACCACGCCTTCAAAAAGTTCTCTTAAAAAAACACTCCAACAGCATCGGTCTGATTAAAAAGCCAAACGGGGGATACACTGATAACCCTAAGAAAAGCTTAAATGTTCTCCTGCAGACACACTTTCCTGGTTCCGAACCGATTGTGGAGAACGAGCAGCAAAATACTCACCTGAAAGGGGTTGTCCACAACCCGAACGATCCAGCAGAAGTCTACCTGGGAAAATCTGCGCAACTCAAATAATCAAATTGGCTATCAAAAATTTTAAACCATTTAAGTTGCCAGGAAAGGACAGAATATTTCCCGCCTTACTGCAACATGGCCTTCAAATAATAGAGATTTCTTTAAAAAGGCTATTCAAGGCCAGCTTTATATTCAGTTATATAACGCAAGCTTGGAGAGAAGCCGTGGTGGTGTTTATACCAAAGACTAGTTGACCAAAGTCTAACCGCCTCATCAGTCTCACCTCCTTTCTTCTAAAAGCAATGGAGAAAATAAGAGACTATCACATCAGAAGCGAACTCATTAAGTTGAGACTGCTCCACAAGAGACAGTTTGCTTATCAAGCAGGTAAATCCACGATAAATGCTCTACAATGCCTGATTGAAAGCATTGAAAAGACACGCGGAAAAATAAATGGCTGTTTGTGCCTTCATCGACATAGAGGATGGTGCTTTTGATATCACCTCGCGTACCTCCATAACTGGATCACTCGAGAAAATAAATATAAACGCCTCACTGATTAGATGCATACAATCAATGCTGGAAATCAGAATCATTGTGGCGACTCTTGGAAGACAGTCAGGATGACAGTAGAAAAAGGTCATCCTGGTTTCACGACTCAAGGTTACGTCGATAACCTGGTCGTCACATGATGTAATCTCCAATAGCATGCAAGTAGCCCTGAACATAATAAAAAGCTGGCGCGCAAAGGAAGGACTTAATGTCAATCCTAGCAAAACAGTGTTGGTCCATTTCCCAGGAGGCGAAAGTACGAACTTAAAGCCCAACTCTGAATGGAATCCAGCTCACACTTTCCAAAGAAATTAAATATTTTGGCGTAACAATCGACTAAAAACTAACATGGAACAGCCAACTTAACCACATTCTTTTCAGAGATATAGCGGCAAGCTGGACATGCCGCAGTCTTTGGCAAGACATGGGATCTGAAACCAAAAATGGTCATACCAAACAATCATTAAACCCATGGTCATCTATGCTTTATTAATATGGTGGCCAAAAATGCAACAAATTTCGGTACAAGTCAAGCTGCAGAAAGTGCAGCGGCTAGCTTGAGTGGGACAATATTCACGTGCCCACTGCAGCCGTAGAGATAATGCTGAACCTTTCACCATTGCACTTATGTTTCATGAAAGAAGCAGTAATCAGTGCCTTCAGACTGAGCCAGACAATGAATCTTAAAGCGGGAAATCGGATTGGGCATTTGAAGATTTTGGAAAATATTTCCCTAGAATTCATGTCTAAGCCGGTACCAGTTAAGTACGACTTCGAAATGCAATTTGCAGTGTTCATAAACAACCACCAAATGTGCACAGAGAACGAACCTTGACTAGGAAGGGATGCATCAGTATGGTACACTGATGGTACACAACTGAAGAGAAGTTGCAGGCAATGGTTAATATTATGCATAAAAGTAAAGTAAGCAAGACGAAAGTAATGGTTTTTGAAAGAAAGGAACATGACAAACTGCGAGGTGCTGATTAAAGGGGAAAAAGAGTGTAACGACTTAATGAGTTCGTATTCTTGGGTTCAAAGTTTATGAGAAAAGAAAAGTATGACTGTGACATTGACCAAAGGGTATTGGCAGGTAATGAATAGGGGCCTGCATAACTTAATGAGTAGTCAGAACGTGTCAAAAAAGGGATGACTGGCAATGCATACAATTATGTATAGTAGCGAATGTTGTGTTTGGCAGAAGAAGCATGCAAGTAAGATCAATGTTGCCAAGATGAGTAGTCTGAGAAGTAAGGCCGAAGTGACTCTGATGGATGAATTGAAGATTAGTGAGATAACGCTCTGGTGTAAAAGAGAGGATGGATAAATGAAAATTGACGTAACAGATTTATAATGCGAGTGTGAATGGAAAAGTCGATAAAGGTCGATCTCGGCGAGAACGTATTTCGATCATATCAACATTGTATTGAAGGAAGGCCAGTTCAAGGAAACCAACAACCGACGAGCATGTAAGAGATCGCTGATAAAAGTGGAAGATGCGAAGGATGTGTAAAAAAACCGTACCAAGTAACAGGAACTATGTAGAAGTATCTCATTTATCAACTAATTACTTAAATTAAAACAAAAACTTTACCAGATATACCTTAACAAATTTTGTTATGAATTAAAGAATAATTTGAAATTAAACATAAATTATGGAGGTAAAGTGTAACTGTTTGTTCTATTTATTGTTGGAATTATGTTCGGCTTCGCAGACGGGACTCGCCGTAAAAAATCAAATATGTAAACTTTAAATTCCTCCTCCATGCAGCCCACGGCTGGTTTTAATTGGTTATTTTATATTTGACATTTATTTTTATTGGTTGTATTATATTTTTGTATTCTTTTCTATAGGTTATATTATGTTTAATATATGTCATGTTAAAGTCGGGTTATTATGTAAAGTAAAGCCATATTTCAGGTCTTTTATTCTTTAATTTGGTTACACTGAAATTCTTGAATCATGGTATTTTTTTGTATTACATAAATTTTTTATTTAATTTAATAAAGTTTAAAATAAAATAGGTGGTTCGGAAAAATTAGTGAATATGGTGAGTGGTGACTGTGATATGTTTTAACAGACTTTGAAACTAATACTATAACTTACATTTTTTAAAAATCATCGTACTTTAAACGTCTATTCTAATTAATAAGAAAGAAGTTAAAGCGTAGCTTCAATCGGTCAGTTCCGCGACTGTCACGTATTTTTTCCTTAAAATACTCGGTAGTAAAATATTACATCAATATACTTACCGTTACCAAAAAGTCTGGTAATCTGTAATTTGTAGGTCTGAACAGACTACTAGGTTCACATTCCAATGACATACTTCTTATCGCTTCACTGTATTCGATTGGACAGACAAAATATGGATACTGACACATCATGTAGGAAATCTTAAAAACAATTTCATTAAAGCATATAATGTTTTGGAATGGTTTCAATTACATAATTTAATTGCTTACGTTAGCTAATTAAATCAATAAATTTATTAAAAAAATTGCGTTTTCAGCCACCGTAGAGGGTGCTAAAGACGTAAACAAGTGTGGAGGACTGTGTATCCTCTGTCTCAAATAAACTTTTAAAGTATTCCTTCCATCTTTTCAGAACATATTCCTCTCCTCTCACCAAACTACCATCTTGGTTTCTAATTTTTTTTCAGTTGCGAGGTCGTATTTTTACTTCTGGCTGTTCTTAGAGACTTCCAGAAGAATTTAATGTTGTTACGAAAATCGTAATATAAACTTCTATAAAATTAATCTTAATCATTTTCCTTCTTTCTTGTCACAACTTCTTTGATTGGCTTTTGTAGCCAACCAATCCAACCAGGCTTTCTTTTTTCTGACACTGCTATTTGAACCTCTACACATATTCTTTAACTTCCTTATTTTACATACAACACACTTCAATAGTAACATTCACGATTCCTTCCTTAAATGGCTTCCATAATTATTCAACCGCAAATGCTTCATCTAAGCTGTCAAATTTCGATCAACTCACTTACGAACTCCTCTTTTACACCTTCTTCTAGCAAATTCTCAACTTTTATACGCTCTAGTGCACTCGCTGGTTCCTACACACAGTGCCGCCACCACTTAAAGAGATCTCTTATTCGGCTCATTACCAGGAAGTGGTCTGTGTCAATGCTGGCACCGTGGTATGCCCGAGTGTCCATCTCTTTCTTTCTCAATCTTTCATCTACAATCACGAAATCAATCATACTTCTCTAGCATATTTTTTGTCAAGTGGTTAAATATGGTGTTTGTTACCACAAGATTACTCTCCAAACATACTTCAAGCAGACTTTTTTCGTTTTTATTCTCTTTGTCATCACTGTCTTCCACTGTGTATCTTGTGTGGCATAAACCTCTAGTAAAAAGATGGGAGTAAAACCAACCTCACCTAGAGGAGTCTTGGGCTCACACATTCAAAGTTAGTAACACATTTATTCATTCTAGCAGAAAGTATCACACCAACGCCCTGAGAACCTCTGCTGGTTTCCGGAACTCTTGACCAGTAGGCTGTAAATGGTCCTAGCGTTGTGGTTTCGCATCCTTTCCGCTTGGTCTAATTCGCACAAAAGACATCAATTCTACTTTCGTTTATTATTGTGTAAATCTTCTTAATTAAATCATTCAATTCACCTCTTACATTCAAAGTAGCGAGTTGATTATTGCAGTCCACTTTTCGCCCACAAGGAAAATAAGACGTGACAGGTGGCGAACCATATCGCCGAAATCAAATTGCAGAATACTTAATAAAACAAATTTTTGTATAGATATTTTAAATTTGTTCACACTTACCATGAATCCAAATACTACTGTCGATACTCCTCCACCGATAAATCCTTCCCAAGTTTTTTTTGGTGACAATTTAATCAATGGCGTCTTTCCAAAGAAAAATCCAAATACGTACGCCATAATATCGTTGCAAATAATCATCGAGACAGGAACAATGAACCAAATTAATCCTTCAAAAATATTTTGTATAATCAAATATGACTGCGTTACGACAATTAAAAGAGCCACATGGGTCCAAGCAAATAAAGAGAATTGTTTCATGTAATATTTTTTAACTAGACTGAGCACAAAAAGTACGAAACCACCGCAGTAGAGAGAGAATGAAATAAATCGGTGGTAAGTTACCAAGACGCGTAGAAAATCCTGAAAAAAAAATGTAATAAATTAATTATAGCCGAAAATACTATTATTATACAGTGCTTCCATTTCAAAACTAGCCAATCCAAATAACTTTTGATTTAAAATCCCCCACCCTTTCTTTAAAATGTCAAATACACTACCATGTGATACATCAAATAAAAACACAAGAAAAATGCAAATCAGCTATATACACAACAATTTATTTCATCAATAAATTTTGCTGAAAACAACAAATTTTGTTAAATAACATCAGACCATCACAAAAACGACCTACGCCAATGTTGGATAGGTAGATGTCTAATTAGGGATCAATTAATCTACTTCTGAATACATGTCACCTTTTTTTTGACATTTTTGATCATTCTGTTTCTTTTTCAAAAACATAAATAGTTAATTTAGTTAGCTATTCGTGACGTTAAATTGGCCAATTAAAAATAATTGGACCACTTTTTATTGACCAAAACCTACATACATACATATAGTGACGCCTTTTTCCCCTAGCGGTAGGCAGAGACCAGTTCCTTCCACTTACTACGGTTCTTACACACATATTTTGCTTCCTCTACTTTTATCAGTGCTCTCATACATGCTCTTCGGTTGTTGGTACTCATGACCTGGCCTTTCTTCAAAACAATGTTGATCTGATCGAAATATGTTCTCCGAGGTCGACCTCTACCGACTTGTTCATTCACACTCGCCTTATAAATTTGTTTCGTCAATCTTCCTTCATCCATCCTTTCTAAGTGTCCAAACCATCTAAGCATTCCTTTATCTATCTTTTTACCAAATCTTTTACACCACAGAGTTCTCTTATCTCTTATCTATTTTTATGCTTCTTCTGCCAAACCCAACATTCACAGGGGGCACGGAGGACACTTTGAACAGTTACTGTAAACACATTTAAGGAGCTATTTGTAATTAACTTCATTTTAGTTTGTTGTAATTTCGCTATGTTTAATGTTATCTGCAAAATAAATCGATGAAATAAATTGTTGTTTATATGGCTAATTTGCATTTTTTTGGGGTTTTCATTTGATGTTTATCATAAGGTAGGGGTTGCTATTTGACATTTTAAAGAAGGGTTGGGTGATGTTAAAGGGTTGACACTTGGACATAACAGAATAACATTTTTAAACCTTCCCCTTGATTTAAAATTCGACGTGTTTTTTGTTTTTCTTACATTTACGCGTAATCAAAAATTATTTGGGCTGACTGGTTTTAAAATGAAAGCACTGTATAATTTGTTTGTACAAAAAATAATGTGATGCATATTAAAGCTATTAGAGGTAATGAAAATTCTTATGAACCGTGCAACACCGCTAACGTCAAAAACAAAAATCCCACATTTAAAGTTAATTTCTTTAAAATAGTCTTATTTGTAAAACATTGTGAAACTTCTTCCGAGGTTTGATTGTGGTGCAGTCAAGTTTTGTTTTTTAATGTTAGTTCCACAAACAGTAAAATTGTTTGTACGTTCTTTTTTATTTAGTTTATTGTAGTTATGCAAGTTATTGTTATTGAATTAGTGAAATATTGTTATTTATAGAAATCTATAATTATTATTAAGGGTATTTTTCCTGGTGAAATATTGGTTCATTTTAAACTAATTGTGAAGAAATTAAGTACATTTTTACATTTAAAATTTCTTAAATAACTAAAATGTTAAAAATATGCCTAACATAAATTTTTAATTGCAATCTCAATTTCGCAAATATGAATTAATTTGCCTGGACTATTAGCACTTATCCAACGACGTAGACGAAGAGACCGATGTTTTGCAGTGTTAAATTTTGCAACTTTGCCAGTTAATTAGATTCGCGCAGTGTTGTAAGCTTTAAGTCCTGTGGCTTTGGGAGTCTAAGCGGAACTGGACGGAGTGCATAAATAAAAATTGCCACCGCAACGAAATACGACTTAGTCTAGGTCGGTGAAAATGGACTTTGTATCTCAAATTCGCATTTAACTTTTTAGCGCATGTACACATACCATCGAATGTTGAAAGCATTTCCAGAACACGTTTGATGATGTGGAATTTTCTATTGCACAATGCATGTGCACTGATATTTCTTTATTTTATCGTTAAGACTGTTTTATTTCACAAAATATTAGTTTACAATTTTTTAATTTTATTTAAAAAAATTTAAAATCCATTATTATTTAGGATAATATAAAAATATAATAAAACAACATAAAGTCATTACAATATAACAACCAAGTAAAATATTTTTTTAGTTTTGTTTAAAGATTCGGTCGTAGAAATTTATTATTAATAATTAAATTTTGAAATGGGAGTGAAAGAGCCGACACGTCGATTATGGTATAAAATAAAGTTTATTTAAAATAGCAAAATAGGTCGATGAGTCTCGCATAAAATTTCGATGAGCCCTACAAAAATACAAAATGGAAATTCACTCAGTAAGTAGAAGAATGCGTACGTAATTGCTGGTAAACGGGGTGTTACAAAAATACACGATGAACATTCACGAGCATGTTCCCTACAAGCTGACAAAAAACAAGATTCCATAAAAAATAATTTATCTAGATATCATAATTTAATAAATCTTTTTTTTACTTAACAAACATCTGCATATCACCCAAAATGGGATTATGCACGATTATTTATCAGATGTAATTCAATGCTCGTTGTAGGCATATAGCCAGGAGTGTAGTTACTACTACTACTTACTCCGTGGCTTACAACCCAGGGTGGGTTTTTGCCGACTTAACAATAGTCCTCCACTGTTGTCTGTCGTTCATGGCATCGAGTGGATTTTGGATTCCCATTGTCCTTGGGTCTTTGGCAATATTGTCTCTCCATCAGAGTCGGCCTGGCGGTCTTTTACCTTCTGGTGTTTTCCTCCATAAAAGCTTGACAGTGCGATTATCCGGTAGTCTTCTCACATGTCCCGCCCACTGTAATCGTTTGGATTTTATTTCTCGGAGAATGTTAGTCTCTCCGTATAGGTCTTCTAGCTCTCTGTTTATACGAGTTCTGTATCTTCCTGTTGTTGCATTTACGGTTGGACCATATATTTTTCTGAGTACTCTCCGCTCAAAGACTCGGAGGCGTTCTTTATTTGCCACGGTCAGCGTCCACGTTTCACATCCGTAAATCACAACTGGTCTAATTATTGTTTTATATGTTTATTTTTGTACATCTTGATGTTTGATGTAATGTAGTTGTTTTCTGATATATAATTGACCCACATACACCTATAGTGTAGGTTAAAATGCGGCAAAATTAGCTGGTTTCATAAAAATTAGTTGTATATATTTTTATTCTTATTTCGCTGTCAATAATACTGTTATATTTTTCTATAATATTATTATAGTTTTCTATATTTATAAATTAGTTTCATTCTTCTCATGTGTTTGCTTCTATGTTAGAGACAATTCGTGAACTATCCTCGTAGGTATTTAACACACTTAAAAAAGAATTAGGAAATGAGCAATAATAAAAATAAGCCAGTAATGATAGAAATGAGCGGTTCGAATTACTAAAATTGGAGTAAAAGGGAAGATTTCCCGATTTCCAAAAGCAAAGAAAAATGCTACTGGAATAAATGAAAGCAGCAAGAGATCAAAGATCAAAGCAATTAGCTGGGCCGTTACATCTACATTATTGTTAATTTGTGTATCTGGCATGCTTGTTGTTGCTTTGGCATAGCTTGGTCTGTTTTTTTGCAAGGGGTTAGGTTGATGTGGCAGTTCACTGACCATGGGAACTCTGCTGCGGTTGGTCACTTATTGGGGATTACTTTTGTTTCTTGACGCAATTAGATCACGATATAGCGAACATCCTTTATAATTAGCGGGATGGTTTTTTTTTGCATAAAACAGACGTGGCCAGAGTTTCTCGTGTTTTCTTGCAGGTTGGGGTATTATGCAGTATCATGCAGGATGTTCACAGGATGTTTTTAAATGTCCGTAGCTTTGAAATCTTGTGCACTGTACTATCTTTTATATCTTGGCGGCTCCACTTTTATTTTACAATTGTAATTTGTAGATTTCCTTTTTGTTATCTTTTGGTTCGAGATCAATGAAGACGATTGGTAGTGGCTCCTTGCCGACCCGTTTATTATGTTTCTTATAGTGTGTACTTTTGTTTTCAATTCATTTTTTATCTCATTCAGCGGTGTTAATCACGTATTACGATTTCATATGCCCTGTCCTGTTTTATTTGATATGTGTGATGGACTATTTATTCTTCCTTAACATGGTGGATTAGTTTTCTGTATGTTTTTCGTGTAAGCGGATTAATTTTAATTGTGTTATTAGATAGTGCTTTGGTGCAATAATTCTCATCTCCAATAACTTGAGCGTTATTTTCTAGCATTGCTCTGTAATCATTAACTCCATAAATATAGACTGCAGGAGGTTTTGGTTTTCTTTTGATTTTCATTGCAATATGTTTGAGTAAATGATTCAAATATGTTATTAGTTTTGATTAGTTCGGTTGAATCATTCGATTCTTGTTTATTTATTCTATTGCGTTTATGACTTATTGTTTGCTATTTATGTTTTTTCGGTGTATTTTCCGTATCGCTTATTTCAGGGTCACAGTAGTTAGGTTTCATTTGCATTTGCAATTGGTTGGGTATCATTTTTGGTACTTGGCACGCGTTGGTTGGTTGCACCCACTTGGCGTTGTTCCTATTGGGAAACCCTGTATTAGATTCATTTGTTGATAAATCGGCTGGCCAAACTTATCAAAGTCTATTAGATTTCCCGAAGGGAACAATGTTTATTTCATTTAACATTATTAGTTTTTATCACTTTTTACCTTATAATATTTTTTGATGTGAAACAACTAATGGCGCGCTTGAGGAGTAACAATGAATGTTGGTGTCGCGATGCCGTAATGCGAAAGCTTCGGGTAGCCCCGTGAGACTTTCGTTGCTTATTTTAGTTATCATCAGACTATTGTAACTTTGTTAGCATCAGAAACATCATCGAGTGTTAATATTACAGAAATAACTGATAATACTGAATTGTACTAAATTTCAAATAAGAAAATTTGTTTGAAAGTAATACATACATACATACATAAAGTCACGCCTTTTTCCCATAGGGGTAGGCAGAGACCACTTCCTTCCACTTGCTACGGTTCTTACGCACATCTTTTGCTTCCTCTACTTTTATCAGTGCTCTCATACATGCTCTTCGGTTGTTGGTACTCATGACCTGGCCTTTCTTCAAAACAATGTTGATCTGATCGAAATATGTTCTCCGAGGTCGACCTCTACCGATTTGTCCATTCACACTCGCCTTATAAATTTGTGTCGTCAATCTTCCTTCATCCATCCTTTCTACGTGTCCAAACCTTTTAAGCATTCCTTGATCTATCTTTGTAACCACATCTTCTTATACATCACAGCGTTTGCTTATCTCACTATTCTTAACTTTATCCAACCGAGTCACTCCGACTATACTTCTCAGACTACTCATCTCCGCAGCATTAATCCTATTTTCATGCTTCTTCTGCCAAACCCAACATTCACTACCATACATTAGTGTAGGAACCAACACATCTCTATGCACCGCCAAACGTGCCTTTTTTGACACTTTCTGGCTATTCATAAAGCTATACAGTGCCCCATTCATTTGTTTTCCTGCCAACACCCTTCGCTCAATGTCACTGTCATACTTTCCATATCTTGTAAATTTTGAACCCAAGTACACAAATTTATTAACTTGTTCCACTCTTTCTCCCTTAGTCGAAACTCCACAGTTTGTCATGCTTTCTTCTCTTTCAAAAACCATTACTTTCGTTTTACTTACATTTATTTTCATTCCTTTGATTTTCAGGGAATCATGCATAACATTAACTACAATAAAATATAATTGATAATTGATAAGTGATTCAAGTCAAGAGTAAGTTAATTATTTTTTTATAATTAATATGTGCATTTATGTGTTATTTTTAATATTATCTGAATATTTTGTTTTTGATTATGCCATATTTGTTTTCTTTAATAAACCATTTTTTTAAGCAAATTTTCTATATCAAATAGTTTCAATGTTTCACTTTTTTTTTGTAATTTTACCGGCTAATAGGATAACTTGTGAGACAAAAAATAGCAAATTCACCTAAAACTCTGTATATTTCTAAAAGTTATTTATCAAAAATTCAAAAAAAAATACTTCCTGAGATGCCTAGATCTGATCTTTCCTAAATAGAAGGTAAAAAAAATCTGAAATCATTTTTAGCGTTCTGTGTTTTACTAATGAATTAAATTGAGGTTCAACCTCTCTTAAGTACTTATTAATGTTTTCCCTAAAAAACTAACGAATAAAATTAACAAGAATAGGAGCATTGTTAGTTATTTGTAACAAAATTATTTAATTAACGTTTTAACTAGTTTACACAGTATAAAGTACGAAAATCATTGGATACTTACTGTTCGATTAATGACCACGCCAAAATATTCGACTAAGCTTTCTCCATAGAAAAAATAGTTAGATGTTATAAGAAAATACCATGACAATGATCTGAACCATGGAAGTCCATGAATTCGATATACCGTATATCCAATATTGATGATTTCTTGAAAGCATTTCACTTGCACAACTAATGTCTGCAAAATAAAAAACAATATTCAGAGTATTCAATACTAGAAAAGGTAACTAAGGTATTTAAAAAATAAACTTCTGAACAAAATTATCGCAACAAGATAAAATTATCCAAAAAATTAATATATCCTTTTCTTATGTCCGTTTTTGAAGTTTTTCGATTACTTGAATAATAGGCTATGCATATTTGTTGTTAATGACAGATATCAAAATAATTCTTTTAGATAAACAGTTTTAAAGAATTTGTAGGAAGATAAACAATTTTGTTCAGTACTTGCGATAGCTTTTCGTTAAAAGTAAGCTTTTAAATTTTTTTTTGGAAAATAATACGTTTTGTGGTAGACTCTTCAATTTTTGACTCCGGAAAATTAAAAAAATAAATCGAGCAAGGAATTTAACTGAACAAGAGGTAGTGCGGACCTCGTGTAACGGAAATTTTTTCCTTGGTCAAAATCATCAGGCCGACTGTGGCAATGGGGTTAAATTGTTTAGCTGTAAAAGCCGGTCCTGGCATATATGTTTAGTTTTTAGTGGATTGATAATTAAACATTCAGCTGATAACTAAACTTTAAACGGTATAAATTTGATAATTTTGTTTCCAAACGGTTATTCTTGGTAACAATTACAGTTGGTCCGATAAGTACTTAGCCTACAAAAGAAAAACGAAAACTTTGGAAAAAAGGCGATTTATTTTTCAATACAGTTTCCTTTTAGTTCGATACACTTGACCCAGCGATGCTCCAACTTCTTTAACCCGTCTGAAAAATACGTTTTTATCAGGTCTGCAAAGTAGGCCTCCATAGCGGCGATGACCTCCACATTCGACTCAAATTTCTGCCCGGCGAGTGACTTTCAAGTTTGGAAACAAAAAGAAGTCGCACGGGGCCAAATCTGGAGAATACGGTGGATGGGGCAGCAATTCGTAACCCAATTCGACCAATTTGGCTATGGCGAGGGCGGAGGTGTAAACCGGTACGTTGTCATGGTGGAAGAGCGGTCAAAACAAAACTAAGAGTCCGATTCGGCTGAAATTTATACAGTAGCCGTCTACGAGAATGTACTATACAATAGTAAATTTCTCTTGCGATAGTGGCGCCATCGGGCGGTGAGGCTAAGTACTTGTCGGACCGCCCTCGTATATGTGTGCACCTCTTTATTGTAGTAAAATTAAAAATATAATAGTTACCGATGAATTAGAGACCGACTAATAAGAAATTGACTAATAAGAGATTGACTAGTAACGGGATAACCCCTACTGATACGGCAAGCCTTACTGGTGAAGCGAGGTTATTCATGAGACCTATTTAGATGTTACCAAACCCTATTGATAAGCCTTATTGATGATTCCAGATTGATAATTCCCGATTTACGATACCAATTTAAGATTGCGATTGCTAGATTGCGGCAGTAACAACTAAACATACAGTCTAATCTATTTTCTTTCTTTCTAAATTTTTTTTTGAGTACCATTAGTATTTTAAATATTTCCTGTACCTAAGGTCAAATTCTTTATAATATATTTTTTTACTTTTAACTTTATTTCAAAAAAAGGTGATAACAACATTGGTGCTAGTTTAACACGTTAATATTTGTATCAAAATGTATAAAAACGGTTCAATTTGTTTAAGGTTTTCTACATTATTTTTGGTAATTTTTATACGAAAAAAAATACTTGGCGCTCAACAGTGTCTTTGGTTTTTTTTTAGGTGAGTTAGTTTAATTATTAAGTTATAAAAAAAGGTAGATTGAATCCGTGAACCGATTTAACTAATCACTTGAATTGAATTGGACCGAGAAATCAAGATCCCATCCCTGAGATAATGTATGAAAAAGTTTTTGTTTGTTTAATCAAACACTTTTAGTACCAACTACTCCCCCTAAAAGAAAGTAGTTCGTTACACCCATTTTTATTGGATGAGGGATACTTTCAAAGTTATATTATTTAGGCAAATTCGTTCCACAATAAGTCGTATAGTAAGACGCTTAAATAAGGTAGAAAATTATTCGAGAAGGCCAGAGCAGGGGTGAAAACGATGCAATAAGGACCGAGATAAACGTTTTATTAGAAAATACGCTTTAAAAAACAAGACTGTCACTAGTTCTGTGATCAGAAACGAATTTGAAGCAGTCCACAATTTCTTGTAGAACAGTTAGCAGACGGTTAAATGAAACTGAATTAAACAGTAGGAGACCAGCCATTGCACCCTTGCTTACTAGAGAACAGAGTTGCCAGGTTACGTTTTACTCGAAATCATCAAAACTGGTCTGTGGATAATTGAAAAAAGTTTTATTAACAGATGAAACTCAGGTTAGCCTAAAACATACAGATGGTCGTGAACGAGTCTGGCGAAGACCAGGAGAGAGGTTTGTCCCTTGCAATATCTATGCAAGGATTCCATTCGGCGGTGGCTCTGTTATATTTTGGAGTGGTTTATGCTTTGTCGCTCGCACAGGATTAGTTCCTGACCGTACAAGATCCATGAGTGCTAATTACTACCTTAAGAATATTGTAATAGAACATGTGAGGTACTCGAAAATTTAATTAGAAGCTGTCTAGACGCATAAATGCTGTGATCTAAAGTAAAGGAGGCAACACACGCTACTAGTGTCGCACTTACACCATTAATTTCGCTACTAGTGTCCTACTTACACCATCACTTATTTTTTTTAAACAATTTTGTTATTAAGTCTTTGAAATAATTTTAATTTCAATCTTATAGAGAAAATTGAAGCTAATAAGCTAATACTGTAAAAGTATACGAATAAGTTTCTTTTAACTTTTAAGGTAACCAATAACCTTAAAAAACTATTAAAATTAATTCATTATAGCAACTTGTATGATTTAATATGTTGTTGCGTTAATTTTATACAGGAGTGTATATAAGGGAGGAATAGTTTTTTAAAGAATTAGGAGAAGGAAAGATTTAATTTTTAACCTCACCGTGATCATGAGAGCTAGAGGTCCTCCATATATAACGACAAAGAAGAAAGTTAGCATAAGAAAACTAAAAACACCCCGAACTACCCAATTTCGCCATTTATCAGGCAAATTCTGTAGGAGCGTTCCCAAGAGAAATGGTGCTTTGTCAGTACCTGTAGGAATATTCCCTGATAAATCAATACTTGCTTTTCGACCATTTTTATCATCTTCGCTGTCAATCTAGAAACAAAATAAAATTTTCATTATTAAAAAGTGTAATGCTATGTGCGGTGCGAGGTTATGGGCATACCCTAAGAAAAATAATAGGCTACAGATGAGAAGAAAAAAAATAAACAAATTAAAACAATGAATGTATTGCAATGTTTTAATAGGTATGATCAATTTTGTAAATTATATTTGTAACAATAAATTAACAGTAAGGTTGGCGTTTTTTATTTCTTATTCAAGTAACGCTTACAAATGGTTAGACCAGATTTGGTGAGTAAACTCAGAAAGGATCGGAGTATTGAACAAATATATCGAGATTGATTTCATTTCGAAAATTAAAATTTTTTTTGTCGATAATTTAAGTAAATAAGCCAATACATACTTCTGTCATACTTTAAACAAAAGATCCATGGAAATATTTCAACTTGAAAGCGAATCTTCAGACTATTTTGATAAGAGATTAACTTGAAGTACGAAATTGGCGGCAAATAGTCAAATTCAAACATATATCTTACGGATAGAAAGCGCCATTGTATATTAAATTTATTTCCAGGGCTACTATACTTTTATCTATGAATGAATTTGGAATGTGATTTTGATAACATCGTTGAAAATAAAATGAAAAGATACTGTGTTGTTTAGGATTGGGAAAATATTCATGAGCGTATCATTGACAATCAATAAAGGAATGACGGAGTCCGGAGTATCAATCTATATATTATAACGAAACAATTTCTTACTGATAATAGGTTTATCAGTAGTGATTTCTTTAAATTCGTGCGAAAACTATGAGCTGCAACTTATAACTGATATCTTCTATTGTAAGAATTCATCCAGTGAATTATGGCATACAAAGATTCATTCATTAATTTAATAAAAATCGGTTCGTTCCCGACGACTTATATATTTCTCCAACAAAATAACACAAAATCCGCAATCAAAACACTTATGAACCTACATAAATCAAACTTAAAAACTGTTATATGCCTTACGCCTGGTTGACAATGCAATTTTTCCAAAACATTCACTAGAATATCGAAACCAATAAAGATTTGTCTGCCACTTCCTTCGAAAAAAAAAAAAACCGTTAACAATGATATTTTTATATCACACCTTTTAGGACAACCCAAGAGTTACGTTGCCAAGTTCGCCAATATGCGAATCTCTAGGTTCATTTCAATAACCTTACTGGACTTGATAGTAATGCATATAACAACGTTGGATTTTATCTGAAAAAATGTTAATTTGGAATAATTATTTCAAGAATCATTTCTTCCTGAATACTCTTTAGCCAAATGATAACAAATAGTTCAAAGCTGTTACATGGAATACGTAACTTTATTGGCAACAGTGCACACCGACCAGTTCACTAGATTAGTTCTTAGTAAAAGTTAGTTTTGACTATAATTACCCATTTGCACGGTTGCAAACTTGGATAAATATTCAATAAAATACACGGTGGCTCCTCTATCGGAATAGTTTTACAAGCCACATCAGACGCCAACCTTAACAGCTATTTTTTTCCAAATCACATTTATTAAATCTATACTTACTTCACTATCCCTTAAATTAGATATAAGATTTTCAGTACTGCTATTTGATTCCGCACGCACCAGTTTTGGTTCAGTCTGAAAAAATAAATAAATTTTTAATATTTAAAATACACCTTTTATTAATATTAACCATAAACAATAAAAAATTAAATGCACCAAATTTTATTTGACACTTAATAAAACTTTTAGTAGGTTTAATAGTTTGTAATTAACCACATAAAAAATAAATTGAATTACCAAAATAACAACTTCTTCAAATCCAACTGCAATAATTTTAATTTACTGACTATAGAAATTATATACATATAGACATGCCTTTTTCCCATAGGGGTAGGCAGAGATCACTTCCTTCCACTTGTTAAGGTTTTTACACACATCTTTCGCTTCTTCTACTTCTATCAGTGCTCGCATACATGCTCGTCGGTTGTTGGTACTCTTGACCTGGCCTTTTTCAAATGTCGATATGATCGACATATGTTCGCCGAGATGACCTTTACCGACTTGCCCATTCACACTTGCATTATAAATGTTTCGTCAATCTTTCTTCATCCATCCTCTCTACGTATTCAAACCATCAAAGCATTCCTTTATTTATCTTTGTAACCACATCTTTTTCATACCACAGCGTTCCTTTATCTCACGATTAAAAAATATAAAAAATGCACATCCTGTTGTTGATAAAGGAAAACATTTTTGGCAAACTTTGAATACAGGACTGAACTAACCTTGTTACCCAAATCAAAAGAAATATACCGATTCATTTGAAAGAAAATTTTTTTTAGATGATATTGAAATTGTTGCACTGGTTGTTACACATAATCTCTTTGATGTTATGCTGTCAAAAAGCTACTTGAAGGAGCAGTTGGAAATGTTACATTCTAAAACTGGATAAATGCATTGGGAAATGTACAGAAACAATAAAATTAATTAGGGGAAAAATCCAAAAAATTTAATGAAATATTCGTGCATTCGTATTCCATTTCGTTCAACGGAAATTATTTTATATATTACAGTTATGTAAATGTAGCACATAAAAAATTATTCAAAAATGAAATCTTAGTTCTAAATTGTAATTAATTACTTTATTATTGTTAAACTCATTTAAAATAGTAACTTTCAATTTTAATAAATTTTTGTAATTTATATTTTTCGTATTAATTTGCTTTTTTTGTAATTCTCTACCATCACTTTTTAGTATAAAACCCTTTTTTTACATAGAAGCAAAAAAGTTAGATATTAGTAATTAGTATACTATTTTATTATAGGAACTTTAGCTGGTGCATGTTATTTTGTGGGAATATTATTTGAACTACTGGCAATACATTGTAGCTTTGGTATTTCTTAAGATTAGACTATTTGGAAGAAATTCGCAGAAGTTCTAAATTGTTTATAATTTGGTGATTTAAGAACAATGTTTTTTGTTCCAACAGTTCAATTTAAGTTAGGGATATACCTGAGGAAATGTTTGTTCATTACTTAAATATTTCCAAAATGCTTTGAATACAATAGACAAAAAAATGGAGAAGATGAAGGCTTGAAAGTAAAAGACACCTTATTTTTAACAGTTAAATTAATCTTACAAATTTAACTTTTAAAAAATTAGAAAAAAACGTATCTGACTTTAAATTGCATAGTGATTCCACTGTCAGGGAAAGTTATAAATAATACGGTAGAAACGGGATCGATAATATGCCTTTTCCCCGTAGAGGTAGGCATAAACCAACATTTTTTCACTTGCTACGGTTCTTACACACTTCTTTCGCTTCTACTACTTTCATCAGCGCTTTCATACTTGCTATTCGGTTGCTGGTACTCTCAAAACAATTTCGATCTGATCGAGATACGTTCGCCTAGGTCGATCTCTTACGACTTACCCATTTACATTCGCCTTATAAATCTGTTCGTCAATCTTCTTTCATCCATCCTTTCTACTTGTCGAACCATCCAAGCATTCCTTTGTCTATCTTTGTTACCACCACGTCACTGAAATCTCGTATCACAATATTCCTCACTTTATCCATGTCACTCCAGCTATACTTCTTAGACTACTCATCTCCACAGCATTGATCTTACTTTCATGCTTCTGCCAAATCCATTATTCACTACTATACATAAGTGTAGGGACCAGCACTCCTCTATGCACTTCCAACACCCTTCGCTCAATATCACAATCATACTTTCCGTCTCTCGTAAACTTTGAACCCAAGTATACAAACTCATTTACTCGTTCCATTCTTTCTCCTTCAATCAGCACTTCGCAGTTTGTCATGCTTTCTTCTCTTTCAAAAACCATTGCGTCGTGTTGCTTGCATTAACTTTAATCCCTTTGATTTGAAAAGAAATTAATTCTTCTACACATCCGAAATAGTAAGTTTGTTGGCAATAATATGTAGGTATATATTTTTTATAGACTTTGTTCCTTTAAAATTTGTTACATTTGACACATTTTAGAATGTTTATATATTTATTACTTTCGACAATTAAGAAATGACTTATCTAAGATGACAAGAAACCCATTCATTATTTCACGGATATTAAAAAGTGAGACGTCAACACATGCAAGTGTTAGTATTTGTCTCTTCAACCTAAATATTTCTTCTTGGTAAATGGTCAACCAATCAGATTTTTCTAGTTATTATACAATTTTATTTCTATATAACATAAGGAACAGAACAGTACAAGCCAGAATAAGAAATTCGTTCGCAAAAACGTAATATCGTATCAATAAAGTATATCGATATATCTATATATATATATATATATATATATATATATATATATATATATATATATATATATAGCAATAGCATTTTGAAAATCCACTTCTATTCAGACGCTTTCACCGCTTTCAACATTAACTAAATAATTGATTTTCTCATCATTTTTCAGTGATTGGAAAATGTAATTAATTTACGTGACCACTCCCGAGTGTAAGTAATCCATTATGAATTATATTTTCGAGAAAAAAAATTCGATGAAAGCTATGGCACGACAAGGTCAATTGTAAAAAATAAATTACCAAATATATTTTGTAAATCAGGTTGTTTGGCACAAAATTGACATGCATTAAAATAAATCGTAGTCATATTTATTGTAAATTGTTTTTTAATTTTTTCAATATCAATTAAACTAGCAAGAAGGGTATTTTTTAATACGTTCCTTTTCTATAGACAACGGCTGGACCGATTTTGATGAAATTTTCGGCAAATGTTTACATTAGCCCGGCGAGTGATCGTGTGAAGTTTGGTAGCAACCCCGCATTTTTAATCTGAACGTGAGTCTAACTTATTTAATTGATTTGTCAAAATTAACAATAATAATTATTATTATGATTTATGGTTTTTTGTAGTGTTTTTATTATACTAAAATTGGAACGATATAGAATAGATTAACATGGTCCCTGCGCAAGAATAACAACACATGTTAACATTAAAATATATTGTAGCCTTTTATTACTGAGGTGTTTTTAAATAAAAAAATTCGCATTTTCAAAGTTCTTCACCAGGTACTGTTAGTGATAGGTTAGGACGTTAGGTTAGGTTAGGCTAATAATAATAATCGGTATTAATTGAGAAAGTACAAGTAAAAAAATTAGCCTAACCAAACCTAAAACCAACAGTACCTGGAGAATAACGAAAAAAAGATTGAAAATGCAGGGTTGCTACCAAACTTTACACGATCACCCACCGGGCTAATCTAAAGATTAGCTGAAAATGTTAACGTGTCATTCTTGCGCAAGGGTCACATTAATCTATTCTGTATCGTTCCAATTTTAGTATAAAAAAAAACCACAAAAAATCATAAATCATAATAATTATCATTATTGTTAAATTTGAAAAATCATTAAATAAGTTAGATTCACGTTTCGGGGTTGAAAATGCGGGGTTGCTACCAATTTTCACACGATCATTTGCCGGGCTAATCTAAAGATTGGCTGAAAATGTCATCAATATCGGTCCAGCCGTTGGCTATAGAAAAGTTATTAAAATAGCGGGGACGTATAGAAAAAAAAGCTTTTTATATCTTACCGTTTTATACAGTTTTGTGTTTAGTATATCGTATGTCTACTGGAATTAATACAATTTAAGTACAGTAATGGTAGGAATATGAAAAGACAACAGGGATGTGTATTACATATCAACTGAATTTAAAAGCAAATTAAAAGAATTCCCAAATAAAAGAACAACCTCTTCCCATTGTGGAATATAATTCAAAAAAAAAAAATTTAAGTTTTTATGACTATCGCAGGGAAATCATCGAAAAAATTTTATGGCCACAAAAACAACCGCCTTCTAGGATTTCCAAGACTGCCAATTTGTCAAGAATCGAAGAAAAAGATGAACGAGAACGGACATCAGGCAAATGTTGTAGATTTTGCTCCAGGAGTAAAAAAAGAACATTAACACTGTATCATTGTGTTATGTGTCCAGATAGACCTGGATTCTGTGTTGGATCATGTTTTGTAATGTCCATGAAAAAATCTTATTAGTATTTTTGTTCATTTTTCTAAATTTAAAAATATTTTTGTTATAAAAGAGGACGTGTATTGTGTTGAAATAATCGATGAACAACAACTGAGGCGTCGAATCATTGAAAGTGCATATTGATTTCGTCAGAAACCAACGATCTTTCAAAAAATTCGGTTTTTCTTTTTAAAACGGTGCTGAATGTGTATTTAGGAAAATGGAGGCTATTTTGAACATTTATTATAGTAAATACTAAACATTTGTACATATTTTTATTCGAATAACATGAATACTCAGTTCTAACTAAATTTTTGTTACTCAAAACTTTTGAAGGATAATAAAAAAGAGGTCGCATCTCGATAAAAAATGGCTATTCGAAAAAGTGTTAAGAGCCAAAAAATTTAAAAAATGATGTATTAAACCAATGGTGTCACAATACTAATTTAATTGTAACGCATAGAAAAGTTTGGAGGGCTTTAGGGTTTAAAACCCCCGTAAAATTTTATGGACTTTACAGATTTTGTGGTTTTACATGATAAAGATGCTCTTACGAAAAGAAAGCCATGTATTCATTATCATTATAAAATGTTAGACAGTTCATGAAATATTGAAAAAAATCGATTTTCATTTTGTACTTTCCAGGGGATGTAACTTTTTTTGTGTGCACATTTACATTAACGTAAGTTATTTTTGACTCCACAATGTGATTCAATTTTTGACCTACCTTTTTGTTACACCCTGTATAGAGTTTCGTGACTAGTATATCGTCTTCTGGAATTAATATAATTTAAGCACAGTATTGCATAATCGGCAACAGCGCACTGCCCTTGCTTTTAGCCACGCAGTGTAGTGGGGCGTTGGGATGGTGAAGTTGCATTATTTTTATTACCAATATTATTGTGTTGTTTTATATTGAGAAGTATCATTACCCATACCAGACACAAAACTTTATCTGTATATTTAGTTGATACTGTTACGATATTTATTCTTGGGTTTAATAATTTAAAACACTCAACTTAAACTTTTTACAACAATCTATTCATAACTATATCACTTTCTAAAATTAAATTAACTTCAAACTAAATTGCGGCCTCGCGATCTTCTTAAATATATCCAACTAATATTTCCCGAAATTGTCGCGATTTGCGAACGGCATTACTAGACATATCGCGGCCTCCAATTGCGCCCCCAGATATAAATGTCGGACGTTTTGATACCGCCGATAAAGAATCACACATCTTTGTGTGGATAATACACCGCCTCGGCCAGATAATAGGACAGGAGCGTGTTCATCGACCACAATCAGTAACAATACTTAAATTATTATGCCCCCTAGTGACCAAACTAGGTCTTTTCAAAATTTATTTTGTCGATTTTTCATTCATACATTTTTTTTTCTTTATTGTACAGATATCCCCAGTATTCTCGATTATTGGAGCATCCTGTACTAATTACTGACTGTATATATAATCTGAGATTAGAGTTGATGTGTATATTTAACTAAAAAACCATGCATCCACCTTTTAATACTTTCAGTATTATTCATCTTATAATATCCATGCATACAACACTTTCGGAATGCTATTTATAAGTTTGGTTTGTTATTTTTAACTGATATTTATTATTACCAGCTTAGTGTATTTCAAAACTTTCTAGATATTAAAAAATATAATGTTCATTACCATCTTAAAATGTACCAAATAGGTTGGTTAATTTAAACTATTTGCTGTAGTAAAGAAACTATATATTTATTGTATTTGCATTAAATTTGGTATGGATCAATCCTTAAAAATAATGAATATAATTGTAAGAATTTAGCCCAAATAATGTTGATAAATTTATAGTAAGTTTAAATATTTTATCACTTATATTTAAAAAGCACTAGAAATTATAAACATAGATAATATGATTTTAATTTTATAACCGACAAAAGGTCATTTTGACTTTTTTGCTCCATAGTAAATTTTTATCACATTAAATTCTGTTTTTTTAATAGTTGTTTTTAAATGTTACAATTTCATCTTATGAATGGAAGATTTATTAAGGTCATTTGATAGGTACCAAAGAAGATTGATGAAGAATAGGGACACTACGAAATACGAAGAGATCAATAGTAAAATGAAGAAAAGACATGGATGCAGGGAAAATGTCAAATAATTGAGGAGCTCCAAGTCAAACACGACCATTTCAACCGAGGTACCCTCCAGAATTGCATAACAGGGCCGACAATACTAGAGAGCGAGTTAAAAAAGGCTCTAGAAGAGTCTTAAAATAGCAAAGCCACAAGTCCGGATAAAATACTAGCTAAAATTATGAAGGTGCTGGGTGAAGAGAGCACGAAGGAGCTAACCGAGATGTTCAATGCCATCTACGATTCGGGTCACATTCCAGAGGACTGGCTGCTATACCCGTTTGTAGCGCTACCGAAGACGTAACAGGAGTTCCGGACTATCATCCTTATGAGTCATGCACTCAAGATCTTTCTAAAAATTATACACAATAGGATCTACAAAAAATGCGAAGAAAACATCGGAGAAACGCAGGTTAGAGATTTCGCAATTCCCTAGGTACACGCGAAGCACTTTTAACTCTACACGTTCTGATCTAGAAATGCCATGATGTCAATTGTGACGTCTACATTTGTTTCCTTGACTACACCAAAGCGTTTGACCGTTGTCAACATCGGAAATTGATCACCACCCTGCAAAAAATAGGTATAGACGATATGGACATTCAAATAATAATCAATTTGTACTGGAACAAGCGTGCGCAAATCAAAGTCGAAGATCAACTGACCGACCAGGTGAAGATCATGCGAGGAGTGGGGCAAGGCTGTGCGCTCTCGCCGACTCTCTTCAACATATACTCTGAAGAAATCTTTGCTGAAGCCCTCACAAACTGGGAATCCGAATAAACGAGAAATAAATCAACAATCTCCGCTATGCCGACGACATTGTGCTGCTGGAAACCAGCCTAGAAGACCTACAGTTATTACTGGACCGTGTAAGAAATGCGAGCGAGAAGTACGGCCTAGACCTGAACATCAGGAAAACCAAATTCACGACGATCAGCAGCACCAATTCGGACCCAGAAGCGCTACTGGCAGGGAGTAAGAAGATCGAGAGAGTCGACAGATTCGTGTACCTCGGAACCATCCTCAACTCGCAATGGGACCACGCTAAGGAGATTATGTCCCGAATCGAAATTGCACGGTCCACATTTACCAGGGTGAGACCCATATTGTGCAGCGGTGACCTGAGATGATACGTTCTCCCGGTGCTGCTATACGGAGTCGAGGACGGGACCCTGACGCAGGCTACTGAAAAAAAGATCGAAGCCTTCGAGATGTGGATTTACAAAAGAATATTGAAGATATCTTGGGTGGAACATGTCACCAACGTCGATGTCCTGCAGTGCATGAGAAAAGAGACAGAAGTGCATAACATAGTGAAGCGGCGTAAACTTAAGTACCTTGGTCATGTAATGCACAATGAAGAAAAATATCGAATTCTTCAACTCGCTATGCAAGGCAAAATATTTGGCAGGAGGGGACCTGGACGTCATCGTATCTCGTGGCTGAAGAACCTCCGACAATGGTTTGGAGTAACATCCAGAGCTGTTTCGGAGAGCCGTCAACAAAACTTGATGATCGCCAACATTCGGACCGGATAAGGCACCACAAAAGAAGAAGAAGAATATGGATACTTATTTTTTTACTGTGGTAAAATAAATTTTGTATACGAGGATACTTCACGAATTGTTGTCCCTAACATAGTTGGCGTTGAATGACAAATGCAAATATAAAGCGTCAGGCAAAAGCTTATTGTATGACATTAGTGTGCGCCAATTAGCATCAACGCATCAGTTCGTGTATGTTAAATATTAATTTATTTTCCTTGAGGTGTGCGTGATTTTATAAAAATTGACAAATTTGGAGATCATTAACAGGAATCCCGATAAATTTAAACTGAAAATTTCTTACGGCCGACGAAACATGGGTTCATCACTTTGATCCAGAATCCAAAAAACAAAGCATGGAATGGTGGCATAGGGGTCTCCCCCCCCCTCGAAAATTTCGTGTTGTCCCTTTAGCTGGTAAGATCATGGCTACAGTATTTTGGGATTTTACAGGTGTTATTTTCGTGGATTATTTACCGCATGGGCGCACCATAACAGTGCGAATTTAATATTAAAAGTACACGAAGCGTTCAGAGAAAGAGAAGAATTAGGTCAAGGTGTGCTCTTCCACCGGTACAACGCTCCGGCCCACAAAAGTTGTATTACAATGGCTGCCATTCACAATGCATGATTTGAAATTTTTGAACAATCCCTTAATTCTCCAGATTTGACTCCCAGCGACTTCCATCTATTCCCAAAATTAAAGAACATCTTCGTGGAATCCGTTTTGCCGATGTCGGCGGTAGATGAATGGCTGAAGACTCAAAGTTATGAATTTTTTTCAAAAGGGTTTAAAACACCGATATACCAAGTGTTTAAACTTTGCAGATGACTATGTTGAAAAATAAATTAGTTTCATTCTTTCCATGTGTTTGCTTCTATGTTAGGGACAACAATTCGTTTTACACATTTTTGACAATATATATTTACTGGAAGACAAATAGGCCACTTTAACTTTTAATTAAATAAAAAAAACATAAACTAGTTGCATTTACTTGAGACTTTGAAGCTACTACCAATATTTTTTTTATTTTAACTTTAGTATCTAGTTATCTATAATTAACCTAAAGCATTTTTTTAAATCAAAACAATGTTTTACTTTTAAGTTTTGGTAAAAGATATTACATAAATTAGATTATTTACCAATTTTACTAAATACATTAAACATTTCAATTGTATTTAAATAACAAAGGCTGTGGTCACCAACCTTTCAATATGTCAAGTGACTTTGTTATTATTTAAATACAGGTTGAACTATCTAAACTTGAAAGATTAAATAATACACAAATATTTTCGACATACATACATACAGTCACTCCTTTTCCCCGTAGTAGTAGACAGAGACCACTTCTTTCCACTTGCTACAGTTCTGACACACGTATTTTGCTTTTTCTATTTTCACCAGCGCTTTTATACATGCTCGTCGGTTGCTGGACGATTTTGATCTGATAGAGATATGTTCGGCTAGGTCGACCTTTACCGACATGCCCATTCACACTTTGCTACCATATCTTTCACACCACATCGTTCCCTTATCTCACTATTCCTTCCTTTATCCCTTAGAGTCACTCCGGCTATACTTTTTAAACTACTTATCTCATTAGCGTTGATTCTACTTTCATGCTTCTTCTGCCAAGCCCAACATT
The DNA here is from genome assembly GCA_950111635.1 of Agelastica alni. Classification (NCBI taxonomy): domain Eukaryota; kingdom Metazoa; phylum Arthropoda; class Insecta; order Coleoptera; family Chrysomelidae; genus Agelastica; species Agelastica alni. Next base: position 52,628,212 of record OX467713.1, read on the forward strand.
TACTACCATACATAAGTGTAGAGACCAGCACTTTTCTATGCACAGCCAGTCATGCCTTTTTTGATACGTTATGGCTGCTTATAAAGTTATGCAGGGCCCAATTAATTTGTTTCCAACATCCTTCGCTTATTGTCACTGTCATACTTTTCATTTCTCGTAAACTTTGAACGCAAGTATAAAAACTCATTTACTTGTTTCATTCTTTCTCCTTTTACAAAAACCATTACTTTCGTCTTGCCAACATTTACTTTCATCGCTTTGATTTTTAGGGCATCATGCATAATATTAACCGTCGCCTGCAACTTTTCTTCAGATGATGCTAATATGACCTGACCATCGGCCTAAAGAAGGCATTTGACATTTAAACAATCGTCTAAGTAGCCATGGTGAAGCCACACATTCCTGTCTAACACCTTTTTTGATTTTAAACCAGTCCCTGTAAGCTCCGTTTATCCTGACACAAGCAGTGAAATCCTCGTAAAGTAATTTTAGTATTCTCATCAAACTTCCTCTTACCCCATACATAGACAATTAAACAATGTCGACCACAATTCATTTCTCACCATTCTGTCATAGGCCATTTCCAAGTCTACGAAAGCGCAGTAGACCTTTTGGCTTCTAGCCAACAAATTTTTGACTATGCCTTTTAATGAAAAACCCTGATTCATACATCTTCCTCTTCTAAATCCTGCTCACACATCCCATATCTTCTCATCAGTTTCATTCGTCACTATTTTAATCAATATCTTAGCATACAGTTTGTCGACGATGATAAATAAACTAATACCTCGGTAGTTCTTACAGTCCTGCTGCGAAATAACGACCTTGCACCAGTCTTCTGGTGCGCTACCGCTCCTCCAGCAAAGGTTAAAAAGGCCAGCAGTTTAGCTACCACGCCCTGTTCAGCCTTCAGCATTTCAACCGTAATCCTGTCGTACTCTGCAGCCTTACACAATTTTATACTGTTCAACGCTTTCACATTCTCTGTCGTACTAATTTCAGTTCCTTTGCAACTTTCACTTTCGTCTCCGAATGGGCCTGCGCTTATGTATCCTCTCTCTCAAATAAATTTTCCTTCCATCTCTTTAAAACGCATTTCTCTCCTTTCACCATACTACCATCTTGGTTTATGATTTTTTCCAGTTTCGAGGTAGTATTTTTACCTTAGGCTGTTCTTATGGACTTCCAGATGTTGTTCGTTCCAATGTTATTTGTTACAGAACAACAAATTAAACGGGGAACATTATTTATCATTTTTACAAAATGATCTACCAATTTACTTGGAAGATGTCCCATTAGCAATTAGACAACAGATGTAGTTCATGCAAGATGGTGCGTCACCACATTTTAGTAATGCCATTAGAGTTTTTTTTATTTTCAAAATATCCAGGATGTTAGATATGGGCACCAATTGAATGACCACCACGCGGTCCATGTCTGAATTCATTAGATTTTTGTTTCTGGGGATATATGAAGAAAATGTGTATTCTGTGGAAATAACCAGTGATGATCAATTGAGGAACCAAATTTTACAAATTGCTAACGAGTTTCGTCAAAAACATTTAATTTTTCAAAACATTCTTTATTCCTAGTTGAAACGATGTAGAACTTGTATACAGGAAGGAGGCCATATTGAACACTTGTTAGGTTAAGGTAAATATCGTGTTTGTTTATAAATTGTAATTTAATAAAGATGTTTTTAATATTTGTGAAAATGTAGAGTTTAAATATTTAATATTTTAAAATTGACATTTCAAAGGGTATCTTCAAAACTAAAATGTTTACCAAGAAATACATTACATAGAAATACAAAGAGACAAAAAATTAAGAATTGACATTAATTCCAACGGCATTGCATATGTTCTTAAATTATAACACTAAAATAATAAGAGGTAAATGGGGTGTTGATCCTTCCTGTAAATCCATAATAATGTTACGGATTACGACCAACGGGGTCCGTTCCTGTCTGATTATTTGCCTTGAAGCGGCGGCAAGTCGATCACAAAAAAAAGTATATGTATTTATGTTTGGTAACAACAAACTGTGATATTTTTGTTAATGATTTATAGCAAGAATTTTCGTGATAATTCCTCGTTCTTACAGTGTAGAAGACCCCATTCTAAAATAATTAATTTGCCTGTATTAAAGAAGATAAGTCTGGAGTGAAGTTAATTATAAAGTGTTATAGTTTTGAAAAGATTGTATAAAGATTGTGGATATCGAAGTGATTTATTAAGTAAGAATTTATTGTATAGAAAAATTAGAATAACTCGTTTAGTTTTTGTACTGAGTGTTTAAAATCATCAAACCCAAGAATAAATAACGTAACAATAAATAAAAATAATTAAAAGCAACTATTTCCAATTTATTGGTTATCGTATACTAGTAATTCGTATGAATTATGATAAATTAACGTTAAAGCCTCGGTTAAAGCGTTTTAGAGCTATATACAAATTAATTAAAATGTTTAAGTAAATCATTCTGTAACTTTTTTGTAAGCACTTTTGTATAAAAGTAAGTGAGGTTTAATCAACCTATTTTTGACCCCAGAATATGTGATATAATTTATGACTAATCTTTTCGGGTCACCCTGTATATACCCTTAAAAGCATCTGGCATGTGACGCCAGCAGCTGAGCTTTGGTGCTTGTAATGCGTTATTCAGGGACGTAAACCATAGTTCAATATTTTTGATTATAAGATTTTGAGTTCGGCGTCCAAGAAATGTTTATGGCTTATTTTTGGATATATACATATCCATACATATAGTCACGCCTTTTTCCCGTACGGGTCCACTTGCTCCGGTTCTTGCACACATTTTTTGCTTCCTCTACTTTCATCAGCGCTCATACATGCTCGTCGATTGTAGGTACTCTTGACCTGGCCTTTCTTCAAAACAATGTTGATCTGATCGACATATGTTCGCCGAGGTCGACCTCTACCGGCTTGTCCATTCACACTCGCCTTATAAATTTGTATCGTCAATCTTCATTCATCCATCCTTTCTACGTGTCCAAACCATCTAAGCATTCCTTTATCTATCTTTGTGACCACATCGTTCTCTTATCTCACTATTATTTACTTTATCCAACCGAGTCACTCCGGCTATACTTCTCAGACTACTCATCTTTACAGCATTAATCCTATTTTCATGCTTAAACCAACATTAACTATCATACATAAGTGTAGGAATTAACACTCCTCTATGCACAGCCAGACGTGCCTATTTTGATACTTTCTGGGTGTTTATAAAGCTATGCAGTGCCCCATTAATTTGTTTTCTTGCCAACACCCTTCGCTCAATGTCACTGTCATACAATCCATCTTTCGTAAACTTTGAACCCAGGTATACAAACTAATTTACTTGTTCCACTCTTTCTTCCTTAATCAGAACTTTACAGTTTGTCATGCTTTCTTCTCTTTCAAAAACCATTTTGTTTTGCTTACATTTTATCTAATACAATAACATTAAACCAGAACCCGTATCTCCGAAAACGAAGCATTTGCGCACATACGTTTATATAGCAGTTTATTTTTTCATGCAGAATCACCCCCTGACACCCTGCATGTTTGAGCTACCCGTGAGCTACTGGTAGCTCGCGATCGACGAGTTAGCGACCACTTAACTAAAGTAGAATACAAACTGAGTAAGAAAAATGTATTACAAAATTTGTCTTTTTCTATTAAGACTTCATTTATACAGTTTGTATCAGTCAAATGGAATAAATTCGATAATAAATAAACGAACCATTTTTCTGGTATGCAGTTAACGAAATTTAAACGACTATAACACTGACACTACTACAGTCAGCCTACAGTCAGACAACAATTTACAAAGGCCAGGCTTTTTACACCAAAGTAAACAAAAATTTTTATAGGTTTTTTTATTTCATAAAAAGGAACGCCGAAATGATTTTTGCTTACTTTCTCATCATCGAGATCTAACTGGGAAATAACTATTGAGTGTGTCGTAGCGAATTTCTATAATCAAATGATTTTCTTTTTTTAATGTTAATTTTTGTAATAAATCCGAAAACACTAATATTTCCGAAACAGCTAAAGATGAGTATCGGACATTGCACATGAAATATGTCTAGAATTTTATGAAGAATCCAAAAAATGAATAAAATACAGGGTGTTGTATTTGAAATAAGAAAGTTGGTATTGGTCGCTGTTACATGACATCCTGTATAGAAAGTTTTAGTTGAAAAAAATGTTCTAAAAATACCGATCAACGTGTCCGAGCGTCTTTTATTATTTTATTAATTATCGAATTTATTCCATTTGGCTGATACACGCTATATTATGTCTGACTACTCTTAATAATATATTGTACACTTATTTACATTTAAAGGTTAATTTGCTATTTTTGAAGTTTATTCAACATTTATTTGACTTTCATTTACATTAGAAATAATAAATAGCTTATTATACGGCTTGTATAAGATAAAGCCCCAAATATATGCAGTTTTGTTAAAATATACATGGTAAGTAGTAATAATTAGAAATGTCATGTATAGAGCTTGGAGAATCTCTGATTTACACCTCAACACTGCGCGCATCTAATAGTCTAGGCAAATTAATTCATATTTTCGTAATTGAGATTGAAATTAAACATTTACGTTGGGTATATTTTTAGTATTTTAGTTATTAAAATATTGTTTTATAAAATGATGTACTTAATTTCGAAGGCAACAATTGGAAAAAATGTCTACCTAACATGAACTAACATTCGACACAAAAATTATATAATTTTCAAAGCAAATACGTAGGTAATTAACCTTTCAGAGGTAACATGGGGCAATCGTATACGAAATGTAACGTCAGACTCGGAAGTCTACAAGTCTTAAAAAATTCCAAAAATAAATATCTTTCAAAAAATCGTTTGGAAACTTTTGCGTATTATATAATAAAATTAGACGAAAAGGCTATTTGCAAATATATTTATTAAAAAATTTCTTTTTCAAATTTGGGGTACAACAAATAGCAAAAACAGAATGAATACAAAAATAATACCACCTTAGTTATAGATATCTAAACATAAACTAAAAATAAATTCTTGAGTAACTTCTAATAGATGCATGTGAAATGTGAACAGATCAATCTTCGCTACTTTTTTCGGAAATATCCCGTATGCAATCGGGACAAATGCATCTTGCGTGTTCTAAGAACACACATTTTTGGCATTTGTGAAAGGTTTATCTGGTTGGCCTATTTTTTTGCCTACTACAGTTGAAGCAGCGACCTCTTTAATGCGGCAAATGCCCTTTAATTCTCGACCTAATTCCTCTTAAAATGCGTTTATTTATAAAATGGCGTTTTAACTATATAATTTGATTTATATTTATTTATTACAAATGAATTGATGCCAGCTACATTCATTGCAGATTAAAAGATTACCATAGACCATCGTAACATCCAACGCTACTGGGATTTTCTCTGTTTCTTCCTCAATATCTTCTTTCATATGGGTGTCGAGATCTTCTTGTATTTCTTCGAAATCTCCTTCTAAGCTGGCATCATCATCTGGTTCAATTTATGGCTCAGACTCCGATAGAAATTACATATAAAGCTTTGCAACATATGCCTGTTCTTTTTCAAAGTTCATTTTCAAACAAATCTTTAAAAAACTAAGTTTATTTAAGTCAAGTATATTTAAAACATGGAAGACACCCACCTCAATATGTCACTCATAATTTCAATATTTATTTACTCTAAGAATACAATATTTTAAACTTTAAGCTTACCTAAATATTTGTTACACCTTATATAACGTGCGGACTAGCGCTCCGCAATTGATCTATCAAGAAAACCGCGTTCACTATGTAACTGCCAGAACTACCCTAAATAAAGTCCCCTTCTGGGTGAGGCTAGCGAGCGCGCCACGGCCGAAATTGGAATAAGTCATAAAATATCAGTAAATAACTCGTTAAGGATGGAATACCATTATAATATACTCCCTTTCCATACATTGCATTTAAATTTTTTATAACACGCGCAAATATTTTTCCATTGATCAGTTCACTTCAACCACTTCAATTTTTACCATTGCTCATATTTCCTCTATTGGATTTAGTTCCGGATGATAAGATGGCGAGCGTAGTGTTTTCTACTAATGTTGTGTCAACAATTTTTCATTAGCTGGTTTGTGCATTCTTATCGATTTATAAAGTTTGGCTTGGGCTTTATAAAATATACTTCTACATACTTCTGCATACTTGCTTTTTTTCACGAAGAATTTGGAACTGGAGGTCAACCAGTTTGTTGTGATACGAAGCATTATCTATCACCAGAGTGGAGTTTCTTAAAATGTTAGGTATACATTTTTAAATGCAAAAATTAGTCAGAACTCTTATCACCAACATTAATAATAATTGGTTCAAGTGTTTCCTCACGAATATTGTCTTATTCCCATATTGTTTCTTCAATTTTAACGGTGTGCGTTATACATTTTTCCCAATTTTTAGGTTTCACACTGTTGACAGCCTCCAAAAATAATTGTTTTACATCAGCAATTTTGTAAGTAGTATTTTTCCTTTCATCTGTGTCCATACTAACTCGATAGGATTAAGTTTGCAATGGTATGGAGTCAAGCGAAGTATGGTCATTCCACGTTTTCTAGCTATTTCGTCCACTACAATTTTTTTATTAATATCTTTATAAAACTTAAGTAGTTTTTTCCTTCAAGGCATCTGGTAGAAAATGAATATTTTTAGCACGCAACCAATCTTACAATTAAGATTTACGCCATTGTGTAGTCGGTAGTTCTCAAGTCTCGAATGATACTATCATAAAGTTATGATAATCTATCATTTGCTGGAACCATTCTTCGAAAATATCAACATTCATATTCTCGTGATAGGTCACTGGTGCGCTTTGACTCAAAAGTTAACAAACCTTCTTGAACAAAACCATTGACACCTCCAATATGTACGATAATGAGCCTTCGTCCTTTACCGGCGGATGGATTTAAACCAGTCGACAAACCTTTTATAATAGTATCTCGTTGATAAGGGAAACATGTTCATGTAAGCAGGATTATAAGTTTTTGAAAAAATGCATATTTCACTAATAACTAACTTTATTAAAAGTATGTATAGATTATAATAATATTTTATATATACATAGACAATACAAAAATAATTGCCCAATAGACTGCCTGGGCCCAAGGCACGCCTATGTCTGCCAATATAGTCGCTTATGGCAGCTCACTTCTATTGTATTCGGGCCTTTTACAGGGCTAGGCAGCCAAACAAATAATTCAAGGGTCCAAATTGCAATGTAAATGCTTAGAGAAACTTAAAATAATTTTTTTCGCCCTGTCAGAGTTTTGCAGGTATAATTAGGGTATTACTCTTTCGAATTTAATAATGGACTTTAGTTAAACCTTTTCATGAAATTTTTTTATTCACTTCACTCGAGGGGCGAACCGCAGACGAAAATTTGTAGACCAGACTTCACGGACTTCATCGATACTTCATGTACTTCATCCATACTTCACTGACTTCATGTACTTCTAGGGACTTCTACTCAGACTTCATCCGAATTTTTCGAGAAATCAATGACGTTGAAATGACGTCATCATGACGAATAGTTGTTTTGATATTATAGATATATTTGAAATATGTATAAATATACAGGGTGACCCATTAGTGCGAGGAAGTAAAATATCCCTGTTGCTATTGAATCAAGAAAAAATTCTGAGTACAAAATCATAGACCCACCTGTAGGCCATATTTCGTTGTTTTGTATTCTTAGATATGAATCTCCTTAGTCGATCAGAACTTACTTTTTTACCCATTTGATTAAACAACCAACACAAAGATGATTTCTCCACTATCATTTTCTTACCACCAACAATCACTTCAGCAAAAATACTTTTTTTCGAAATATTGTCCTTGTGGTTAGTGAAACCTTATTATCATCACGTGTATTGATTTCATTTTGCATGATGTTTTCTATTATCACGTCCGCATCATAAATAGTTATATCAGTTAACCCATCGTCAATATTAACTTCTTCATTTTCGTTATATGTCTCTTCTTTTTCTACGGACATCTCGTCCTGCACCAATTCAGATAATAGGTCCATGAAGTGCCAAGAATCATGTTCAACTATCATGCCCAATTCAGATGTCGTTATTAAAGCATCTGCTAAAGCATTTTCGACAGATCTTTCAATATCACATACACCCTTCACATTAGTAACATTTTCATCAAAAATCTGCTTCTTTGCTTCACAAGGAAATATGATCTCTTCATTAAGATCATTCAAAATGAAATTTATATCAGAAATTCTGTTAGTACGATTGATAATGTTTTTAATGCTGAAGTTTACTACAGTGGAGTATGTGAATGTCATAGATCTGGTTGCCCTGAATAGTTTTTCACAAACTTGACTACTAAATAGCCATGTGGTAAATGCAGCATCGTCTAAATCTGTCAAGATATTGAACTCTCTAACTAGATTTATGAGACTATGTGCATTAAGCACTATAGAAATGTAGCAATTTTGTGAGATAAAATTATTATTCACCGTGTACTGGTCATTTTCGATAATCCATCTTTTCCACATTCTTGGAAAGAAAACCGCATACCACATACGATATATTCTTGCATGAATTTTCAAATCTTTATCACAATATGCTGTGACTGAGTATTGCATAACAAGGCTTGTGTACCTATGGTGTCAGGTACGGATTTCAGTAATTCCCTTACTAGGTCGCTAAACATTTTTTCCGCTGAACGAAAATTCATCTTATCCTCTGGTTGCAAATCTGAAGGTATTAATAGATGTTTGTCTTTAGAAAATTCGGAAATAAGTACTTGTAAATGACTAGAAGAGGCTACGAAATTTCCGAGCGGGAGTATAATAGATGGTTTCAGTAGTCTTGTTCTTAACTTAGTTCCAATATGAACGCTGCCTTGAACAAAACTACAACCCCTTATATTTGGTTTCCCCATATGAAACCAATTCCAACTTTCATGGTTATGAGTTTTCGATAAACTGCTAACCACTCGCCTGATGAAAGGAATGCTCCTTTCATCAGGCGAGTATCACCATCAGACGAGAATCCCAAAATATTTATACCATATCCATCTGCTTTACTCTGAAGGAATTTCCACCTATTGACGACGTCCTCAAACGTGAATTTATTGTTTGTTGCGAAGATACTCAAACTGTAGGATGGAGCATTGGGAATTATGGATTGGGCCATTATTGCATATGCATAATTGGCTTTTTCATTCTCCATGAAATATTGGCGAATATGCTCGGCTGAATGAGCGACATATGCGTCTGTTTTGGGAATTCCATCTTTGGTCAGTGGTAAACTAAATCCCATAACTTTATTAGTGATAGAATCATATTCGACTTTGGGAGATAATCGGGTTGCATCTTCCCCAATCCATATAATTTTTGGAAGATTTCTCTGAACCAAGAAATTGTTCAAACCCTCGAAATCAAAAATTCCTTCTTCTATTTTGCGACCATGTTTACTAATGTGTTTACTAAGAGTTGATAAGGATAATAATATTTTCTGCATATTTGAATACAATGTTTCGTAGAGCAATTTCCCTCCTATATAATATATAAAGTGCGATTTTCTTAACTACATCATCAAATACATTTCTATTTTTTTCAGATACAATCAATTAGTGGTTTAAGAAACTTTCCTATTCTAGAAGAATTTTCATTAGCGTCATGTGAAGCAGGATTGCTAAGAGAATGTTCGGAATCATTTTCAGGATTATGCTTATCATAAATCGACAAATTTTTCAGAAATAATTGGGAAATTTCTGAATCAGCTGTAATTATATTTTGGGAACGCTCAATCAGTGGCAGAAAGTTGGAAACTAGAAGTTGATGATCATCAGCTACTTCTCTTTTTCTTCGTCTTCTTTCTTTTCGGGTATATTTGTTTGATAACCATTTGGTTTTTTGTGAGGTTTGACCTCGCATTAGATAGTCTCTCTCAAGGTCTCTCTCGATTGACCCAAAGTCATTAGTTTCTTGATTGGAGTTCATGCTTTTCTTAACAAGTAGAATCTTAGATGGAATTAAATCGTTATCTTCATTACTGACCTCGTTGCTGACAGGTAGCGGTATTTCAACAAGCTCTTCATTTGAAGAACTGGCACGCCTATCTGTTTCCGGGATTTTTAATATAATATTTTCAATAACATTTATTTGTTTTTCTGACGAATTTCTGAAGGTATTTTGATACCAAGAGAAGTCTCTGCTTCTGAAATTTCATCTTCATTGGTCTTGATATTCAGATCCGAATTCATATCGATGTCTGATTCCATATTATATCAATCTGAAAAAATTGTACCTAAAAAAAAAAGAGTCCTTGATCCCAAAAAACTATTATTATTTTAGGAACAGATGATCACCAAACCGATAAAAAATGTGAATAAAATTTCTAGTGAATTATTATTGCTTGTTTCAGAAATCTGAACCATCACTCTGTATTTGTTTCAATTGAATATCAATTCTGAATTCTGCATCACTCCGTCTTGAATTACCACCCTAATAATGATAGGATTCGACACAAAATTTCCTCAAGTATAGTTTATTAGTTTCGAGATTAGTTTTAACCCAACCTTATGTGATTTAGGTTATTAAAACTGCTTTCAGATGAAACAAAAATGTATAATGTTTCTCAGTAAGGGCATAGGGGAATAAAAATTATATTTTTGATTTTTTTTTTCAATCTGGTTCAAAAATTTTATAAAGGGGTCCTCGTTGGATTCCAAGCACATTTCTCCGTTGGAATTTTTTGATATCTTGTCAATTTGACCCATTTTTTGACACCACTGACAACTTTTTTTCAAATTCTCGCCAAATCTGAGGTCACGTGATATAAGTCGTAACGGATTTTTAGTTGTCAGACATGCAGAAACGAACCGCCATTATAGTTTTTCAGAAATATAAATTACAATTTTTTTCCATATGTAGCCAACTTTATGGCGGACACTGTATATGAATTTTGGTTTCCAACACCTCCCCCTATCCTAACCGATTTACTGGAGCCGGTACTGGTCCTAGACATTTTCATCAAAAAGTTCACTTACCATCAAAAGAAAGAAGAACACCACATATGATATACAAATATCACAACTACTTTCGATCCCCAACGTGTAATCCACATTCCATGACAAAACACTAGCGTTAATTGTGAGCAGGAAGTAGGTATGAAAAATCCGAAAAAAATCGAACAAAACTCGAAAGCGATATATTATTTGCTTTCTCATTAGTTGCTTACAAAACGTACTCTAAGGTTAAAGGTAACAATTACACTGGGTCTCGGTGTCTGCGGTCGTCTACCTACGCAATACGCATCATCTGTGATTGGTAGTCGAAGTCGAGAGCCGAACAGTCACTCGTATAAACGAATTTGTAATATTTCGCGGGAAATACACGATCAGGCGCCAAGATTTCATATCGGAATATCACTGACTTCATCGGGACTTCACGGACTTCATCGATACTTCATTGACTTCATAGATACTTCATTGACTTCATCGGTACTTCACTGACTTCATCGATACTTCACTGACTTCATCGGGACTTCACGGACTTCATCGGTACTTCTTCGGACTTCACTGACTTCATCGATACTTCTTGGTACTTCATGTACTTCATCGTACTTCATGGACTTCGGTCAGGACTTCTTCAGGGTGTACACCTGACTTCATCAGCGGTTCGCCCCTCGACTTCACTTCTCTTGTTTTGCTTTCTGATTTGAATATTTTTAATGCCTCTGATACAAATCCCGATGCACCTCCAGCATGCAAAATTATTTACCTTTGGATACTGGTGATGTTAAATATAGTCATCTTCCCATGTCTTAGGTACGGTATGGGAACTGTAGATGTATGTTTCATCGCAATATATAATGGTACGTCCCTCCTTTTTATATATTTTTAAATTTCTTAAATATTCCGTTCGTTTGGCTTTAAACGTCATATTTTTCAATAAGAATTTTCCTGTTATCTTTAGTTTCTTTACCTAAATCCAATAGTTTTTTAAATGAATCTATTTTGCCTGTAAAATTACTTCACTCTTCATTTTTAACTGCTTTATATACTGTTTTTTATAAATATCTGTAAATGATTTTATTTTAAATTAACTGGGTCTTTAAAAACTAAATGTTTCTGTATGTTTATTCTAGCTGACTTAAAGTGATTGCCAGGTAATTTTGTATTCGCCTCATTTATGTCCACATGCTTCAGCTACTCTATCGTACATATTGTTCAAAGGAAGTGTAATGCCTTGTTTTTTTTATCGATTTTCATAATACATGATACATTATTTCTCGACCACTACTATGAATCAATTTCTAAATATTACGCATGTTTGGAATTTTTTTAATTAATTCACGTTCTTGTTAAGGAAAAAACTCAATTAACACTATTATCATAAATAATATTCAACTAACTAACGTAATAACAATAACTTACATAACTGCGATAAACTATTTTTTTATTGAAAGAAACAATGCACCTAATCGACATTTTGTATTTGACCTAATCTATTACTTTACTGTCCTAGGTATTTCCAATGGTCCACTAGAGTATGATACGTTTGAGTCTGCAGGCTGGGTCTTGATTGTCTGGAAGTTCACTTTACTGTTTAATATTATTGGGCAAAACACAACTTTATGCGACCCTAACGGCCATAACGTGAACTTTCCGAAACGGGTATTGTTTCTTTGTTTTGTTTCGTCCATTGTGCTTTTATTCGTTAGGTTACGCGTTTCGGGATCAGCTGATGCAGCGCCACCGTCGGCTAATATTTGGCCCAATTATGGAGTCATTTTTCGTGACCCTTAGCAATCTTTTTTATTTCTTCTTTAACTGTTTCAATGTGGATTTCCTGATATAGGTCTTTATTGCGAACATACCACGGGGCGTTAACTATATTCCTTACTAGGTACTCGGTTTTGGACCTTTTGAAGGCAAGCATAATTACTCTCATTAATACAGCCTCATAGTTGAAGACCAAAAATCCATAAAGATTTGTGTATACCTAGCACCTTATTTTTGATTGTAAATTGTGAATTTTTCTCTAATAACTAATACAGCCTTTATATTTTAGTTTCAAAATCTATTTCGTTTATTGCATTTTAGAGATTATTTGGCGTCTTTTCCGTAACATCAATGTCAAAAATATATAATGAGTCCAGTATTGGTCCCAGAAAACTGCCATTTGCTTTCTTATTTGACCCTGAAAGTACCCAGGAGCTGACGTGCATTCAGATCACGTTCTTCTCTGCGGTAAATTTAAACTCAAGCTTAAGAAGATGAAAAAAAAAAGATTAACAGAAGATAGGAAATAGGGAAGCTTAGAGAGAATGAGAAAACAGGTCAAGCAGTAACTGAGAGAATAGCTGAAGAATGCCGAAAACTTAAAGAAACTATACATAGTGTACAGTCGACTCTTCCCAAGATGGCTGAAAGGTTCGAAGATATTGGTAATGAAATGCTGAAAGCTCCAACAGAAAACAAACAACCATGGATGACAGATAAGATAATAAAGTTAATGAATGAGAGGAGATTGTTAAAAGGGACTAAAATAGAATATCGAAATTTCCAAAGAATAATTCCACACAAGATAAGATGTGCATAAGACGCATGAAAGGGCAGCTACTAATACATTACAGAACCATCCAAAGAGTTAACAAGTATGTCTATTTGGGAACAAATATTAACGAAGAATGGAACCACTCGGTTGAGATAAGATGCCGAAATGAAAAGGCTCGAGCCATATTACTTAAAATGGCAAAATTGTTTAAAAGTAGGGACCTGTCTTTAAAAACCAAAATTCGGATACTGAGGTGCTATGTATGTGTTCTCAACTCTTCTATACGTCGTTGAGTCTGAAACATCTTGCAAGAAATTAGAAGCCTTTGAACTCTGGCTCTACCGTCGTGTTCTGAGAATTTCATGGGTGGATCATATAACCAATGCTACGTAGAATGAAGAAAGAAAAAGAAATCTTATATCAGGTAAAGAAACGTAAACTTGAATACTTCGGCCACATCATGAGAAATCCTGAAAGATACCGGATTTTACAGCTTATACTCCAAGGCAAAAAACAAGGTAGAAGGAGTGTAGGAAGAAGAAAAATCTCATGGCCGAAGAATCTGCGAGTGTGGTTTAATACATCAACTGTGGGCTTATTCCATGCATCAGTGAATAAAGTTCGTATACCCATTATGCTCGCCAATATTCAGAACGGATAGGCATCAACAGAAGAACAAACCAATAACGTTAGCATTTTAACAAAAATTAGATAAATGCTTGCCACGATAATTCCGATACTTAGATTATATCGCTCAATTTACAACGGATATAAGACATATCAAACGTACGGATAATCAAGTGGCAGACACGTTATCGCGAATCGAGTAACTGTAGCCCCAAACTTTACAGATTTTGAACGCGAACAAAAATCTGACGTTAGAAATTTTAAAATCAGATTCTTCACAATTAAAATTAAAAAAATTAACTTTCTGGAAAATAACACAAAAGTGTATTGTGATTTATCGAAAATTACGGTCAGGCCTTACGTACCACGACCGCTCAGAAGAGCAGTGTTCAATTCTCTGCACGAACTGTCTCATCCGGGAGTTCCTGATAAGCAGAAATTAATTACTGCCCTATTTATTTGGCCCTCTATAAAGAGACGAGAGAATGGTCGCGCAGTTATATTCCGTGTCAAAAAGCAAAAATAACGAAACATGTCTCTAGCCCAATAGCTAACTTTGCAACAACGAACGCCCGATTTAAGCATATCCACATTGATATTGTCGGTCCATTGTCAATGTCTCGTGATAGATGTATGTATGGATTTCGCGGTATGGCATTCCGTTGAGAATAACGAGTGATCGGAGCAGGCAATTCGAATCAAATTTATTTAAAGAATTAATGCGCACGTTGGGTATCACTCACCTGAAAGGCAGGCCTTATCACCTGCAAGCAAGCGGCATAGTTAAGCGCTTGCATCGACAATTAAAGGCAGCGATAAAATATAACGAAACACAGTTGATCCGAAAAACTGCCAATAATTTTACTAGGCATTAGAACAACGCTAAAGATCTAAAGGCATCAACAGCCGAAATTGTATTTGGCTCCACATTACGCTTTCCCGGAGAATTTTTCGTGAATTCAACCGAAAAAGATGGTAATTCCACTTTAATAAAAAAAACTCCGAAAACAGACGCAAAAATTTCAAACACGTTCAAGAAGAACGGTCAGATTCCCTGATCATCTACAGAGTGGATTTTTCTCTTTAAAAAAATATGTAAAAATGTAAAAATAAAAAAAATGTATTTACGCGATTGATCAACTAATGTATAATTTACATTACAATTAACTTTAAGAAAAACTCCGCGTAATCAATTATTCATACATACATATAGTCACGCCTTTTTCCCGTAGGGTTAGGCAGAGACCACTTCCTTACACTTGCTACGGTTCTTGCACACATCTTTTGCTACCTCTACTTTCATCAGCGCTCTCATACATGCTCGTCGATTGTTGATACTCTTGACCTAGCCTTTCTTCAAAACAATGTTGATCTGATCGAGATATGTTCGCCGAGGTCGACCTCTACCGACTTGTCTATTCACACTCACCTTATAAATTTGTTTCGTCAATCTTACTTCATCCATCCTTTCTACGAGTCCAAACCATCTAAGCATTCCTTTATCTATCTCCACAGCATTAATCCTATTTTCATGTAGGCCTGACGTGCCATTTTTGATACTTTTTGACTGCTCATAAAGCTATACAGTACCCCATTCATTTGTTTTCCTGCCAACACCCTTCGCTCCATGTCACTGTCATACTTTTCATCTCTCGTAAACTTTGAACCCAAGTACACAAATTCATTTACTTCTTCCCATCTTTCTCCCTTAATCAAAACTTTCAAGTTTGTCATGCTTTCTTCTCTTTCAAAAACCATTACTTTCGTTTTGCTTACATTTATTTTCATCCCTTTAATTTTCAGGGCATCATGCATAACATTAACCATCGCCTGCAACTCCTCTTCAGATAACGCTAATATGACTTGACCGGCGTAAAGAAGGCATTTGACGATCAAATCATTCATTTTCAATCCATACGCACTCTCTTTCAAATCTTTTAAACAATCGTCTATGTATAAATTAAACAGCCATGGCGAAGCCACACATCCCTGTTTCACACCTTTTTTGATGTTAAACCCATCAATGCAAGCTCTGTTTATCCTGACACAAGTAGTGGAATCCTCGTAAAGTAATTTCAATGCTTACATTAAACTACCACTTACCCCATACATAGAAAAGGTCGACCACTCTGTCATAGGCCTTTTCTTATCTCATCCTGCCAAAACTTTGTATCATAGATTAAATAATTCAAGCAAAAGTATTGGTTATTAATTCAATTTGACCAATAAATAAAAACCTTGAATAAATGTCTACCTTACATAATAAAAGTAAAGTGTTGTTTCAATTTGTACATTACTCCTCTAACAATCGAACATTTACAAATATTTTCTCCCTCCTCGTTATGTATCAAAGGAACTTATGGTTTAATTAAGCACAATATATTTGTAGTGTTTGTATTGATTTACACACACATTGGATTTCACTGATTTATTCAATTAAAAATCAAATTAGAGACAATTTTTTTAAACTGTGTTGAATAGAAACGTCTGGCGGTGCATAGAGGTGTGTTGGTTCCTACACTTATGTATGGTAGTGAATGTTGGGTTTGGCAGAAGAAGCATGAAAATAGGATTAATGCTGCGGAAATGAGTAGTCTGAGAAGTATAGCCTGAGTGACTCGGTTGGATAAAGTTAAGAATAGTGAGATAAGAAAACGCTGTGGTGTAAAAGAAGATGTTGTCACAAAGATAGATAAAGGAATGCTTAGATGGTTTGGACACGTAGAAAGGATTGATGAAGGAAGATTGACGAAACAAATTTATGAGGCGAGTGTGGATGGGCAAATCAGTAGAGGTCGACCTCGGAGAACATATCTCGATCAGATCAACATTGTTTTGAAGAAAGGCCAGGTCAAGAGTACCAACAACCTAAGAGCATGTATGAGAGCACTGATGAAAGTAGAGGAAGCAAAAGATGTGTGTACGAATCGTAGCAAGTGGAAGGAAGTGGTCTCTGCCTACCCCTATGGGAAAAAGGCGTGACTTTATGTATGTATGTATGTTGAATAGAAATGGCAAAGACCTAACAAAAAAGTTCGAATTATCCACAATTTTAAAACAAAAATGGTCTATTTATTTGAATATGACTGTATGAGTAGTCCAATATTTAATATAAATTTTTATTACAGACACCATACTTAAATTAATTTAAATATTTTAAGGGTGATATTATTCATAAACATATTATAATTAGTAATTAAAAAAGTTTCTTTCTCAAAAAATATTACAATTTATTTAAGTAATACATTAATGATTAGAGTTCTTACATTATTTCATTATTGTGCACACCTGTACATGTATTTGTCCTATGACCCATGAGTAAACATGTGTATTATTATTTAAAACACCATAAATTATTTATTAATTAGACAACAGAGGTATGAAATGTAAAAACTTTTGTTTCTAAAATTGTACTTACATTTTCATCAACACCAACATGTCGTTTTCTTAATTCTTCTGTCATTTTATCAGACGAATGACTAAATAATTCGAAATTATGCCTAATAGATTCACTTTCTTTACTGACGCAAATTGTAAATCTAATTTACTAATTTGTGTTTATATACAAAATCAATAACACAATTTACAGGATATGGACTTTACGCCATCTACAAATTTTGACTGAGCGAAATCTCGTAAATTTAAGTTTTATAATGTCTTAGTTTTAAATATTTACATGAGATATTTAAAACCCTAGAATATTATTACCAACTACAATATAGAATTTATTGTACACTTCCTCCGTGCATTTACTTTTTAAAATTCACCGAACTGACACTGTCATTTGACATGCACAGCTTCTGACAAAATTGACATTGAAAGTAGAAAAGTATGTTCTAAAATTCTTTTTAATTTTATTTTTCCTTAAACTTGTTTGTCTGAATTATTATTTATTCTTGTCAAAAATAAAATTTATTTTTACTTAAACATTATATATTTATAAATCGATACAAATGTAAATGCATAAAATTGTAATTAAAATTTACTTAGTTGACTTTGACATTTGTTGCTCGTTTTCATTACTAATTTTAAACTAATAGGCCAACTCACATAAATTTAAAAGTTATCACACACAAGTAGGTAAAAAGAATTTAGGACATTTATAATTGACAATCTTGAATTTGTATGATCTTATACTTTTGTTCTTTAACCTCCGTTGGCATGTTGGCAACACTAGTAATAGTGTCAACAGTTGTATTTTAAGGTGTCAGTGTCAGAACTCAAAAACAAATGTTTAGATCGGTGAATACTTTATTACTTTAATTGCTTAGTACTTATCGCACTTCGAAAATGTTTTTTGTACTTAATTTTGACTGGTAGTGATCCTACGCCTCAAAAATATTTTCTTAATGTGAAACGACAGTGACTATCGATTCTAGAAAAATTTGATAAACTTACAGAACTAAAATGCCTCAGCAATTTATTAAAGTTAAGGAAAATCTTGGAGCAATACCAAAAACAGAATTTAACAATCCCGTGAAAAGTCAAGACTGGGATACAAACTCGAATTTGTCCAATTCAGTTGGAGATATTTGTAGAATATGTCATTGTGAGGCAGATGCAGATAATCCTTTATTGTCTCCTTGTTATTGTTCTGGAAGTTTAAAATATGTACATCAAACATGCTTAAGGCAGTGGTTAGCTGCTTCGGATACAAGATCATGTGAACTGTGTAAATTCAATTTCATTTTGCATACTAAGATAAAACCATTTTCAGAGGTAAGTGAAACAAAAAAAGAATATTTAAAATAGCTGTCATCATGTAAGTAAATAATAATTGTCACTAATCTTTGGTTGAAAATTATGAACTTAAATTATATATATTTAATTAGAATTGTTGCAAAAATGTAAGCAGTATTTAAATTAACAAATTATTTTTATTATTATTTCATGCACTGATATAATGATTTAAGATGCTCTCACAACATTGTTTTTATTGTACTATTAATTACCTATATTCTGTGGATGTATTAAAGCTAATCCATCATGTATACCAAACACTGTTCAAATGCTAACAAAAAGTGAGTATTTGTGTTGGTTTCAATAATATTACTTCTAATAGGTATATTCCATTATTTGCTAAGAACTATTAAATAGGTACATTAATTTTAAAATAAATCCACTTCAAATATATTTGTAAAAACTAAATCAAATTATTTGTTTTTAATATTTCTTTACCAAAAAGATACATTTTTAAAACAAGATCCAAAATTTAAATACAAGTTTTAGTAAGATTCACAGTTTTGTAATTTCCATTAACTACTTAATTATTAGATATTTTTTAAAAGCAATTTTATGCAACATTAAATACCTTTCTATGTGAGTTGTAACCAATACCTAAATAAATAGGTAGGTTGTCATTGCTAATAAGTTGTGTATAGATAATAAAAGTTAATAACATCAAACATTTTATTAAGTTGTTAATTTATAAAAATTCATTAAAAGTCCTGAGGTCTAAAATAAATATTTGCACATTAGATGTTTATTATTTATTTTTAAAGAATTTTATGTTTATAAAAATATCCTATTATAAAGTAGGTATTTACTGACATCTTTTGTACTATGACACATATGTACTTGAAAGCAAAAAAACTTATGATAATGACAACTCAATTAAACTGTTTAATATCAATTTTACAGTCTGAAGTTTTTAGTTTTAATGTTGTTCCAAATAATTATAAATCATTAGAAAGTTGCATTGAAAAACAAATTAAACATGTTTTTGTTACATTTTAATAACTAACTTTAAATTACTAAAAAAAAATAAAAGAATAACAATAAGTAACTATTATAATAAAATGGCAAGAATATAGAACTATATCTTAAATATCACATGCAACTTTAGTTTAATTTTAGAATTATTAACAGCAAATTATTATTTTTCAATGTTATCACAATAATTCATTTTTCTCAGCAAGATCCTTTATTGGAAAATGATAACACATTCTACATATTTTCATTAGTTTGTAATTACTTCATGTTATGCATAATGCACTGAAAATCAAAGGGATGAAAATAAATGTATGTAAAACGAAAGTAATGATTTTTGAAAGAGAACACATGAGAACATGAAAACAACAAAGAAAGAGTAGAACAAATAAATGAGTTTGTTACTTGGGATCAAAGTTTACGAGAGATGGAAAGTATAACAGTAATATTGAGCAAAGGGTGTTGGCAGGAAAACATATGAATGGGGCACTGCATAGCTTTATGAACAGCCAGAAAGTGTCAAAAAAGACACGTCTGGCTGTGCATAGAGGAGTTCCTACACTTATATATAGTAGTGAATGTTGGGTTTGGCAGAAGAAGCATGAAAATAGGATTAATGCTGCGGAGATGAGTAGTCTCAGAAGTATAACCGGAGTGACTCGGTTGTATAAAGGGAAGAATAGTGAGATAAAGAAACGCTGTGGTGTAAAAGAAGATGAGGTTACAAAGATAGATAAAGGAATCATTAAATGGTATGGACACGTAGAAAGGATGGATGAAGGAAGATTGATGAAACAAATTTATATGGCCAGTGTGAATGGACAAGTCTGTAGAGGTCCACTTTAGCTAACATATCTCGATCAGATTAACATTGTTTTAAAGAAAGGCCAGGTCAAAAGTACCAACAATCGACGAGTATGTATGAGAGCACTGATGAAAGTAGAGGAAGCAAAAGATGTGTGTATGAACCTTAGCAAGTAGAAAGAAGTTGTCTCTGCCTACCCCTATGGAAAAAAGGTGTGACTATATGTATGTATGTCATTACTTGTTATACAAGTGCCAAATGTACATCTATAAAACATATTTTATTTAGTAAATAATATAGAACTTGAAACATTTTTGGAATTTATAGGGTAAAATTACACTTCAACCACTGCCTAATGTCCCTTTTTTGTCAATATTTTATGTGCACTTACTTAAATACATATATATTAGGGTGGAGCGAAAAAACGAAAATTGGAAATTTTAATAGTGCGGAAATTATGCCTATGTTAGATTAAATCGTTTTGACATATTATTTTTTCTAATTCGATTTTTTCTTCTGCCTCCCCAACAGCCCTAACTTTTTTAAAAAATTTTATTTTTGGGAATAGTTAAGCCTCCATCGGTATTTTAAAAAATATATAATATAAAATTCTAATAGGACTCAAAGCTATAACAAAAGAATGCTTTACCATGCACCATAAATAATTTTAACAAAAAAGTGCGCCTTTTGCCTCCCCAAAGGCCTTAAAAGGTGCGTTGTGCCGGCGCGGCGTTTCCCCCACCGTCGCACCCTCCTACTGGCTTTGTTTTAGCACTAGTCGTTTTTAGTCTACATGAGAACATTGAGAACTCAGTCGCGAATGTTTAGAGTTTTGTTAGTGCGTGTTTTGTTTTTTACATGTAGTTCTAGTTTTTAAAAATGGCCAAATCAGGGCCATCCGGATTAACAAGATGTGCTGTAAACTGCCCCGTGTTTGGACAACCGTCGAAATTGCCTGAAAATGTTCTACCAACCTACGAACAAGTTATGAAGTTTTGTGCCTGGATTAGGTTCAATAAAAAAGTAGGTAAAAAAGAACCCGTATTCTCTGAAATATCCCAAGAGGTTGCGGTAAAATTGGAAGAACTTTGGCATAAAGCATCTATTGCTACAGTTTCTCATGCCAGGATATTACAGCTTCTGAAATCATGTCATGACAAATTTATGAAACTTATGAAGCCGTTTAAAAACAGACAAGTTAGTGAAACTTACAAAGCTAAAATAGAACGTTTTAGAGACGAAAGTAAAACACTTTTTGATATAGCAGCGTGCAAATGCAAAGTCTTTGCTTCTTGTACCTGTGAAAAAACTAAAAAGGTGTCTGTTGATGAGCAAGAATTCCTCTTAGATCAAGGAGGAGCAAGAAAAATGATAATAAGTGCAGTGGATGTAAAGAAAACGACAAAGCTGATAAAAAGAGAAGAAAGGCAAAAAAAGGATGCTTCTCGAACATTAGCTACCTTAGAAGTAACGGATCCGGGAGTGTCAGCTGCCTGTGAGTTATCTTGCAATTCCGAGTCTAACGAATCCTCTGATAGTGAGTTTGAATTGCTTCAAGTACCACCGCTCACGCCTTCAACATTCGAAAATATTAAAAAGAAACAGCAAATGCGAATTCAGCTCACGACATTTGAAAAAACATGCGACAGACATGGAATATCAGATAGATCAGCCGCTGCTCTTGCGTCTGCCGTTCTAAATGATATTGGAATAGTAACACCAGAAGATCCTTCTAAAATTATCGATCGAAGTAAAGTTAGGAGGGAGAGGCGTAAAACTCGTTCTAATCTCCAGGAGCAAGAAATGGCTCCGAATATGATTAAGTTACGTGGTATCTACTTTGACGGGCGCAAAGATAAGACTCTAGCCCAAGTCAAAAAAGGAAGCAAGTTCTACCGTCAAACGATTATAGAAGAACATATAAGTTTAGTGCAAGAACCAGAATGTAAGTATATCGGTCATGTGTCTCCTACTTCTGGTTCAGCACTAAGTATTAAAACAAGCATCGTTCAAATGTTAGAAGAAAACGACATTGATACTACGGAATTAGAAGCTATTGGCTGTGACGGGACAGTTGTAAACACCGGTGTTAAAGGCGGTGTAGTAAGACTCTTAGAAGAACACTATAAAAAACCGCTGCAGTGGTTTGTTTGTATGTTACACGTAAATGAACTTCCACTTCGACATCTTTTTAATCATTTAGATGGAGACTCTACCGGGCCTCGTGGGTTTGCAGGTGCTATCGGAAAGCAGCTAGAGAAGTGCGGTAATTTGCCAGTAATTCAATTTAAAACCATTAAAGGCAATTTACCCGAAATACCAAAAAATATTTTGGAAGTGTTAAGTACTGATCAAAAATATTTGTTTGAAATATGTCAGGTAATTGCTAGTGGTCGCAATACGTCTGTTTCAAACCGAAATCCTGGAAAACTGGCTCATTCGCGGTGGGTGACGGTTGCGAATCGCATTCTTAGACTTTATATTTCAAGTGTAGACGCTGTAATACAACGAAATGGCTTTTTTGGACATCATGAAAATGTACTTCTTAGTATGATTACTGACGAAAGAAAGCATATACGAGAACTTGGACTGTCCAATTTCTTTTTCAGATGGTTTAAAGTTTGGCATACATCTTGACTCAAGACATGTAAGTGTGAATAGAACCGGACAATAAAGCACAATTGCAGAATGAACAGGAGGCTCATTCTTATATATTCTTAATTGTGCTTCCATATTCCGCAGCTATTCAAGATGTACGGAGCAGGGTTGTAATTCCTTTTCCCACACACGGGGAAATCACTCTACTTCGATAACCGTGGACTGGTTTAAATCATAGGTCGCTGGTTTTTAAAGTTTTATTGATACTAAATATTTTTTTTTTCAAAATACACTATGCACTTGTACCACTAATGATTTGTCTTTTTTACGTAAATTCACCCTTCTTAACTAAATGACTTGAAAGAATAACAAACGCCAAAATAATTCTAATGCCGTGGAAAATATCAGGATAATCGATCGTTCGATCCATTGAACGAAAGAATTATTGACCGTCTTTAATAGCCTTTTAGAAGATACTGCGAATAATAGGAAAACTGATCGTTCGATCGGTTCGTAGAAAAGAATTTATCGACTGTCTCTAACGGCGTTTGGGAAGATACTAGTGATACTACTTTGTGTTGATTGCCACATTACCGACTAGAGACAAGCGCGGCAAAAGGGAAGCGTCGGCTGCCCGTTGTACCAGGCGGAGAAATCGCGAATAGGACGTGCTGGCTGGAGACATCGCGAATGAAGAGTGGAGTTTTACAGCCGTTTGCGGTTTGCAGCCGTTTCCGTTTTACAGCTGGTTGTGGTTTTACATATGTTGGTGCTCAGGGACGGCTCGAGACTAGTTTAATTAGAACTAAAAAAAATTAATATAGTGTTGTAATCAGTGGTTGCAACTGAATACAATGTACGAATGCATGATAATTCACGGCAAAAGTGACCAGCTTTCTTGATAATAATAGTTGGTATCGAAATATTACCTTGAACTGACTTAAATTCTAAGAAACAAATATAGGCCATGCTTTAATAAACAGTTATAAGAGGTGATAAGCAATTTTAAAACCGCTAACAATTTTTTAAGGCCTTTTTGGGGAGTATGGATAGCAATACCTCATTAAGAAATACATAAATCACTTTATTTTATCCATGCAAAGCTGATATAGAGCTGTTATACTTAATAATCGAGGAGAACAACACACCACTTTTAATTTATTTTATTTTGGAATCAAATTTAAAGTTTTATTTTTAACCATTGTATAAATTGTAATTAGTTGGCTCGACGATTAATGAATGTATAATTTTTGTAATAATTGTATAATTGTTTGAGTATAAGTGTATAATTGTTTGTGCATATTTGTCACGTGTGGACGCAGTGAAATAGAAATAAATATTGATAGACTTTATTGCAAAAGAACTTAAATAAAATATTTGAAGTACGACGTACAGACGTAAATGAATGAATTTCTTATATTAACTTTTCTTCTGCCCTGTTCCCAACGTTATGGAAGTAATGGTACAATAATAGGCATAACTCTGATTGGTTGACCCAAGTTTCTCTTAAAGAGACACATGAGTGTCGTCCAGATGTTTGCAAAGCAAGAATTAAAAATTACGAATTGTAAGTATTTCAATAAACAATCAAATTTCATAATACTAAATTGGATGCGCTCAATTTTTTTTTAATTAAAAATATCATTGAGTCTCTCAGTCTCATTTTATTTTAAGCAAATTAAAATAATGTGTGTAAGTAATAACAAAATAATACAAATATTCATTATTCATTATTTTTATCTCCACATATTTAAATTATTATGCATATATTCAGTTTATGCTTTGTTTTTGCATACTTAAATGAGTAATGGAATGATGGTAAAAAATTCGGACATTTTTTTATGGGAAATCGCTAAACAAATTTTAGTAGTTCAGTCATAAAATTTTGTCGATATCAAAACGGAAAAATTATGCAATACGAACAGTTGTTCATTTTGTGATATACGGAATGATAATTGGTAATGATAATAGGTAATTAAGTAAACACAGATTAGATGTGTCCGTTATAAACCGTGCAATACCGACAACAATGCCAACAAAAATCACACATTTAGAGTGAATTATTTTTTAATTAGTCTCATTTTTAAAAACATCGTAAAATATGTTCCGAGGCTTGATCATGTTGGAGTCTATGTGTAATTTTTTTTGCGCTAGTTCTACAAACTGTAAAATTATAAGTTTTTTTTCATCTAATTTATTGTAGTTATTTAATTTATTGTTATTAATTAGTCACTTAGTTGAATATTATTATTTGTGATAATATTTTAAAATGTTAAATAGCAACACCTAAGTACCTTGTGATACATCAAATGAAAACCCAAGAAAAATGCAAATTAGCTATATAAACAAAAATTTATTTTGCTGATAACAATAACCATAACAAAAACGATCTACGCCACTGTTGGATAGGTAAATGTCTAATTAGGAATTAATTAATTTACTTCTCAATACATGCCACCTTTTTTTACTTTTTTGGCATTTTGTTTCTTTGTTTCAAAAATATTAATATGTTTAGTTAGTTAAATTAGCCACTATTTGTAGCTGTAGCATCTTGAGTTATTTTAAAATGATGTAATTATCTGCAAGAACGAATAGAAATAATATTTATTTACGGTCATCAAAACAAATGCGCTCGAGAAACAGCTCAAGTTTTTAATGAAAGGCATCCTGATAGAAATATAGGCCAACATCATAGCGTTAGTACCGAAATTTGGATAAACTGGATCAGTTTTTAATAAAGAAAATAAGTATCGCAGAGTTCTCGAGGAAGCTACACAAATTGAAGTTCTGGGTCATTTTGCTATAGATCCTACCGATTCCATTTTAAAAGTACGCATTAAAACTTACAAATATTTATGTTGGTTTCAAACAAAGTGTTAAAATTGCATGTTTTTTCCTTATAAAATAAAAATTTATCATTAGCTCAGCGAAGACGACTATGACCGCAGAATTGAATTTTGTGAAACAATGTTCAAAAAATACAAGAAGACGCAAATTTAGTTGAAAATATTTGTTTTATTGATGAATCTACGTTTTATTTCAATAGCTTTGTTATTATTATTATTAATCCGGTTTATAGCGTCTTTCGCCTTCCGGTTCCCAGTTGCCAGCCTCTTCGGTCAGTCCAATCTCCTGGGGCTAGATTTCTTTCGGACATCGCTTTCTGAATGCCCCCTATCCATGTTGGTTTTGGACTACCTCTTTTCCTTCGTTCTGTTGGGGTCCATTTAAGTACTAGTTTGGGTAGCCTTTCATCTGTCATACGTTCAACATGGCCGTACCATATAAGTTGTCTTCTTTGGATTTCATCTATTATAGTTGTGTCGGTCTTTACAATTTGTCGAATTCGGTCATTTGTAACCCTATCGAGACGTGATATGCCAGCAGATCTTCGCCAGAAATCCATCTCCAGGGCTAGCAATCGGCGTTCTAATGTTTATTAAGTTGCCACGTTTCACAGCCATAAAGAACAGTACTTTGAAAGATAGTATTATATATCATATGTTTTTTTCCCTAGATATATTTTTTGCCCACAACAGCGAGTTTAGGCATCCTATAACTTTCTTTCCTTTTAATATCCGTTCTTATATTTCCTCCTCAGTACGACCTTTACATGTGATTTTTGTACCCAAATAGGTGTATTCCTTACATATTCCTATTTTTACATTGTCCAGATCCAGATCTGTTGTTTCTGCCCCAATACACAAATATTTCGTCTTGTTCATATTAACCGTTAATCCCCATTCTTCGTATTCTCTAAGAAGTCGTTTTCCCATTAACTCCAGGTCTTCTTTATCTTGGGCCGCGACGACCTGATCATCCGCGAAGTGCAGATTATACAGAGTAGTGTCATCATTTAACTGTATCCCCATCCCATGGCACGCTCGTCTCCACTTCTTTAACACTTCGTTTAAATATATTTTAAATAGTGTGGGGGATAAACTACAACCTTGTCTTAGACCCTTAGTGACGGTGAAACTTTCAGATAGATTATTTCCTAACTTAATTTTGGATGTTAATTTCTGATATAACTGTTTAATAGCTATTATTACAGTGTTATTGATCGTTGATTTCTCTAAGACTTGCCACAGTTTTGTTATCGGGACAGTATCGTACGCTTTTGTAAGGTCTACAAAAAGTAAATGGACTTCCCTATTAGTTGCCACTCTTTTCTCACTCATTTGAACAATGCTAAAAATATGGTCCATGCATGAGCGGCCGGCTCGAAACCCTGCTTGTTGTTCGATTTCGTTTGCTTCGTATTCTTGTTCTAGTAAGTTTTTTAAGATTCTCCCATATAGTCGGCTTAGGGTGCTTGTTACCGAGATACATCTGTAGTTAGAACAGTCATCCTTTCTGCCTTTTTTGTGGATTGGTGTTATCCTGGCTTCTCTCCAGCTTAACGGAATTGGTTCCCCATTTAAATATCGTGTAAAGAGTTCTTTGAGGAATAGAATTAACGTCCGTGTTCCATTTTTCAATAGCTCTGCAGGTATGTTCTCTGGTCCACTAGCTTTTTTATTCGTCATGGAGGTTACGGCTTTCTGTATCATATTTTCATTTAAATGAATGTACTGACCCTGGACTTGGTAAACTTTTGGAGAAGTAGTTAAATATTGTTCTCTGTTCCCTTTAAGTTCTTTGGAATAGTGTTCTTTCCATTTATTTATCTGAATTAGATAAATATTAGTTTTATTAACTGAATTAGTTTTTAGCGATCTGATTAGTTTCCACGCTTCGGAAGATTTAGTCCCACCAAGGTAAGAGTTGACTTCCCTACATTTTGTTTCCCATGTCTCGTTCTTGTTGCCTTGTGTCATTCGTTTAAATAATGCCTGTTCTCTCTTGTAGTTTATTTTATCATTAATATCTTTAGTAGTTAGCCATTTCTTGTACGCCGTTTGTTTTTTGTTCTTCTGACTCTTTAAGCTATTATTCCATGTGATGTTTTTGTTATGTTTGGGTGTTGTTTCCTCTATTCCGAGAGATTCTTGTGCTGCAGAGCGTAGGCTTCTATAATATGTTCGTACAGATGATCAGTATCTAGCGTCAAATATTCCGGTTTTAGCTTCTGGTTTAGTCTGTTTTGATAGAGAGTTTTTGTACTGTATTCATGGAGCCCATTTAGATTATATTTAATGTGGTCAGCTTTGTCTTTTATGTCCGTTGTACGTTTGTTATTCTTGTTAAAGTATATTCCAATCAATAGCTTTGTTAACAAACATTAACAAACATAATTGTAGATACTGGGATGACGAAAATCCTCACTTGTTTCAATAGGATAATACTCAGTTTCCAGTGATAATCAATGTATGGGCTGGTATTCTAGGAAAAGAGATAATTGGACCACTTTTTATTGACCAAAACCTAACGGGAGAATTTTACCTACAATTATTAGAAAATAAAATTGATCCACTTATTACTGTCACTGGAAAGACAAGTTGGTGAACAGGGAAATAAGGTGCTAGATGAACAAAATGTATACTTTCAACTGGACGGAGCAACAGCACATTACGCACTAGCTGTCACACAATGGCTTGACGAATAATTTCCAAGACATTGGATTGGCAAAAGAAATTTTATAGAATGCACGGCAAGATTTCCAGACACCACTTGACTTTTTTCTGTGGGTCTTTTTAAAAACATTTGTAATTAACTTTATATTAGTTTCGCTATGTTTAATGTTATTTGCAAAATAAATCGATAAAATAAATTGTTGTTTATATGGCTGATTTTCATCTTTCTTGGGTTTTCATTTAATGTATCACAAGGTAGGGGTTGCTATTTGACATTTTAAAGAAGGGGAGGAGTATGTTAAGGCGGTGCCAATTAGTAACAACAGAATAACAGTTTTTAAGCTCCCCCTTGAATTAAAAGTCGACGTGTTTTTTGTTTTTATAAAATTTACGCAAAATATTTGGACTGGCTCTAGATTTTGGGATTGCCGAGTTTAATAGTGATATTTCCAAAGCAGGCTAGCCAACGTTCGGGGAGGACAACGTCTGACAGGTTCCGCTAGTAAATAAATAAAACACGTCAACGCAGAAATTGTTATGGAAAAATAATTTTTTAAAATAGAAAGAAGGAAGAAATTATTTGTGCAGTTATTTTTAAATAAAAAATAGAAAAATGTGAGGAAAGTCGAACTACAATATGAATATGATAATATAAGTAAAAAACATAATTATCGCCCTAAAAATGTTGTCAAATTACAT
This sequence comes from Agelastica alni, assembly GCA_950111635.1. Lineage (NCBI taxonomy): Eukaryota > Metazoa > Arthropoda > Insecta > Coleoptera > Chrysomelidae > Agelastica > Agelastica alni. The sequence continues at coordinate 52,657,752 of OX467713.1, forward strand.
CCAACCTAGTGCCTTGTTTTAATGCCCTAACTAAAAATCATAATTTTTCTTCGGAAGTTTTGAAAAACATTTTGAAAGTTAGTTTTTTAATAAAAAAATTTCTTGCAAATCTTAATATTTTTATAACTTTAAATATTGCTTTAACTTAGTTAAAAAAAAGTATTTTGTGCTGTATGTTTTAAAGAATATCGCCATACATGACGCAGTAAAAGTAAGTCCTAAATTATTTTAAATTAACTGGCTTAACAAAAATGAGAACAGAATAAAGAAAAATTAATTACTATAAATAAATAAATAAATTACTATAATTTCAAGGTCTTTAGTACGCATTTTGCATATTAAAATTGTTAATAGAGCGTTGATTTCTGCCAGGTATAAAGTAAATTGTTAAAGACGTAGAAATAATTATACGAGGATAGTTCACAAATTGTTGCACCAGGTGCAGGAGCCCCCAAAACTGTGGTGACCAAAGAAAATGTGAATTTAGTCCATGACATGGTATTAAATGGCAGAAGAATTACGATCAAGGCTATAGCAGAGACATGTAGGTTTTCTGTTGGAACCGTTGAAAGAATTTTACATCAGGAATTGGGTCTCAAAAAACTCCGCACGTTGGGTTCCACAAATGCTGAGGGCAGACCAAAAGCGTGTTCGCCAGGTTACAGCGGAGACAAATTTGGAGATCATTAACAGGAATCCCGATGAATTTAAGGTCGACGAAACATGGGTTATATATATCAAAAGCACCTAAAAAGCACTTAATTTAGGTACTTTCAGTTTTTAATTTTATTGATTTTGTAAAAGTTCTGCTACCGTCACGTTACGGTAGCAAACGAATTTTCAAAATCGTTCACTACTTCTAAAAAACGAGCACAAAAATAATGAACCAAATTAGCACCTAAATAAGGTACTTTCGGAATCCAAATCGGAGAATTTTGCCAAAATTTCGCCTGCTGCCGTCACGGGGGTGCTCGTTGGATCTGGTACAAGTAATAAGAATTCTTACTGCGAGTTTTTACGATCGACCGTTTCTGTATGAAGTATGAACTCCTGCCCTGACAAAGTCGATTGCAATGTCTTTTGTTTCAATATCTGCGAACACTGGAATATAGTAAACACAAATGTAATTGAACAATCACACAGTAGCTCACTGGGGTTGACACCCACTAAGCTTATAGCGGTTAAACAAAATAGTCAGAGTATGAATTAAATATTAATACTCTACTTAATGCGAACTGTGCTATTCTTCTAGTGACAGAAAAATGTATACTAAAATAGTATATTAAAATGATAAGAACTGGATAAAAACTTAACATTATGTGTTAAAATTAAAACATGAGCGTCGCGCCGTTTATTCATGGAAATAAAGAGATTGGCGCGAACAGAAACATTTCAAACAATCCCAATTTTATTATCACTGTATTGTTTACTGATGAAGCCAACTTATCAAGAAATATAATTATATTATAATCACATATGGGCTGATGAAAATCCACATGCCACGGTTGAAGCACGATTTCAACAAACTTTTTCTACCAACATTTGGTTTTGGATTATCAACGATTATGTATTATAGGACCATTTTTCCTTCCTCAGCTATTGAACGGTGTTATGCACTAACCAAGCTTGGTGAATACCAAAAATCTATCTTGACAGACTGATGGGCTATTTTTCAGCACGACAAAATTTATCAGCGGATGGTGAATACGGCGGTTAATGTATGTATGTAAGAAAAGCAATTAGTTGAATGGCTGCTTGAAAAATAAAAATTAAAAATTTTGATTTTAACAAAAAAAAACTTTTCATAGTATAAATGCAAACCCATTTAAAATGTTTAACCAAAAGGGTACAAACTATTTTATTACTCATGCGGGATAAGTAGTATCTTAGAGCACGCTGTTGCGGTTGAAAAATAGCTGTTTGCCCATTTGAGTGCGACAAGTTTACTTGGCGAACGCTTACGTCATTCTAGTGTTACTTTGCGCACGTAAATTATACTTAGCACACGCAAATTATACTAAGCACACGCAAACTATCCTTGTCGCACGCAAATTATACTAAGCACACGCAAACTATCCTTGTCGCACGCAAATTCGAACCACCAACCTTTCAGTTAACAGCCGAACGTGTAACTGTCAAGTTGGCATTACAAAGTTTATATTTTTGGTCTTGTCCCCTGTTTTATGCTCGCGTTCAATCCGCATTCGCAATAAAAAATAGTTTGTGCAACCCGTGCGATGTTGTCGATTGCTCACTCGAGCGAATGAAACCTATCGTGAGCAATCGCCAGCTTATCACACTAGTTGCACTATTAAAACATACGTAAAATACCTACTTAGATACATTTATATATAATTAGATTTATTTTGTTTTTAAAAATCAGATTTATACATTTATTTTCAGGGTGTAACAAAAAGGTAGGTCATAAATTGAACCACATATTCTTTACTTTATCCATCAGAGTCACTCCGGCTATACTTCTTAGGCTACTCATCTCCACAGCATTAATTTTATTTTCATGCTTCTGCCAAACCCAACATTCACTCCCATTGTAAGCGCCGTGGCTTGAAATGGGTAGTATAATTGTTAAGGGTTGTAAATCCAAGAATTACATAACCACCAAGAATTTTTTATTTTTATTTTTTTTTATTTTTATTTTGTAAATGAAAATTTATACCTATTTCAACACTTCGGAACCGGTATCAGTTTTTGAACATAAAACGACGAAAGAGTTCTAAATAGTTTTTAAATGATAAATCTACGGTGAACCGGGGCATTGGCAAATAAAACAACTATTTAAATGAAACTTAACAACGAGGTCTGTAATGTTAGAAAAGATTGATTTTATTAAAAGTAAAATGAAATCAACTGGTGTGGTTTCTATGTGTCGAAAAAGAATGAATGCAAAATGTAAACCGAACTTTATCAAAAAAAGTTAAGGACATAAATGCTATTTCTATTAAAAATAAAAAACCATGAACGTCGCGCCTATTCATTTGTGAGGTTAAAAAGTGGGGCGCGAACAACCACACATAAGTATAGTGACCAGCACTTCTCTATGCACAGCCAGTTGTACCTTTTTTGACACGTACTGGCTGTTCATAAAATTATACAGGGCCCCATTTATTGTTTCCCTGCCAACACCCCTCGCTCAATGTCACAGTCTCCCGTAAACTTTGAACCCAAGTATACAAACTTATACACTTGTTTCACTCTTTTCCTTCAATCAGCACATCGCAGTTTGTCATTCTTTCTTCTCTTTTTAAAACCATTACTTTTGTCTTGCCTATATTTACTTTTATCCCTTGATTTTTAGGGTATCATGCAAAATATTAACCATCGCCTGCAACTCCTCTTCAGATGATTCTAATATGACCTGATCATCGGCGTAAAGGAGACATTTGAAGATCAAATAATTCATTCTTAATCCATAAGCACTCTCTTTCAAATATTTTAAACAATTGTCTACTTATTAGTTAAACAGCCATGGTGAAGCCACACATCTCTGTCTAACACCTTTTACGATGTTAAATCGGTCTGTATAAGCTTCGTTTATTCTGACACAAGCAGTTGTCGTGCTCGTATCAAACTACCGCTTACCCTATACATAAACAATGTCGACCACATTTCATTCCTGGCCACTCTGTCATATAGGCCTTTTTTACTTACAATTAAAATATTTTATACTTTTATTAGCGTTGTAACTAAATGTTTAATTATCTACAACGTAAATAATTTTATTTCAATTAGCTTCCTGTCCATTATCTTTTGTATTCACAACGTATAACTTTAACAAACATTATTAACATTACCGATTCGGTAGCAACAAAAATAAATAAGATTTAATGTTGGAATATTTCCAAAATATACTGTTGAAAGAAATTCAAGATCGTTTATCTATTCTTTGGTATGTTATATTTGTCAGGATAATTAATTTCTTTCAGCGGTACGTTTTACTTTTATCATTAGAAAGAATGTTTAGAAATAAATTACTACTCTAATAATTTCTAATAATAATATATAGGTTAAAATTAAGTGTGTGGGTGTTTTTTGTTGCTCTTTAATTTTGTATTTAAAATACAAATTTAAAATGGGCAAATCGAACGGCAAAAAAAATTATTCTGTGGAAACGAAAAAGTTAATTGTTAATGTAATTAAATTTATGGAAAAAAAGGCGAGACGTGGTTTGCAAATTGGAATTAAAAGTTAACGTCGCCAAGTTTTGACTGCGACAGGAATATCAGATAAGGTATTTCGTAAGTGTTCGCGATAAGGCTGCTTTCTTATCTTTTAAAAACCATTACCTTCGTCTTTTTTACATTTACTTTCATCCCTTTGATTTTTAGGGTATCATGCATAATATTAACCATCGCCTGTAACTCCTCTTCAGATGATGCTAATATTACCTGAGCGTCAAGGAGGCTTTTATGATCAAATCGTTCAGACGAATGTCTGGGTAAAAAATATAAATACGAAAATCTGACAGTAAAGGAAAAAGTTACCTATAGGGCACGCCGGAGGAGAAATAGGATTTATAGACAATGTCTTTTAATATTTAAGTCTGAACAGAAATATTAATAATTAAAAAAGTAAGTCTACCAACTACCTGGCTACCGCCATAACGCGCACCGTACCTCGCACCGCACATAGCATCCGTGTGCGAAGCAAATGTTATTAAATGCGTTTGGTTATAACGCACACAGACCCTCGCCTCGCACCTAGTCTGGCACCAGGCATCGTACTCCGAAATCTAGCTTAATATGTTTCGACCATCGCACATGGCGCGTTGTGCATGATGAATGAAGTAACATTAATAACCAGTGTCTTTGTCTTTGTTGCTCGACGGCAAAGCTTTGTACGAGGCAGGGTTCATACTATGGTACAATGCTAAGTGCAGTGCAAGGTACGGTGCTTCATTATGGACATACCCTTAGAATCGAAACATAATAAATGTTAATGAAATAATTCCCAACGGTATGTGAAAATGGATCCACTGCTACATTTCAAATTTAAATCGGCAGTCAGCTGAGTGAAAAGCTCCGGATGGAAGCCTTTTAAAGCAGTACAAAGATACCAACAGTCGGTCGGGAAGGATGGCTTCCGTAATTTCGGATCGCATTACGTAATATTTACTGACTACCTCTTCGAAGGAAAAACCGTTAATACCAGATTAGGTCAATAAAATTGGGTTTTTAGCGCGTTTCAAGGATGAAGAATGAAGGCAAAAAGGTCCCATTCGGCGAGGAAAAAAATATTTTTATATCATGACAATGTTTAGTGTCACAAGTCGATGGTTAGGTTAGGTTAGGTTTCCACCATAGTGGAAAGTAGGCTTTTGGCGACAACAAAATGGTCAATCAGTTTAGGAAAGTATCAATAGTCCAGTCACCTTAGGCCATATTTTACGAAGTTCTATTCAAGAGGCACACCCTCTGGCCAATTTTTGTGTAGGTTGTTCGGACCTACAAGAATATAGTCCTAAATTTTCGGCCATTGCCGGGGTATATTTTAGCAATAAAAAATTATTGAAAATTATAAAATGGATATTTTTGTGATATTTTTCTTTGTGTGCATACGTCAGTATCGGCCATTTTTTCGGACTGTTTTTCCTAAAGAAGCATGTAAAAATACTCGTATCCACATAATTCAAATTAAAAAATATTAAATAAAGTATAGTCATTTTAAAAAAAATAAGAAAATAAAGAAATAAAAGTATCTTAATTGAAAAGTAAATTTTTCCAATCGATTATTATTATAATATCTGTTCGAAAAGAAACAACGAAACGGTGTTGTTATGGACTATCTAAAAGTGATACACGCTATAAATCGTTTAGAACCAATAATTATTATTTGTTAAATTTTCCAAAGCCTTTTCTGTAATATCGAAAAAAAAAAATATTAAAATATCATACATATTAAAGTATGCTCAAAATGTGAATTATGGGTAAAATGTGGCCGAAATGACGGAGGTTTTAGGTCGATTGATGATGTTAATAAAGACACTTATATTTGTTCATTACATTTTTATGAAGAAAGTGGTCCAACAGAAACGAATATAGATCCTTTAAGCTATCAATAATTTTAGAAAATTTTCACTAGCACTGTCATCATTGTCTTCACCTATGCATGATAACTGAATAGTGATATATAGATCCATATTTGAAAGAATAAGGTTAATTTATTGTTTGAATTTGCAAAACATATATTATCATTTTGATGGTGTCTGTTCAAAATGTCCAGCCATTATTTCTGATTTTTTTTATAAATAATCTCATGTTATACGTATCATATTTAACTATAGTCCGTACACAATTTGTTGATAGCTCACTGCAAGTTTGACCCTCAATAGAGAACTGAAATACAGAGAGGACAGGTAGTATGATATAATAACAAAAACCAACCTAAAACTGGCAGTTTAAGATGTTTTCGACTAACCCACCTTGTATCTGAATAAATACAATACAGCTATAGAACTTTTAATCCGATTATGTAGGTATTTTGAGTGGAAATGACTGACCAGTGTCGTAGAGTATATGATTAAAACATTACGTTACTTTAAATAAATAAATATATTAATATTCTTAAACTGTAGGTACTGTAAATTGTATTTTTATTTTATATGACGTATTTTTTCTAGCCACATAGCTTTTCATTTGTGCCCAAATGAGTTCAATTGGATTTAATTCGCAGTGGTAGGGTGGAAGTCTAAGGACTGTGATGTTTCGTCTTTCCGCCATTTTGTCAACTACGTATTTCTTGAACTTAGATTTGTGTTGCCGGGCAATTTTTAAAAGTTCTGCTTTAACCATTCCATCTTTGTAAGGCAGGGACTTATTCCGCAGCCATTCAATGATATCCTGTTTCTTCCACGCAGTCGTTGGAAGTTTTTCTACTAGTCGTGAATGATAAGGTGCATTATCTAATACTATAATTGAGTTTGGTGGTATATGTTCAATCATCTGCTCAAAATACTCTTCGAAAACATCAGCTGTCATCTCCTCGTGATAGTCTTTTGTGCTTTTGGATTGAAATTCCAACAAACCATGCTTAGCAAATACTTTTTCACTGCCAATGTGAGAAACTATTAATCTACTGCCTTTACCAGAGGGTGGGGAAATACCAGTAGACCAACCTTCCATAAAGGCTTGCCTGGAGCTTGATATATTTTTATCTGACCAAATTTTTGTGAGAGTATGACCTGCGTTTACCCACGTTTCGTCCTGATAGTAAATTGGCTTTCCTTCAGCCCGAAATTTTCGTATAGATCTTAGATACTTTCTTCTCCAACATATTATCTCTTCCCGGTCAATCAAAAGTGATTTTCGGTCTGATTTCTCCCACCGGAAATTTAATTCTTTTAAAACTTGCCACAATTTGGTTCGTCCGACATGAGGCAAATCCGGGTCGTCTCTAACTTCTTGTAAAATTTTGTTTAAGTTGGGTATTTCTTTTTTGTAAAAAAATTCGTGAATTTTCCTTCGAATACCATTTTTGGCAAATTCATCAATTTCAATAGGTTTTCTCCCCCTCTTTAAGTATTCGTTTGTATTTGGGTTAGCTATACCTTGTTTTTTTCTTTCTGATAGGAACCTATATATTGTTGACTCCCCTACGCCCGTCATGTGGGCACAACTCTTGATTATGTTCTGAACAGTGTTTGTGGGATTCTGAGAAAGCAGAGCATCGTGAACGTTCAAAACAATAGTCTTCTCTCTTGGTGAATAGACAGACTTACGACTGTACGCAACAGTACCGGTGTAAAACTTGATGATGTTGATGATGATGACGAAGCCATCGCAAGCAATCAAACAAAACAAGCAGGAACGAAAGGTACGTATATGTTTGTAGGAATATGAAAAAAAGTTACTCACGCACTGCACAAAATTCGCAAAATAAATATTAGAGACGTTAATTACTGCCGTAGACGCCGAAACACCAACGAGCCGTAAATTAAATGCGATCAAAAACGTACTAAACCTAATGAGGGTCAAACTTGCAGTGAGTTATCAACAAATTGTGTACGGACATGAATAAACACCTCAGGAACCTCCGCCTATGATTTTACGACTATTACGGCCGTTTTATGACTTGGACGCACATTTTGTGCTATCGACAAATTATGAACGGACTATAGTAGATCAATTTCATTTTCTATAGATTGTAGGTACAATTCCCCCGTTGGGTTTTGGTCAATAAAAAGTGGTCCAGTTATCTCATTTCCTAGAATTACAGCCCATACATTGATTATCGCTGGAAACTGAGTATTATCCTATCGAAACCCGTGAGGATTTTCGTTATCCCAGTACCTACAATTATGTTTGTTAAACAAAGCAATTTAAATAAAACATTGATTCATTACTGAAACAAATATTTTTAACTAAATTTGCGTCTCATTGTATTTTTTGGGACATTGTTTCACAAAATTCAATTCTGCGGTCATAGTCATCTTCGCTTAGCTGATGATGAATTTTTATTTTATAAAGAAAAAACTTATGCAATTTTAACACTTTGTGTATGGAACCAAGAGAAATATTTATAAGTTTTGATACTTTTGAAATGAAATAGGAAGAATCTATAGCAAAATGACCCAGTACTCCAATTTGTGCAGCTTCGTCGAGAACTCTGTTTTTTTTTATTACAAACGGATCCAAACGGGTCCAAATTTCTGTACTAATCTATGATGGTCTAGTGAAATATATTGTCTTTCATTAAAACTCGAGTTGTTCTTTGAGCGCATTTGTTTTGATGACCGTAAATAAATATTATTTCCATTCGTTCTTGCAGAGAATACACCATTTTAAAATAACTCAAGATGCTACAGCTTCAAATAATGTCTAATTTAACGTCACGAATAACTAAATATACTATTAATATTTTTAAAACAAGGAAACAAAATGACAAACAATGTTGAAAACAGCAGAATAACATTATTAAACCTTTTTTTTGTTTTTCCTACATTTACGCAAAATCAAAAGTTTTTTGGACTGGCTGGTTTTGAAATGAAAGCACCGTATACAAAATTCAGTCGTTAAATGAAGTGCGTCAAAACTCATATCATTAGCTGGAATATCAGTTTTATCTTAATGATCAATAATGGTGTTTACACATTAGTCCATATTTTTAGTTCAAACAATCATTAAAATTCGTATTATGCAGTTTAAATATTTTTTAAAAGATTACGAAGAAAAAACTAAATCTGGCGTATTTAAAGCACATTTTAGTCAGTTGTACAGGTTGTTTTCTATAAATTCTCTGTTAGGTTGTGCCTGAATTTTGTTAAAATATTAAAAGTACAGTAACGTGTAAATTTCACGGAATACAAAAATTAATATTTTTTTTTCTATTATTTTTTTTCCTGATTTTAAATATCTTTCCATTAACTTTATAAGAGTAAGCTATAAAAATGACAACTATTGTGTTTGAAAAGTGACATTTCTTTAATAACAATTAAAATGGTTTAAAGGGAAGAATAAAAAGTCCTAATAAGTAACAAAATTTTATTTATAATATTTAAATATAAATAAACTAATAAATAAAAAAAAATGTACGATGTGTCCTTCATTATTATTGTCAGTGCATAATTGATAACGTTTTCTCATATTTATAATTGCATGGAAAATGTTTATATTATTCACATTCAGATTGTTTATTTTAAATCATGACGTGACGGATGGAGGAAAATGCAATTACGCACATACGAAGCATTGTTGTCCGGTCACGTCGAATAGTGTGAGACTTATCTTATTCAAAGGTCATACTCATTAAAAACCTCCACCACTGTCATTGTCAGTGATTTGTGATTTGTCTCGCTTCAAACAATGGTCGTGGCTCGATGTGGTGCCACTTATTAAACTCCACTCGTGGAACCTCCACGTCCACAGCGAGCCAAAGAAAACTGCTTTTTGCATTTTTCCGGCCATAATGTTGGACACGTCTTTGCATGCCGGAGTGATGTTGAATTAATTGTTCCACGAATGATGCTTTCTTGGAGCCCAGAACACCGATAGTAAGGATAACCGTCTTCATGTTTTACCCTGGATATAGCTTTCCTAATTCGAAAAGAAGGTCCTTGTACTTTCCCCGCTTCTGTACTTATTTGTTTAATGTATTGGTATCAGCAGTAGCGGAGAATTCGATGACATACATTTTCCTTTCGTCATGGTCAAGAAGTACATACAATATCTGGCTTGTTTGCTTCAATCTGGCTAGTTGTTGAAAAGCCATAATTCCAATATATTCTACTTCTATCATACTCAACAACACTTTCAATCTCCTGAGGTGCACACGGTATGACAGTGTGCTCGTTGATGCCGTTGGAAGATCTTAAGTACAAGACCCTGAGAGCTGCGTTAGGCCTGGTAATGTATAATGACACAGCAATGACGGGACATGCTGATAGTACGTGCATTATGGTTTCCGGTTGCGCTCCACACGCTCTACATGTAATGTTAACATTCCAGCATGCCATTATAAAACCCTACGTCTCGGACTTTATACCAGATGATCTTAAAAAACCGAACCTAAGCTCCTTGGACACTTCCCGACTATTGACATGACGGAAAAACACAGGGTGTATAGGCTTACTCATGTGTCTCCATCAGAAGATTGTATTGTGCCCTCACGAGATTGGTCTGCGTTAGTCACTCTGCTGGTGAATGGAAATTTTCTTTTTGTATATGCTGGTTGATGTCTGGTAGTCCAATTTTATGTGCAGCTCTTACAGCTGCTTTAAAGAGGTAAGTTCATTTACCAACCCTTTCATACATGCTTTTCAGTGCGATAAATTCCCGACCTCTGACATTACGGAAAAAGTAAATTCGTTAAACTGAAGAACGAGAATGCAAACTTCTATTCATATTAATTGTTTCTGTTCTCTTGATCGATTGACAATACTTCATTTACTGTCCAATGAACAACACCAATCAAGTATGTCAATATTAGTGCAGCAAGAACGATAGTCGCAGTAATTTTGTTGGCACTGGAGAGTTGTGAGCTTCAGATGTGCTTTACTAGCGACCTGTACCGATCGAGGAGCACTTTTGTAATGGTGGTTGTATCTTGGGCTCCCCGTTGGGGTTGTTGGAATTATGCTTTCAACACTATTAATTTTTCTTTAGTTCTAATTACATTAGTCTTGACTCGTCCCTGAGCGTCAACGTATGTAAAACCGTTATATTGCCACAGGGGAATTTTGAGAACTCTCCCCTCTTGCCTCTTTACTTCGCTGAATAATCATTTGCTAGTATGGCAATCGACACACAGCAATAGTATCTTCCAAGAGGCCGTTAAAGACAGCCGATAAATTATTTTATGCTCACCGATCAGTTTTCCTATTATTCACAGTATCTTTCAAGCGACTTTCAGGTACGGTCGATATTTTTCCTACTCAAGATCGAAACGATTTTTCTCCTGATTATCCACGACATTCTTATTATTTCGCTGTTTGTTATTTCTTCCAAATCATCCAGTTAGTAAGGGTGAATTTGGGTAAACAGGTAATTCATTAGTGGTACAAGTGCATAGAGTATTTTGGAGAGAGAAATATTCAGTGCCAAATAAAACTTAAAAAAAAAATCAGCGATCTCTGAGTTAACTACCAGTCTACTATTATCGAAGTAGAGTATAATTTTCCCGTGTACCGAAAAAGGAATTCAACTCATGCTACGTACAGGGTAATTTAAAAAAACTTGCATATCTACTCAGGACCAAGATAATGAATGTTGTTTCCGTCAATTAGCTCTGTGTCTTGTCTGGGCTCTTCCTTGATTAGGTAGAAGACGGCGCACTTCTTCAGTTCCAACTTCATACCGATCGCTTTGCTATATTCGGTCACCACGTTAAGGGAACGTTGCAATTATCTTTTGGAAGGTGCGAAGTGCTCGAGATCATTCATATAGAATAGATGGGTAATCTCATGAACTCTTCGATTTGGCGGCCCAGTCTTATATCCCATGCCTTTCCTGAGCTGTATCGATAAAAGCAGCATGGAAATGCAGAATAGTAGGGGGCTTAGAGAATTTCCCTGAAATACGCCTCGCCGGTATGACACCCATTCCGTGGATATAACATGACGACCCGGTCGACGTCGTTTTCCATATAGCTCCCTGATGCATTCCACCAAGCTTGGATTTATGAGATCGTGAGAGGTAGTATCGAAAGCTTTTGTGTAATCTACCCAGGCTATCAAGTTATCTTTGCAACTACCTACTTCCCTCTTAGCCACCCCTTACTCCCCTCTTAGCAACCCGTTGTTCAAAAATGTCGTTCCATACTGGTAGAATGCAGGCTAGGACTCGTTCGTTTATAACGCTGTAAATGTCTTGTATCATGTATTAAGACATGTAATTGGTCGGTAGTTCTTAGGCTGAGACAAGTCATCGTCTTTGGGGATTAAGACCGTTCTACCTTTGGAGAACGATGCTGGGATTGGCTTTTCCCGACGAAGAAATTGGTTGAAATGTCTTGCGAGATGTGTATGTATTGCCAAGAATGACTTTCACCAATAATTGTAAATCCCATCCTTTCCTGGCGTCGAAAAAATTCCGTTTGCCTCTTAAAGAATTATAAAAACTTAAAGAATGATAAAAATCTTTATTGGTTATATCCGGTACATTTTCAACTTTTTCGTGAATTGCGTCGCATTCTGCGGTTCCATAAAGGTCTCTCCATAACCTCTGAACGTCGTCGGCTTCCGGCTCTTTTTACTTTGGCTTAAACAGGAGAGATGGATAGTTCGAGAAGGTGTTGTTTTCTTCTATCCGCCTTTTTCGGTTTCTGCAGCAGAAAGAGCTCCAATTTTATCGGTGGATTTTCGTTTTAATAACGCAAGTGTTGTTAAATTTAGCGTGTAATGTTGCGGACTGTACTGAGGTCATCATATCTCTGATCTTTTTGGTGATGATAAACCCCTTTTTTAGCACATCAATTACACACTGCAGGTGGGAACACTCCCGCCTGGTCTTTTTCTGCTTATTATCCAGCTACCATATGCGTTTTTAAACTTTTTTCAAGTCCAGAGGTGAATTCTATTACATAGTTTCTTCTACTTTGGTTGTAGTTTTAAGAAACACCGGGTGCATAGCTTGCACCTGAGATGAATTTTTATTATATTTATAATGTTTAAATAACTTTGCGCACTATATGAGCTCTGTTCAATACGACTGCCTTCTGCATGCTGAGAAGATTGTGACTTTCAAAAGCTTTTTTATTATTTCGCAGGTAAATTTAGATATTAGTCCTGTTGCTTCAATTACGATAAGTATAAATGTTGTCTTTATGTTCCATAGCCTTTGTATTTCGATTTGAAAATCTTTATATTTTACGTATCTCAGCTTCCTCATGGATAATGTTACAGTTCGATGGTATAGCTACATCCATTAGCAGACATTTAATGTGTTTTTTGTCTTAGGATAATGTCTGGAGAAAAGAAAAAAATAAATATAAAAGCAAAGAAATAAGAAATTATAATTTAAATAAACTCGAGTTACTGGAGGTACTTCCTTCCGGAGAGTCCTGCTATGGATAGAAATCCGCTAATTCACCAAAAATGGCAATCTGCACTAACAAGTAAAACTCAGTAAAATTCGCTAAGGGTAGTATTCTGTTAACTGGTAATTGGTACAAAGACCATTTCATTTTATCCTCACCGTCTTTTCTTATTAAGTTTTTCTTTTTTTTAAGTCCTTATTTTCTTATAGGTCATTATTTTTTTTTAATTAGTCACAATTATATTTTTAAACTAGGTTAGGTTAGGTCAGGTATTATGTGAGTGGGGCGTGGTCGCCCCTCCACCGCGACCCTTTGTAGGTCTATTGTGGCTCACCCCTAGAGGTCACAGTTTACCGCACAATCCAGCCCTTTTCACGAAGTTCATGGTTGTATAGGGTGAGATTTTTTTAAAATCGGTAGGTTCTAGGTTAGTGTATCCAAATATGTTGAACCTTATTCTTCCCAGGCCGGGGCATGAACATAGTATATGTTCAGCAGTTTCGTCTTCCACGCAGCAAAACCGACAGTCCGTTTGTTGGTTCAGATCTATCTTTCTGAGGTGGTATCTTAGACGACAGTGTCCTGTAAGCAGTCCCGTTAAAATACGCAGGTCATTTATGCTCCATTCTAGGATCTGCTTAGTTGTGTTTCTCGAGGGTTTAGGTAGAAACGCCTTCGAGTGGGTTAACCCTGGTATATCGGACCAGTACGTGAGTATTTTCCTCTCCGCGCAGTCCGAAATAATTGTTTTAGCGGCACTTGTGGTGACTCCAAAAACCGGTTCTGGTCAGATTCGGCGCCATGTTTTGCAAAGGTGTCGGCTTTTTCGTTTCCCTCAACTCCCTGGTGCCCAGATAACCACAGTAGGGTCACCCTGTTGTTCGCACCAAGGTACTCTAAGGATTCGATGCAATTCCATACAAGTTTAGAATTTATCTTGTTGGAGCTCAGTGCTTTTAAAGCAGCCTGGCTGCCTGATATTATATTTATGTTTTTGTTTGCTAGAGGTCTGTTGGTCAACTCTCTTGCACACAATTCGATAGCGAATACTTCAGCCTGAAAGATTGTAGCATACCTGCCAAGACTGGTAGATATTTCAATCTTTGGTTTCCTGTTGAAAACACCGGCCCCAACTCCATCAGGGGTTTTTGAGCCATCTGTGTACATTACGTATTCAGTCTCTGGGAAGAGGATTTCTTCCCTCACCCATTCGTCTCTCTTCGGAAAGAGGACTTTGAACGACTTTTCTACGTGTATTTTTGTGGCTAGCAAGTCAGGAACCATCCCGAGAATTTGGTGGTTTTTTGTTTCACTCAGTATCCCGGAGTGATCGCCGAGTTGCTCTCCATTAATTTGCTTTTCCAAAGACAGAAATCTGTAGGAAACTATCCTGGCCTCTCTCTCTAAGAGAATATCTAGGGGAGGAAGATGTAGGAGGTGTTCCATCGCTGCCGTTGTTGTGCTGGACATAGCTTCAGTTATGGCCAGGCATGCCAGACGCTGAAGGCAAGCAAGCTTTGCTCTAGCTGTCTGTTGTAACCCTTTGGTCCACCAGACAACTGAACCATACGTGACCATAGATATTATCATTGTTTGATAAATCCAGTAAATCTGTTTGGGGTTCATTCCCCAAGATTTGCCACATATTTTGTTTATTGTTTTTTCCAAGTGGGCGTTCCAGGCGACTCTTTTATCCAGAACTACACCCATGTATTTCACTTCCGCCGCAAATGGAATGCTCTCTCCGTATAGGACAGGCTGCTGAAGCTTATCTAGCTTTTTCCTTTTTTGCAAAAGGAATAGTTACAGTTTTCCGGGGGTTGACAGAAATTTGTTTTCTCTCGCACCATCTGTATACTGTGTTAAGGGCTTCTTGGAGGACGTTTGAGATCGTCGCTTTAAATTTCCCTCTAACTATTATAACCAGATCATCCGCATAGCATATAAAATCTACTCCTTGCATGGAAAGCTCGCTCAGCAGAGAGTCGAATAAAAGTGACCACATTAGGGGGGAAAGTACCCCGCCTTGTGGACACCCCTTCGCCGCCCTGAACCTAACCGACTCTCCATGCAGTAATGATATTATATATCTGTTTTCAATAATGTTTTTGATCCAGTTACAGATTTTACTGTCTATCACATGCCACGTCTTTTAGTTCTCTAAAGAGTACTCCGCTAGTGGTCTCTCTACTGGCAAATTATGCCCGAGCTCAGCCGTAGAGGGTAGAAAAAAAATATATAAAAGTGAGCCGCGCCACCGACTTAGACGGTACAAACCGGAAACCCCTAGGTCTAGTAGGCACTAGCAGAGCCACACGATAAACAACAAACAATTATGGTGAACTAGGTAAATAAAATTATAGCAAAAATATATTGAAAACTTTACTCACACAATAAATTAAAATACACAGCTCAATAACAAAATTATAACACATATAATCAAAATTAACAGCCAACAGTAAATCGAAACTTCAAAATTTACAACTTTATGAAACAACAATAAATCAAAAATCCAAAGTTTACGATTCCATTAAAATAATTAAAACAAAGGTAAGAATGACAAACCTTATCAGGTAACAAAAAAAAACATATTTAAGTCAACTTTTTACCAATACTTCATCAACGTTCACGAACGGCTGATAATTTAATCACATTTTTTTCTTTTTCATTTACATAAAGATTTACACTGTTAAAACAATCGATCTTATTTTAAAAATAATTCTTTTTACGATGGTTGTCCTTTAAAATATCAATATTGTAGGATATTTACAAATAAGTATGAAGAAAATATTTCTACCTGGACATAAAGAATTATTGAGAAGACCACCCCAATCAAAGTACAGTCCCGGCACACTATCTAATGCAATAAACAGCTTTTAATAATGTATTATATTAATAAATTAAAACAAAACTTAATCGTGGTGTCAAAAATAAGTCACGTCGTTTAAATATACTAAAATAAATCACTTATAACCTTTGGATACACGAATTCACGAATCCTGTGGCCTACTCCTGGCCTGGTTTGAATTATGGAACTGCACCTGGTACTTAACAGTGGCTTCACTCCATCAGATCCCGCACGCGGTTATTTTAACTCGACCCCAATAACCAAAATATCCACCACAAAGGCACGACAGAATGGTCAAGTTAAAAATTAAATGGTTCTTCTTCAAAATCCAATTAAGATGGCCCAAATACAGCCAGATATGAAAGAAAGAACCGTAGAAGTTCTGCTCACGTGTTAATATCAAATCGTTCCAAAACTCTCACCCGTCTTCCACCACTGACACCAAACGAATCCTGTCCACTCTTCACTCCCAGGCCGGATATCAAAAAATGACACGGAACCCACGTCAGCCAACCTTTGCAAATCTATGTCCCTCACTCATAATCTCGCTCGTCCGTGTTGATAGCCAGCCCACCCACACAGAGAAGCAAACCAAACAATAATATAGCTGATAACACACGACGATCGAGGCCAAAAATCAAGGTGAAATCTAATACAAAGACTCCCACTCCAATTAACAAACACGTCACAGCCATTAATAATTAAATCCTATCCCTACTAAGTATGCAACACTATATACAACAAACAAAATACGGTATGCAAAACTATTTACGAACACCAGACTATCAGAGACACAATTAATAATGAAACGGTAGATGGGAAAAAATAGGCATGTGACACCCTCTATCTCTAATTGATGTATAGAGTGACTGTGGTAAGGCGTTATTAAACGCTTCCTCTATATCTAGAAAAGCTGTCAGCGCAATTTCCTTATGTTTAAGGGAATGGTCGATCTTTCCTACTAGATTGTTTAGAGCTAAATCCGTAGATTTGCCTGTTTGGTAGGCATATTGATGGGGGTTTAAGGGATGTTCCCTAAGATTTCCCTCTCTAATATGTCTTTCATTAATTCTTTCCAGAGTTTTCATTAAGAATGAGGTATGGCTGATCGGCCGGAAGGATTTAGGTTCACCGTACCCGTTTTACGTATTTAGACAACTCTCGCCGTTGACCAGCACAGCGGAATATAACTTCACGCCAAACTCGCTCTGAATAGTTTAACCAGAAGAGGTAGTAAAATTTCGCTGCCCTTCTGAATGAGGCGAGTGAAAACACCATCCTCCCTTGGAGACTTGAATGGGGAGAAATAGTTCACCGCTCATTGTACCGATGTTGGGGTGACCACTTTTAAAACATTTCTCCAGTCCTTTCTTTTGGCTCGTGATGTCGATCCCATTGAGAGTGGAATTTGCTCCTGGTCCCTCAGAAGCAGACTGCCGGGAAAGTGGGTCTGCAAGAGAGTCTCTAACGTTTGCCTACCAGAGTCCGTAAAAGAGCTATCTGGTCGTTTTATCGATCCAATCTCTTGCGTCGGATCTCTGGCGAGAGCCTTGTGGATTCTTGTGCTTGCAGGTAGATCTATATACTTTGACAGAACCTCTTCCAGGATTCTCTTTTGGCTTTCCTTATTTCTTTGTTATAAGTCGTTAGAGCTGTGCGATAGATTTCCCAGCAACCTGTTTCTTAAGCTCGAACTTCTTTTCTTTGCTTGTTTAAGCTTCTGCTTCACCAGGGTGTACCTCTTCTCCTTTAATAGACCGTTAGAAGAGCGGATGCGATATGCTCATTCGCCGCTTTTATTTCGGCTCTATTTTGTATAGTGCTATTACCGTTACCTAGGTGCTGTTGGAGGGATTCACAGTACCCTTTCCAATCTGTGCATTTTGGATCTCGAAATTGCACTATCGGACGTTGTCCTATTCTCACGTCAAATCGTATGTGTCTATGATCTGAGCATGAGGGCTCGGTAGATACCTGCCAGTTAACTATTTTGGTATTCATAAATTGTGTACTAATAGTTATGTCTAGAACTTCTCCGCGAATTCTGTTCACGAAGGTTGGTTCCGAGCCTACGTTGTTGACTGCTAGCCCTTCCCCTATTATAAAATTATATAAGTACTCACCTCTTTCATTGATGTCGCTGCTGCCCCAATCCAGATGGTTGGAATTTGCGTCGCATCCAATGATCCATTGCCTGTTGTTCCTCTTGCAGAAGGCGACTAGATCTCGCACTGCTGCTGGAGGAGGGTGTTCTTTTCGGTCTCCAGGGAAGTAAACAGAGCAGACGACTACATCTATACTACTATCTTCTCCTTAGATCGAAAGCTGTGCTGCAACCAGATCAGGGGTTCAAAACTCTGTTAACATAAAATAGTTAATGTTTTTCCTGTATGCATGCTCTTGGCTTACCACCTAGAGTACACGCTATTAACTTACTGGAGCAGTTTCCTAGGCCGCTTATTCTGCCTGTATTGTAAGTCTAGGGTTCCTGGATTAGTGCCACATCGAGTTG
This sequence comes from Agelastica alni, assembly GCA_950111635.1. NCBI lineage: Eukaryota > Metazoa > Arthropoda > Insecta > Coleoptera > Chrysomelidae > Agelastica > Agelastica alni. The sequence continues at coordinate 52,676,600 of OX467713.1, forward strand.
CTCTTCGGCAAACCTCCTGCAGGACATATGAAGCCGCTCTAGCATGTTGGATGTTCGCCTGGAGAAATTGGATGTGGTTAGCCATTTCTACTTAATGGTAGCGTGGGGAGGTTTACTTTCCTTCCCCGAATTGTTTCCTGTTGTAGGCCGTTTTGTCGGCGCTTTACCATGAAGGTTTTTTTCCCTTTTCCGGCTTTTTTGCTGGTTTTTGCCGGCCTCTTCATTTCCGCTGTCGCCGCCGAGGTAGATTTACCTACCTCTTTGGTTCTAACGGGTAACCCCGAAAACTTCGAAATTTCCACCGATGTTGGATCTTACTTGGCTTCCTTGGACCGAAATTGCACCTGTCCAAAACCGCTCCAAATCTTTAATGGATAAATCATCCATTGAGAACGTCCACATTTGACCAGGTTCTGCATTTTCCCTGTGTAGAATAGTCCACTCCTGGGTACGCAGGGTACGGTTCATCTTCCGCAGACAGTTGGTTACCTGTTCTCCCGTCAGTCTGGGTAGTCCCTCATCGTCTGGGATAAAAGCCACATGGTATGTCTTCTTTCTGAACCAACTTCAGCTGGGCGTTTTTCCAAAGTTGAAGGGAGCATATCACTTCCTCCATCCACTGGACCGTCTCAGCATCCGTACAGGACAGAAGGAGGATTCCAGGTCGAATGGTGCAGCTCTGGAATCGCACTTGTGGACCATCGTCCTGTTGTTTGTCTACAGTGTCCATATGGATCGCTGTTGCAGCCGTAGCTGTTTGTTTGACAGCTTAGCATTTGAGTGTTCTAGGTGGATTATGCCCACCTTGATGCCCTGAGTTACAGCTGCAAAGGAGCGTTTTTGCTCGTTTCGGTCCTCCATAGTAGGTGGCTTTTTCGCCGCCGATTCTGGAGTGCTACTATCCGAGCGTATTCGCTTGCTGGTGAGAGCTGGGGGGGATTGTTCCCCGTTTTTTTTCTCATCCCGCTCTTTTATTAGTATTTGATTTAAGGCGGTTTCGTAAGGTACCCCGCTTTTGATCAATCGGCTAAGACGTTTTCTCGTCGCGCCGGCAAGTTTGACCTTCTTGTCCAGGTTTATGCTGGCCGTTAGCGTAGCCTCGCCCACTGTTGTCAGGTCCGTTCTCTCGGGAGTGGGGGTTTTAAAAGTACCCCCTCAGCTTCTTGCGAGATTTGGTTGCTAGGAGGGTCTTTAGTAGACACCTCCATTTGCATTTGTTCGTCTGCGAGAAGATTGCCTTCGTCGCAGATGATTTTAATGTTTTTAATATTTTGGTTACTCGTATAGTTTCCACGAGTAGCTAGAGAAAAATGGTTGCCTGGTATTCCAGAGGCTCCGTTAGCGATATCTGATGGGGCAGGCACAGATATCATACATATAGTACGCACCTTGGCACGGGTCGCATGACACCTTGAGCAAAGCCTGATGATCGCGGTAAGCTTGGCTGGCTTGAAACAAACCAACCGCACCTGTCTAGTTTGAATACAAGGAAGTAAGCTCACTTGTACTCAAAGGTAGTAATGATATAGCCGCTGCCCTATATCATGTCCTTAGTTGATCCGCGGGTGTTTATTCTTTAATATTAGACACCTTTCTTGTAAGCCAGGAAGTTTCCTATCAGCCATTGGGACGCGCCGTGTTGGGGTTAAGGACATTCCATTTTTAAACTAACAACAATCGCTAATTGAAAAGTATAACTGTCACTGACTAGATACTTGTCTGGAGATCCAAATTTAAATATAATTATTGGCTCGCAAAAACCGAAATATATTAATTAGTGACTGCCTTAACAACAAAATAATTCAACCAAACTGCTAGGACTGGCTCTGACAACCCAATATCGTTCTTAAAATTCCCGTTACGTTGTGTCGAAAATTTAATTGTTTTTGATAAAACTTTAGTCGACCCTCATATATGGACTTTACGGTGTAAAATTTTTATTTTTACTTCTTTTATCTTAAGAAAAAATTATATTAACAGATTTAATTATGTAGATGGTATTGAAGTAGTCTAATATGTGTTCGTTGGAATTATGTCTGAAACGCAATTATTAAAAAAATACATTATTCATGTTTAGTCTTGCTGTTTTTTCATGTTGTTTTCAGAATTAGAAATACATTACCTACTTGTTCGTAATCCTTTGTCTTTATATTTCTTCATACATATTTAAGATTGTATAATTTACCACTTACTTAGCTATTTTTTTTATAAATTCATATTGCGTACGTTATTTTAAAAAATTTTAAGAAAAAACATCGAAAAATTAGCATATTTAAATAATTTTTTTTTATTTGTTCTATTTCTCGTCGAAATTATTATTTACAACACAATTATAATAAAGATTGTTTTTTTAGTTTAAAGTACAAAAAAAACATGTTTGACATGTTTTTCGTAAACTTTTAATGATAACCTTTTTTAAATTTTATGATGTAGCTACTTTTTTAAAAACAACATAAGAAACAAGCAACAACAAAAATTATATGTATTATAATTTAAAAAACTCTTTTTTAAATAAAACTAATAAGTTTATGAAAAAAATTCGATTTAAAATTAAAGTTTAATAATATAAATAATAATTATTATTTATGATTTTTTGGGGATTTTTATTTAAAGTGGTTAGGAAAAAAATATTATTTATAACTTTTTTTAAGTAAAATTTTTACATACATATGATCACGCCTTTTTCCCGTATGGGTAGGCAGAGACTACTTCCTTCCACTTGCTACGGTTCTTACACACATATTTTGCTTCCTTTACTTTCATTAGTGCTCTCATACATGCTCGTTGGTTGTTGGTACTCTTGACCTGGCCTCTTTTCAAAACAATGTTGATCTGATCGAGATATGTTCGCCGAGGTCGACTTCTACCAACTTGTCCATTCACACTCGACTTATAAATGTGTTTCGTCAATCTTTCTTTCTCTTTCTTTATCTATCTTTGTACCTACATCTTCTCTTATCTCACTATTCTTACTTTATCCAACCGAGTCACTCCGGCTATACTTCTCAGACTACTCATCTCTGCAGTATTAATCCCATTTTCATGCTTCTTCTGTTAAACCCAACATTCACTACCATACATAAGTGTAGGAACCAACACTTCTTTATGCACAGCCAGACGTGCCTTTTTGACACTTTCTGGCTGTTCCAGCTATGCAGTGTCCCATTTATTTGTTTTCCTGCCAACACCTTTCGCTCAATGTCACTGTCATACTTTCTATCTCTCGTAAACTTTGAACCCAAGTATACAAACTCATTTACTTGCTCCACTCTTTCTTCCTTAATCAGAGCTTTACAGTCTGCAACTCCTCTTCAGATGACGCTAATATGACTTGATCATCGTCGTAAAGAAGGCTTTTGACTATCAAATCATTCATTTTCAATCCATACGCACTCTCTTTCAAATCTTTTATATAATCGTCTATGTATAAGTTCAACAGCCATGGCAAAGCCACACATCCCTGTCTTTCACCTTTTTTTATGTTAAACCAGTTCAGTGCTCGTATTAAACCATCGTTAACCCCATACATAGACAATGTCGACCACAATTCACTCCTCATTATTGTCATAGGCCTTTTCCAAGTCTTTAAAAGCGCAATAGACCTTCTGACTTCTAGCCAAGAATTTTTCGACTATATCTCGTAATAAAAAGACCTGATCCTTACATCTCCTCTCTCTTCTAAATCCTGCTTGCACATCCCATATCATCCTTTCAGTTTCATTCGTCATTCTTTTAATCAATATCTTTGAATACAGTTTGCCGACTATGCAAAGTAAACTAATACCTCGGTAGTTCTTACAGTCCTGCTGCGAATCTTTTTCCTTGTAAATCGGCACGATAACGGCCCTGCTCCAGTCGTCTGGTACGCTAACACTCCTCCAACAAAGGTTAAAAAAAATTATATTACTTTCTAACTTACAAGGATAGTTTACGAATTTTGTTTTCCCTAACATAGTTGGCGTTGAATTACAAATGCAAATAAAATGTCAGGCAAAAGCAAGACATTTATAAGAACATGGTAGACGTATTTGGTGACTCTGCCCCTTTGTACCAGGTAATAAAGAACTGGTCACAAGATTTTAACCTGGGAAGAGAGTCCTGCCAACATGCACCAGGTGCAGAAGCCCCCAAAACTGTGGTGAACAAAGAAAATGTAAATTTAGTCCATGAAATGGTATTAAATGACAGAACAGTTACAGTCCATAATAGATATATGTTTGTTTTCTGTTGGAAGTGTTGAAAGAATTTTACATCAGGAATAAGGTCTCAAAAAACTCTGCACGTTGGGTTCCACAAATGCTGACGGCAGACCAGATGCGTGTTCGCCAGGTTGCAGCGGAGACAAATTTGGAGACCATTCGCAAAATACGCAAAGCGATCAGAAAAAAGAAAAGAGGAAAATTGAGTCGAGGTGTGGTCTTCCACCAGGACAACGCTCCGGCCCACAAAAGTTGTGTTGCAATGGCTGCCATTCACAATGCGGGATTTGAAATTTTTGAACCACCCCCTTATTTTCCAGATTTGGCCCCTAGCGACTACCATCTATTCCTTAAATTAAAAGAAAATCTTCGTGGAATCCGATTAATGGCTGAACACTCAATGTTCCGAATTTAATTCAAAGCGTTTGAAACACTTCAACACCGATATAAACGTTGCAGGTGACTAAGTTTAAAAATAAATTAATCTCATGTGTTTGCTTTTATGTTAGGGACAACAATTCGTAAACAATCCTCGTACTTACATTTTTTCCGGGGCCCGAGATCTTAAATATACCAATCAATATTTCTCGAAAGAACGAGAATTCATCACGAATAATTTTGCCGCTCGCGGCTTTAAATGTAGGGCCTTTGATACCGCCTAAAACAATCATACATCCTTTTGTACGCCGCATAGTGTCTTTAGGCCAGATAATGGGACAGAGACGTACTCATTGACCACAATCCGTAAGAATAGTAATAAGATTAACATGGCCGCTGGTCAAGGATGACACGCAAAATCTAAAGCATTCCACATTTTTTTCATACAAAATCACCAAATAAAGGTACCTATACAAAATATTTTAATGTTAATATGTGTTATCCTTGCGCGGAGGCCATGCTAATTTTCTCTGTATCATTCCAATTTTAGTTTTAAAATGCTAATTTTCTCTGTATCATTCCAATTTTAGTTTTAAAACCATCCCAAAATACCATAAATCAATTATTATTATTCTTTAATTTTAATTTGAGAAATTAATTAAATAAAGTATTATTTTGCTTGATAAAAAAAATGGAAATACTACAAATTTAAAAATGTATCAGAATCGTTAGTTATGATATTGAATTTTTTTTTCAATTTGCTTGTTTTCTTATCTAGTTTTAAAAAAAATACATCATAACATTAAATTTTTAAACAACTAAAAAAACGATTGATTTAATCATATTTTTTGTAAATAATAAATCTGCCATGGCATTCAATTTAAAAAAAACATTTAAAAAAAGTTAATTTTTCGGTGTTTTATGGCCGAAAATATGGTAGAACCCACTTCCAAATAATTACCAAATTTTAAATTTCAAACAGATCAAATTGTAATGCAAGACAAATATTATATGTTTATTAGAACTCCTTGTGAATAACAAAAGAATCCATTGAAAAATATTTTTTATCTGTTAAAATTTATTATGACCAAAGAAATTGTTTGTGATTAGTTAAAAAATATTTATTGCTATAACCGAAATTAAAGTATGCTTGTGGTGTGGATTTTAAATTTTTTTGCAGGTTGATGAATTAAAGCAATGGATCCTCTGATGTGAGGTTCCTGCCAACAATATTTTTAATAAATTAGTTTACTGCACTAAAGCTTCTAGTTGATTTTAAAAAAATAGATACTATATATAATCTGGTAGTATTACGTGTTGCCAAAATTTATGCAAAGTTTGATTTCAATTAAAAAACAATTTATGGTTTGACGCACAGTTGGACAACTAATATTAGCTACTTGCCAACATAACCAAAAGTTTTTGCATGAAATTATGTAGACTGGTATTATTTCTTGAAATAGATTTTATTACATTATAAATTAGCAATATAGTTATGTTACTTTGAGGGCGACCATTAATTACGTTAGGCGATTTTGGTAATTTTTAGACTACCCCTCCATCTTTGGTGAGATTTAGCTCGACCCCACCCCCTTCTAATCTCACGTGAGATTTTTCAAAATGCGTATTTTATGTGTAAATACGTTAATTTGTACTTGATTGTATTGGATTTATTAAAAAAAATAATTTTATTGGAGAAACTTGTTCTTAGTTTAACCCAGTTTTCTCTTAATTTTACACTGTTGTGAAATAAAATTATGTGATATTTGCCGAGACCCCCCCCCCCCTTACCGTCACGTGAGATTGGATGACATTTGTCTCGACCCCCTTCCCCCCTAAGAGTCCTCTTTCTAATTTGAATGGTGCACGCCATTTTCCCGTAGGGGTAGGTAGAGACTACTTGCGACGGTTTACACAATTCTTTTGCTTCTTTTACTTTCATCAGTGCTCTCTGGCTGTTCAAAATGTCATACAGGGCCCCATTTATTTGTTTCCCTGCAAACACCCTTCTCTCAATGTCACAGTCATACTTTCTGTCTCTCGTAAACTTTTAACCTAAGCATACAAACTCATTTACTTGTTTCACTTTAAATTCCTATTACAGCCGGCGTTAGGTATCAGGTGGAGAGGCGACCACGCCCCACTCACATGATACCTAACAGCCGGCGTTCATCGATTTATATGACGTTATCACGTCCAAATTTCTATACAGGGTGTGTCATGTAACAGCGGCCAATACCAACTTTCTTATTTCAAATGCAACACACTGTATTTTATTTAATTTTTGGACCCTTCAGAAAATTCTTGACATATTTCATGTGCTATACCCATACTTAACTGTTTTTAAATTTTTTGTAAAACTTAGCATTCAAAAAAGAAAATCATTTGATTACATAAATTTGCTACTTATTTAATACTTATTTTCCAGCTAGGTCTCGATAATGAGAAAGTTAGCAAAAATAATTTCAGCGTTTCTTTTTATAAAATAAATATACCTATACAAAATGTTGTTTATTTTTGTGTAAAACGCCTGTCTGTAGCAAATTGTTGTCTGACAGTAGTTGTCAGTGTTATAGTCGTTCGAATTTCGTTAATTTCATGTCAGAAAAATGGTTCATTTAACAGAAATGTAAATAACAATTCGACAGATAATTGGTTATTGAGATAACAGATGGACACAAGTGAAAGTTACTCGCTTATTTTATGAAAAATGTACAAATTTGCCGTTTATATCCCAAGGGACAATTAATAAAATAGAAAAGCAGTTTCGCGAGCTTGGATATGTAAGGCAAATCTGAATTTTTTTCATTACCATGATGTAGATCTATCAGTGCGCTTATTTGTATGCAGCAGCAGAAACTCCTGAATCTTCATTAGTGCTACAATAATGTTTCCAGCTTGGAACTTATCTGTATCCCATAAAACAACAAAAAGCGAAAAGTTCATGCCTTTTTAAATTCAAAGTTTTATTATGCTGGAAAGCATAAAGTTGCTTTGATATATTATGTTCCTAACAACTGGATCTAGAACATTAACAAAAACATCGGAAAGAATTTTGGATTCAATATGCTAAGCTATATTTGTTTTCAATAAATCCCTCTGCACCTTCTGCCAACGTTTTTTCAACATTTGTGACTTTCTACATCACTCGGTGCATCATTGTCAGGTAAATCTAGAATTATATTTTCCAGACTTTCTGCCTCCCTTAATGATTACTCATCGGTTAATGGTCATGTCCAATAGTGTCTATTTATTTTATACAATTCTGGAAATAAATTGGGTATATCTATAAGCGCTAAATAATATAAAAAGAAAATTAAATATTTCTGGCGGGACTTACCAGTCCCGGAATAATTTCTATGTCTGCTACAATTATTATTAAAGCTTATTCAAAATAATTTGTTATTATATAAACTATAAGCCATGCATTTGTAATAAAATATAGCTTAAAAACAATGTACTTACAAGTATAAAAATGATAATAAAACCACCTTGCCACTAATGCAAAACACAATGTCATCTGACACACAAACTTCAATATTAATAAAATATTTGTTAAAAATTTACGGCGCCAGCTAGGGTATTATAATTGTAAATTGTGTAAACGTTCCTCCATGCAGCAACTTACATAAATGATTCCTTATAGTTTATATCGACATTTAAATTTCAGTGACTCTAAGGTCCCATCGGGGAATAAGGGTTAAACATTTTGAAAAACTCAGCCAAAAAATAATTCTGAAAAACGAAACCGTTAAAATTACTCATAAAGAAAAGAATCATTCATTCCAATAACTCTTCTGCAAAACTGATGTAGAATTCCCTTAGTGAGTTGACTAAATTAAAGAAAAACGATTTTACACCACAATTACTTTTGTTGTCATCGGACAATTATGTTTTTTTTGCATGAAAATTCCTTATCCGATAATTTTTCCTCTGAGTTTCCGTCAGTCTCCTGTATTTACTGTAAAAATAACACGCCAGCCCTGGTCTCATCTTTATATGTTCTTTTTTAGCAAACTAAGTCTCATATTTTAGTAGCAAAAAATGCCCACACAACTAAACTAAATTTTAACCTCTACATTATTATTTTTACGGATTGTGGTCAACGAGTACGTCTTTTTCCCATTATTTGGCCTGAGGCGACGGAAATCATTTATAAAAGGATGTATGATTCTTTTCGGTGGTATCAAAACGCCCGACATTTATAACCGTGGGTGGTGATAATTACTGAAAGAATTCTCGTTCTTTCGTGAACGTTTGATTGTACATATTTAAAAAACCGCTGTGTCGCGAATAGAGATAGTCGGTTAAAAAGTGATATAGTTTTGAATGTTTAAAGTTTATTTAGATGATTTATTAAATAAAAGTTTATTGCATTACAAGAAGAAAGATTAGAATGAATTGTTTAGTTTTTATACTGAGTGTATAAAATTATCGAACGCAAGACTAAATATCGTACCATTATTAAGGTAACCATGCACGCTAAGGTTTGCATGATGGTTATAATCTTCCATTCATAATCGACAAGCAAACCCTATGGTGTATACGATAAAACTGTACAGTTACCCTCATCTATACAGGCAAACCGTAGGTATGCTTGTAAGATTATAACCATCACGCAAACCCTAGCGTGTATGGCCACCTTTACCCGCAAATTTCGCGTTTACTTCTTTGTAATCGTCTAGCAGGGCTTTTCGGCAATTGTGATTTGTATTATTTCCCATCCCACTCCGTCAAATTTAACCAATTGGTATGCCCTTATCGCATAATCGTTACAATACGTTTCTAATAATAATTTACCCCAAGCTGTGAATAAATTATTTTAATATTTTAGTATTTTTAAAGCTGATTTTTTTACTATATCGACTTTTTTATAGCACAAATTACCAGTATCCAAAATGTATAAAATGCGTTCGACATTTTATTATCAACATATTTTCATTACGTTTATTATTCGCGAGGTCATGTCTACTCAGTTAGCATTTGTAATATTTTAATTTCAAGTCAATAAAAAATTAATATGTGATATATATAAAACATCTTACGAATAGCTAAATGTACACTTTAATTTAAAACTATTTATTTAAATCGTTGCGTGCACCCGTTACTATCTCGAATCTTCCTTTGACGGCTTTATATAGTTTGATATTATCTCACTTTCGCTAGAAGACTCGTGCATATTCCTTTTTTGTTATTCATTATGCGATAGTGGAAACTTCTATCCGAGACCTTTTCTAGAACCATCTCGCCGATGGGACCATTTTCTGAATGGTGTATCATATTTTGGTGCTATTTCAAATCAGTCAGATAATTTGTTGCTTTGACCGTCTTCGAAATTCGATACGGTAGCGTAGTTAGATCAGAAATTATAAGATATTATAAGACAACAAATTAAAAATTAATTTTTTTTATCTTATATTTTGGAGGTCTTCTAATATTTAAATCTGGCCAAAAAAGTGGTGATTATCACGATCATATGAATTCAGATAATTTTATGAGGTGTGTAAGAATACAGTTAGTTCCGAATATAAGACTAAACAGCGTTTTGGTTTTGAATAATACTAGTAACCACAGTGAGAGTAATTTTTTTTTCGCTGGTTAAAAGGGCAGCTCCTAATGATCTCGAAACTATCAATTTATATATTTTTTATTTACAATTTTAATACGTTTTCTGCTGCATAAATATTTGGTAACCGTTACAAAATATTTACGATACGTCACCTTTCCCCATCAGTTTAAATCGGCACTGCACATTTGCTAACTTTGGAAACATGGTGGGGACCGTTGATATGTCTCTTTATTTAAAAATTCAAGTCTAACAAAGTTATTTAATAATGAATAGGTCCGCCGCGATTTTTTATGCATTCGATAATTGAATACCTGGCTGGAAAAACGTTGCATGTAGCGAAAGTTCAATTTTACAGGAGAGTGAATTATGTTCAAAAAGTAAGTAAAACGGCAGCTGGCAAACTAGAGAGCAACATACAACGTTTTTCCACTAAATAAAACTCAGTTGCAAAAACATACTATTGGGTTTACAAAACCTACCTATTCATTGGTATGTTTATTCACATTTTGGTTTTCAACAACAGAAAAATGAAAGACATGGGATATTGGAGGGAGGATAAGAATAAAATTGAAGAGGTTGAACCAATTTTATTGACAGAAAATAAACAAACACTTACATGAACATTTACAATGAACACATATTACTGAAGAAAACATTATGAACGAGTGCTACACTCAGCTTGCTCAAAAGTACCACTAAACTGGTGGAAGAGTTTCATAAAAAGTCAGGGTCTGTAAGATACCGAGCCATATCCCTAAGGTCTTTCTTCTTCTCTTGTGATATATGCAGCAATGCTAAGTAGAGGTTGGGAAGATCCTTGTATGATCAAAGCGAGGTGTATTAAACCTCAAATTAAATAAACTCTTTTTTAAAAATCTTACTGTATAAAGTAGAGTTTGCTGGATTATCAGGGTATTTCTGCTTGAATAAATGGTACATTTTGGAGACACAGATCGGCACTCAAACATTTTTTTGATGAGACATTGCTACTATAATAATTAATTTCTATAGGGAAAAATTCAATGTGTTCTCTAATGTTCCCTCTCACTGTAGCATCGATCGCATGACGACGGTTCAAGTAAGTGCCTCTCTTGTCTTTTGGTGCAAGCTGATCATCTTTCATTTTTTGCTGTAAAATTTGAATTCGCCTTGGTGTAATGGCAAACGTGTTACACAGCGTTTTTTTACGACACACAGGTTTCCCATTCAGGGAATAATCAAAAGAAGCTTGTCGTGTTGAGGTGGAATCTGATTTACCGGTACGCCTTTTACGTGGTTCCCGTAGGGTGATGAATTTAAGGATTAAAAGAGACTGTTCATTGTACCTCATTGTACGTATTTTATAATTTTACGCTTCTTGTCACTCCATTCTGCGAACTGAACAGCGCGTTTACGATTATTTACGATTTCTATATCACTAGCCGATATATTCATGATGGGAAATAAGTAAACAACAATGCAAACGCACAAAATAATGGTCAAATGAAACCTCACAGCAACAATACAGCGTGAGTATTAGTATTGCCATCAGAAAGACGCTCTGCCAACATGAAACGTTAATCCACCAAATCCAAGCATGATTCGCACCTTTCTAGCGCATTATAGGCTATCTAGCGATTTGAAAACTAACTACTTTAAGGTTGAATTCAATCAAGCAAGACACAGATCATTTATCCATAAAAAAGCGACTTTGTGACAAAAAACGACATGCAACGTTTTTCCAGCCACCCATTCAATTCTTCGAGGTATGCTTGAAATTAAATGATTTATGGTATTCTGAGAAATTTCATTCCAGGCATCTTGAATTCGGTAACGAAGATCAGCTAGATTATTTGGTGGTTGAGGTAAATTACCCGGTCGATTGCCGGTCATCTCCCCTACATGTTTGGCTTTTACAGGACATGCGTTGTCTTGTTGGTAAAGAGGGTGAGGTGAATTAACTCTAGTAGATATGACATGGCTTTTTTACAAAACATTTCTTGACAAAAAATAAACAATTTTATTGTATATTGACCCACCATTCGTCGCTCTGAGGGTCGGTCGGTGCAAATCGTCTATTTGTCCTCGAATACAATTCCAGATTTTGTAAACAATTTAAAAAATTTAAATGGTCTTTATAATCCTTTTGTCTTTGAATGCGTATATCATGTCATGTGAGCTATTCATAGAAAAATTTACAATTTATAGCAGTATCTCCCGATGGAATCTTTGATTATGACGGGATTATTGAAATAAAATGTTCATTTACTTCCAGACTAATTACACCTGAATAAGGCATAGCACAAAGAAAAATAACTTTTTGTTTTGACACAGGGTAGATATTGATACTTTTTTTTTATTACTATTTTTTTTGGGGAATATATGACGGGTACCTATATGATTCCGCGTAAAGGGTAAAAATTAAATCATGGTACCCAACTTGTTTCTTTTAATTTTTTTGTTCTAAGATAACTGGCGAAATTAGCCCTTTAAATTTTTTATATTTACCTCAGTATTCAAAAATAATCAAAACTTAAATATAAACAAAATATTATTGTTTTTTAAACATATACCCTCCAAAAATATCTGTGATACTTTCTCACCTTCGTAATTAATATGCATCTGCATCACAAGAAAGCCATAACCTTCCCGGTAGACTGTTACGTCTTTTACCTGGTGCTTTTCGCTCATCTGACTGTCAATGTGATTCTGGAGTGTAGTGGTAGATCCTTGCCACGTATCGACGCAAAAATTATGTTTATTCTGTCGAAATAGCACTCTGAATCATCAACGCGTTGTTGTCTTTGTTCCATTATGAGCAAACGCGGCACCCATTTTGATAACAATTTTCTCATGTCCACATTTTTGTGAAAACGTATACAATGTCTTTTGATAGTCATCTCTTATGGGTAATAACTTTAAATAATATGAATTTTTTCTTAAAGACGCTATATCACCTGTTTTGACCCCATGACTTTTTGATCTAAGTAAAATTTCTGCAAATTTGGCATTATTTGTCTGGGCAGTTTAGAAATTTTTGTTACGATATATTTATAATATAATACATAAAAACAATTATTTCTCTCCTCATTTGGTGGACGATTAACATTTTATTATATTTTTTTATCTTTTAAGATCTTAATGAATCTAATAATAATGATGTAGATTTTACAATACTACAAATATTTATTTAGTACGAAAATATTTTTAAATCAGTACCTATTCAGAGGTAAACATGTATTAATAAGCAAATTGATCAGTTAAATCTTCTAATAATAAAATTTTATTGGTAGCATAAAAAATAAAAAATTGGCCGAAAACATTATTGCTTTATAATATTATTTACCTCTAGATGATTGCGACATCCATACTTTTATTTATTTTTTTGTTTATGACGATTGTAGTTGTTATATGATGCTTATGTTGTAACGGAATTAATTTGTATTTGTACGTTTCAGTGGCGAATCTTGGAAATGACGAGTGTTGAAAGAAGAAGACTTCTATGTGCCATTCTCTTCCACTTTGTAGCGGCCGTTTGTGTTATTTGGTCGTTATTCGTTTTAATAGATAGGGCTGCCGAAGAAGTAAGAAAAGGACTGATCGGTAAGATGGATTTAAAGATTTATAAAAGAGATGATAAGCTTTGTACCTAATTTAAATAAGGAAACTTGATACATTTGGTAATATCAATTAAACAAATGATAATAATGTATAATAATCTGAACCCAGCCGCACAAATAAGTGCCGAATGTGATCTTGCATCACAATTTCTAAGATCTTTATAGATAGGAATTGCCTTAGCGGTGGATTTTACTCTTTTTTGTACTAGTGCTTCATATTCAATCAAAAGATGGTGTACAGATTCTTGATTCCTTTCCGTAGAATCTACTTTGCCCACCTTTTTTAGTCTCTCTCTCTCTCTCTCTCTCTCTCTCTCCTGATCTCCTTTATTATGGCTTTATAACTTTATGCACTCATTTGCGAGTGGCGTACTATTGACCAGTACGTTCTGCTTCCGGTTAGCCCATATATGTTTTTGCCATGTCGGCCTTCGGTCCAAGTGCATGCCCAAGTATTTCGCACGATAATCCGCAGGATTATCGTGTTGTTGATTGCCACCGGAGGACAAGAGTCTCCTTAGCGTAAATGTTGCGTGGGTTGATTTGTATGTGTGGAGAGTAGGGCTGTGTCATCTGCATGTTGCAACAATGGTGATGCCTGTTGTTGGTAGATCAGGAGTGAATATGGTGTAAAGGACTGGTCCTAGTATAATATCTTGAGGTACTTCTGATTTAATCTCGTACAAGTCCGAAAGTTCGTCGTGGAATTTAACTTCGAGGCATTGAGACATTGAGATATGAATGTAATATGTGGTAGAATAAGCGTGGAATTTTAACTTTATATAACAGGCCCTCGTGCCAAACTTTATCAAAAAGACTGCGGACCAGTACTTCTTTTCCTCAAGCGTTCTGTTTATTACGTCGACTATACGGTGAACTCGCTCGATCGTTCCGTGGTTCTCACTGAAACCAAATTGATAGTTTGGAATTAGGTCATTCAGGCGAAACTTCATCTATGTCAGTAATATTTTCGAAGAATTTACACCTGCGCTATTTTCCACTGTCCTGGGAAGTGGCAAAGCCGTAAGCAGGCATTGAATATTCTAAGGCAATAATTCCTTTTTTTGGAAGGTTTATCAGAAGAGTGCTGTCTATAAGGTCGTATCCCGGTAATTTTCCGTACTTTAGATGTTTTATTTGCCGGCTACTTCGGTAGGACTTACGTATTTTAATGGTAGGCACAGTTGTAGTGCGCTTTCTAGGTAGCTTTTAATTTTTAGTGATTTGCTCAGGTCTCAATTCGGGAAATGGTTGAAACACTTTACTAAGGTATTCCTTCTCTATGTCCGATCTAGCCCAGTTTTGTGGAGGTTGTAGTTTCTTTATGTATGGTTTTATTGATGTTCTCTATAGATTTTTCTGTGTTCTACTTTTTTTAATGAGGTCAGGAACTATTGTGACGATTCTATCTCGATTTAAAAAAAAACTATTAGGGTTTACTTTGGAAACTTTGATGAATGGATTGGGAGAAGGGGTACCAAAATTCAGTTTTCAAAAGATGCAATGTTTGCTTAGATCAGCATGTAAATCACTTAAAACATTTCTTGTAGCTTCATTAAACTGTACTATGAATAAAATTGTTAATGTAAATTAATATTTTTGACAACTGACTTATGTATTTTTTATATTGTCCCGTAAAAACTTAGGAAATTTTGGGTTAAAATGTGCACATACCTGTTTGTTACTGCGCCCCAACATTTAAGGTATACATTTCTTTTAGGATAATGGTAGTCGAATACAAACATATCTATCTGATACTCTTCCTTTTTTTTAATATCTAAACAGTTAATGATAAATAATGTGATACACATATTTATAAAATGTTTCAGCTTGGCCATTTTGGACCAAATTGGTGGTGGTATCTGTAGGATCCACTGGTGGTGTTGTATTTATGTACATACAATGTAGACAGTACTTACATCTATTTTCTAGATGGAAAGCGCACAATCGGTATGTATCTATTTTTAATTATTTACTTTAAAAGTTTGTCTGTTGAACTTTGGACCGTACAGAAATATAAACATTAAACCATTAAAAATAGCTTATAATAGTGTGACAAAAGTATATTCAAATTATTTCAAAATTAATAAGTTGGTTAAAAATAAAGCATATATTGCTATTGGACTAGAACAAAAAGATTATAAATTTAAGATATTACACTGGGAATTCTATTTAATTTTATAATTTTGGAGAATTGAATAAAAACTATCATTTGAATTACAGGCGGAAATGTTTAAAGAATGTCGAAAAATGTAATTACTTGCTTATTAATTATTTTTGTATTAATGACATTTAATTAGAGCTAAATAGAAACAAAATAGTGATGTTATTTTTACGAAAAAAAGCTTTCGTTAACTATTGTCTCTAATGAGAAAACGTGTATTATTTACGTATATTATATTATTTATAGTGTAATTTTACTTGTAATATTCGGGATATTTAACTTATTGTGTTTTGTAATAGTGTCTCATGGACAGTGCGCTTATAGTCCATGGACAAGGTTTTGTGTCCTTCGCTCTTTACTGCTGTAATGGGGTCGGCTTCAGAATAGCCCCAGGGTAAATCCTGCCTGTCGTAAGAGGCGACTAAAAGGATAACCATAGGTGAAAGATGGTCTCATCGCCCGGTGAAATACCACCATATCGACTTTGTGTGCTGTGAAATGGATCATTCCATGTTTCAGTGTTCGGTCGATACTTTCCGGTCTCCCTCTTTCCTTTTCCCCAATTCCTCCTTTATTTTCAGGTGCATCCTAATAGTAATAATGATGAAGTCTCCTAGAGTAAAACACTCCGGAAGCAAAATACCTCTCCATTCGGATTTCCGGGCGAGAGGTACTAGAGGGTACTCAACATTAAAGATTAATTTTTGCAACATCCGTGGACTCAACAAGAACATCAATGACGTCCACCATCACCTACAGACGAAAAAACCGGATATTCTGGCTCTAACAGAAACACAAATAAACTCGTCCACCAACAAGGTCCATATGCTTTGTCCTGGTTACGAACTCCATTCTCGACTCAGGTTCAAAGGTGGAGTCTGCCTTTACGCTAAGGCTAACCTTTCATGCCAGCGTGAAGAGAGTTTGGAACTGAAAGACTTTGATGTGATGTGATTTAAGCTATCTGATACCAAAGTGACTAAGTACATCTGCTGCCTTTACCTATCACCTAATAAACCTTCATATAACAACCTCTTTGAGTTTTTATCACTCAAACTGGACTACATTCAGGAGAACTATCCAACAGCTGAAACCATAATCATGGGGGACTTTAATGTACATAACGCTGCCTGGCTCAAATTCTCTAACAAAACTGATGATGCAGGTCGTCAAGCTGAGGCCTTCGCCATCACTCATGGTCTAGAACAACTGATCGAGCTACCAACCCGCATCCCTGATGTCAACAACCAGGCTGCCAATACACTAGATCTTTTCCTCACCACCAATCCTGACCCGTATAGAATAGATGTTTGTGCCCCACTTGGAAACTCTGATCACACCCTCATCTCCACAACATGCTCTTTCCATTTACCATCGAGCAGCACAATACCACCCCGTCTCATGTGGCATTACAATTCGGCCGACTGGGAGGGTCTTCGTATGTTTTTCTCAGCGTTTCCATGGAAGAGAGTTTGTTTCTCCTCAGTAGATCCAACACGATGTGCTGAGACAATTTCTGAAATCATCATGTTGGGGATGCAAACTTACATACCGAATACCAAAAGAAGAACATCATCCGATAAGACCTGGTTTAACAGAAACTGCTCTAGAGCTGTGGCTTCCAAACAGGCAGCATACCATCGATGGCAAAAAAATCTGGGACCTGAGACCAGAGCAGCATATGTTGAGGCTAGAGGCATATGCAAAGAGACAATAGAATGTTCAAAAGATGCTCATAATGCCAAAATAAGATCAAAACTTGTTAAATGTCCTAACGGATCCCGTTCATTTTGGTCTTTCGCCAAAGCTGTGGGAAGAAACTTCACTTCCAGCTCTTTTCCTCCCCTAACCAATGAAGATGGAACACTAGCAACGACTGCCCAGGAAAAAGCCAATATCTTTGCGCACCTATTTGCTGAAAATTCCACTCTGGATTCTTCGGGAAAACAACCCTCGAACATTACACCTATTGACAGTCACATGCCCGAGATCACCTTTCGCCAACGTACTATCAGAAAGATTTTGCTGGGTCTCAACACCAACAAAGCCTGTGGATCTGACGGAATCCCGCCGATTGTTCTCAAGAAATGTGCCCCCGAACTAACACCTGTTCTTTGCAAGTTGTTCAACCACTCTTACAATTTGGGAGTATTTCCGTTCAATTGGAAAATTGCAAGAGTACAGCCAGTCCCTAAAAAAGGCAAAAAGACCCTACCTAGCAACTACAGACCTATCGCACTGCTATCTATTATTTCAAAGGTCATGGAAAAAGCTATCAACATCGAGCTCATGAAATATCTGGAAGACTCAGGAATTATCAATGATAGGCAATATGGCTTCCGCCATCAGAGATCAACTGGTGACCTGCTCGCATACGTCTCACATATATGGCAGCTATCTATTGAAAAGTATGGAGAAACTTTAGCTGTGGCATTAGATATCTCCAAGGCGTTCGATCGAGTTTGGCACCAGGGACTCCTCGCCAAGCTTCCATCTTATGGCTTGCCCCCTCAGCTGTGTTCTCTGCTTGCTAGTTTTCTCTCAAACAGGTCTCTCCATGTAGTGGTCGATGGAGTTTCATCTGACACTCTACTCATAAATGCTGGTGTTTCGCAAGGATCCATTCTGGCACCAACACTATTTTTACTTTACATCAACGACCTATTGAAAGCAACTTCATGTCCCGTACACAGCTTTGCCGATGATAGTTTCCTCCATACCGCTTTCTCTTCCAGGGCCCTTATATCAGCCCGTGAAACCAGAAATGAACGAGTAAGAAATGTTAACAATATAAATATGGACTTAGCAACAATTCTCGAATGGGGATCCAATAACTTGGTAGAATTCAATGCAAACAAAACACAAGCATGTCTTTTCTCTAGAAAAGCCGATCTCACTGTGCCTAACATAACTTTGTCAGGAGTAACCATACCACTGAAGGCATCCATATCGATGCTTGGTATTACTATCAGCAATAACCTTTCCTGAGAAAATCACGTGAGGTCCATTGCCAAAAGTGCATCCCAAAAACTTGGTTTTTTGTTTCGTGCCAAGAGCTATTTCACCTCCAGTCAGCTGCTTATGATCTATAAGGCGCAGATCCGACCTGTACTGGAGTACTGTTCCCATATTTGGAGTGCAGCACCTAAACATATCCTAAAGCTACTGGATTCTGTCCAAAAAAGGGCAATTCGTCTCGTCGGTGATGCCTCGCTTACAAACTCGCTCACTTGTCTGGAACACCATAGAAAAGTTGGCGATTTGTCTCTATTTTATAGATATTTTCATGGGCGATGCTCTTCTGAAATATCAACAATCGTTCCTCCTTTGTCAGTCTCTTCGAGATTAACCCGTCAAGTTCAGTCTTCACACCCCTTCGTGGTCACTTTGGAGACCTGCAGAACATCACTTTCCAAAGACTCATTCATCCAACGAATTGCGAGGCTTTGGAACTCATTGCCTAGGGAGGTGTTCCCCGAGGCATACAACCTCCAGAAATTTAAGAAGAACACCAACTCCTACCTTCTTTCCCTTGGTTCCCACGATGTTCTCTGAACATTACAGGATATCCCTTTTCGTGGGAACCAGAACATAAAAAAAAAAAAAACTTGTAATACTATTTTACATGTAATAAAATGGTCACCACTGGAAATCTAATCTATTTTAATTTACTCCCTTCTATTAAAGTTTTTTTTTATGTTTATTATGTTAGGGTCACTCCTCTGTCAATCCTATTGATACGAGTGACAAGGTCAGGTGCCGCATCATCGGTTATTCTTGCTTTTCACCTCGAGGAACCGCTAAAAATTATGAAGGTGAGCAATTTGATTGCAGCACTTTCATCTCCAAACCTTATTAGTTGTTATATTCACAATACAAGTGAAAGTAAATGACAATTTAGCCTGGAACTGAATAATTAATTTTAACATTTGTAAATGAATGAAAATGCAACACAAATTAATTTATTAAAAAATTTGGCTGCCCCCAAAAGATGCACCTGCAATTCGTATCAGTATCATTCCAGTTCTAATTGTAATTTGATTTGGGTTTTAAATTATATTCGCTGTTATTCGTTATGTATTGTTAATTTTATGCAATAATAACTTAATCTTGTTGACGCATATCATAAATGTTGTGAATATGTACCTATATCAATAAGTAGCAATGTAAAAAACTTTTGTAACAAATGTGTTTATTATAAAAAATACACACATGACTTCTTTATTTGTACCTTGTATAATACACAATAACAACTTACATAAGAGACGGCTGAATCCCTCGCTACGAAGACGCTGGAATATATTTTTTTTATATTTATTTTGGAGGTTAAAATAAACTGCTCCACAAAAATTAAGGAAGTTCATTAATTCGGAGATTGTGTTTCAACAAATTACGATTTCTGGTCACCAATTGTTTAGATTTCAATTTCAATATTTTTTCTTTTATGTAAACTTGTTTTGCCCTTTTGAGCAATACGTTTGCAGTTTTAAACAACAAAAACAACAATTTGAGGTTGTGTACCATTTTAATTCATTAAAAGTTAAAGTACATTCGTTAATTACGAGTATGCTTTCTTCTAATATCAATTACAGCCAAACAACGCCTCTGCATACTTTCAATAAAGTCGTTAAAGAAACCTTGATCGATTTGTTTTCAAAGTTGGGGTAAAAGCTGTCTTGGAGTGTTTGTAGTGGTGGTTGATGGTAATTCAAGGCTCTTTGTAGATGGTCCCAAGCATGCACGATGGGATTGAGTTTGGGTCATAGAGGGGGCAGTGCCAAATTTGGGATACCATGGAAGTCCAAAGAGTCTTGACTACTCTTGCAGGTCGAGCATTATCGTCTAAAAAAAGAAAGTTGGTCCATTAGCAGCATGAAACAAACGTATAACATTGT
The DNA here is from genome assembly GCA_950111635.1 of Agelastica alni. Classification (NCBI taxonomy): domain Eukaryota; kingdom Metazoa; phylum Arthropoda; class Insecta; order Coleoptera; family Chrysomelidae; genus Agelastica; species Agelastica alni. The sequence continues at coordinate 52,697,404 of OX467713.1, forward strand.
CAACTTGTACGTAAATCTACGCAGTCGTGTTCCCTTCAAGAACTAACAATTCTGTAAAAAAATCTTCCCCAAACTGTACCACCTCTGAACAGATGAATTTCCTGCACTGCTCTTAGATTTCTGGGTACTAGAGAAGAGCATACACGAACACGCAGACTTTTAGAAAACCGTCCATATGTAACGGGAATTTTTCCTCAGGTTTTTAATAGCAATTTATTAAAGCCAGCCCTCGTATTTTTACATTATTAAGCCGTCCCAGCAAGTGTTTTATCGTTAGATATAGATAATGCTCGCCGGCGCCGACCTCCAGGATATATGGGCGTGGTAAGGTGTAGAAAATGCTCTTAGGTGTGGGCAACTTCACCGCCGGAATCTCTATTGCTTGCTCTTTTGCCTTTTGTCGCCGTGAATTGGTATTTTCACAGTAAATGAAACAAACACGTGTCATCGATAATATATTGTTAAATTTAATACATGGAGCTTACAGTTTAAAGCCTCCTGTATTGCCACGTCTTTTCGTTCTCTAAAGAGTACTCTGCCAGCGGTCTCTCTACTGGCAAATTATGCCCGAGCTCAGTCGTAGAGGGTAGAAGAAAAAATACAAAAGTGAGCCGCGCCACCGACTTAGACGGTTCAAGCCGGAAACCCCTAGGTCTTATAGGCACTAGCAGAGCCACACGATAAACAACTAAGATTATGGTGAACCAAATAAATAAAATTATAGCAAAAATATATTGAATACTTTACTCACACAATAAATCGAAGTACACAGTTCAATAATAAAATTCTAACACATATAGTCAAAATTAACAGCTATGGTAAATTTTCTTGCTAAAACAAACCAAAAATTTTTATAAAATAACCATAACAGAAGTAAGAGTAACAGACTTTTCCAAGTTACAAAAAAAAGTAAAACGTATATAAATTAACTCATTAATAACACTAATTCAAACGTTTACATAAGGCTGCCAACTAACTCATGTTTTAAACATTTACATAAAGATTTCCACTGCCAAAACAATCGAGTTTATTTAAAAATATTTTTACAATGGTTGTCCTTTAAAATATCAAGATTGTAGGATATTTACAAATAAGTAGGAAGAAAATATATTTTTACTTGGACATAAAGAATTATCGAGAAGGTTAATTTAATCCAAGTTTAGTTTTGGCATATTATCTAATGCAATAAATAGTTTCCAACAATGTACTATATTAATAAACTAAAACAAAACGTAATCGTGGTGTCAAAATGAGTCACGGCGTTATATATTTAAAAATAATTCACTGATAACCTTTGGGTATACGAATTCACATGTACTATATTAATAACTAAAACAAAACTTAATCGTGGTGTCAAAACAAGTCACGGCGTTATATATTTAAAAATAAATCACTTATAACCTTTGGGTATACGACTTCACTACTTCTGTGGCCTACTCCTGTGGCCGGTTTGATTATGAGACGGCACCTGCTAATTAACAATGGCTTCCTTTAAATAAATCCCGCTAGCGGCTATTTTAACTTGACACCAAAAATCCAAAATATCCACAACAAAGGTAAGACAAAATGGTCAAGTTAAAAATTAAATGGTTTTTCTTCAAAATCCAATTAAGATGGCCCAAATACAGCCAGATATGATAGAAATCCCATAGAGGTTCTGCACACGTGCTAATATCACAACGTCCCAAAAACTCTCACCAACACACAACTGACACTCCTAGGCCGGAAATCGAGAAATGACACGGAATAAACGTCAACCCAGAATCGCACTGGTCCGTGTGGATATCCAGCCCCCATCCACACAGAAATGCAAACCAAACAATAATCCTATCCCTACAAGGTATGCAACACTGTTTACAACGAATGATATAATTTTTAAGTTACAACAAAGTACGGTATGCAACCCTACTTACGAATAACTAAGGAATACGAAACTATCCGAGACAATTATAATGAACTGTAGAAGGGAAAAAATAGGCACGTGACAGTATCTTCAGAATAATTTCACTGGTTGCTAGCTTTTATTTGATGTATTTTACTTGATTATAGTTATGTGCATTTTACCATGTGGTTTTTTAAAGTATTGCTCTGAACGCTAGTGGTTATACCTCGGCTGATGATATGCGAAAGTGGGAGCGAAGCGGTGTGCTCTGCATTGCTTGAAGTTCGGAAAGCGAAAGAGGGCGAGAAAAAGAAGCCCCGTCAGACGTGGCTTTTGTTAACCGTCTTCTATCACGTGATCGTATGCGCGCGACGGAGGGATATAAATGCACGTGTTCTTTTTTTAAATGTTTGAATTGCACGTTTGTTTATAAGAAAGCTAATTTCCACGTAATGAATGCGTGACTTTTAGTTGATTTTTGTCGGCGTCAGGGCCGTACTGAGAAGTTTTAAAAATCAAGGAATTTCTTGAAGAAGAATTGTACAGTTGGAAGTAGTTACTGATTTCCAACAGATAAAAATTATTTATTTAATAGTTATCGCAGTCAAAATTATTTAGTTAGACAGCAGAAAGGCTGAAAACAATTGTATTATAAACTCAAAGTATTAAGTGTGTGATATAATTGGTAAGAATAATTTAAATTGTTAAAAATTACTATTATTTTTCCAAAGAGCTACATTGATTTTATTTTGTTATTTTTAAAGTTAAACGATGTATGCTGTTCTTTGGGAAAATAATATGAATTTTATGTCTCAGTTAAAGTTATTGTTAATTATAATTCGGCATTCATAAAATCTCTTATACCGGGGACCATGTCGTTAATGTCTTGAATATTTTTGTAGAAATCACTCTTTGTGTGTAATTTTATTTTAGTTTTCGGCCTTTCTGATGCCTGGGTTCTCTGATACGCTCTTTTCTGATGTTGAGCTTTCTGATGTTGGAATTTTTTTGAGTTTTTGATATACTTTGATTTTTTCAATCAGTATTGTTTTTAGACGATTCAGTAAATTGCCGGTCCATTAGTTAGTTTTTGGATATATTTGTTTTTCCTGCCATAAGTCGGATGATTGTAGTGGGATATTTTTTTCCGAGGTGGAGAAAATCTTTTATGAAGAGGTTATGAGTCTGAAAGCTCAAGGTCTACTGTGAGATTTCACTGACTGTATCAGGTCTATTTACTAAAAACCCCACCACTATTTGGATCCGTCTGGTTATTGCCTCCGGCGACACTTAGGCCCGTTGTCCCATTGTATCTTGTCCATGTGGTTTTGTATCATTGTACAGTGGGGACCTAACCCGCAGATCGCGTGGCAAGAACCCGAAAACAGCACACTGCGCCGCCGCGAGGTACCGGACCGCAAAAGACAGTCAATCCCCGGGACCCAGAACCACGCTGCACATAATCCAGTAACGTCGTACCTTGTACAAGTTCTGTACTGGGTAGGAACAATACAGCCGCCCAAAAATCGCCCGTCCTCCCCAGCGCCCCGCAGCAGCACATCACGCACTACACCACCCCCAGACCCCCACCGCACAACCCGCAGGCCAGACCTCCATTATACAGTCCTTTAGTGGTTCTTAGCTGATTCCTGTTCATCGGTAATAGTTCTGCCGTCTTTTTGTGGCACGGTCCTTTGATGTATTATTTCCCGTGTTTGTTTCCTGGTATGATTTTCCAGTAGTTTTTGTGTTTTTCCGAACCTCTTCTTGCAAGTTTATCTGCTTCCTCATTTCCTGCAACTCCCTGACGTCCTGGAACCCCTATTATTTTAACGTGATTACGGTCTACCAGCGTTATCAGTTCTACTTTGCAGTCCACGAATATTGGAGAAGGGGTGGTCCAACCCTGAGGAGCTCTCTGCACAGGACTAAGCCTGCCTACTACATGATTTCGCCCGATTTCCTGTAGGCTCCGTTAATTAAGGTGCTCCCCCACCGCCATGCATCCATCAGCACAGGTCGCATGACACTTTGGATTGGGAGTCTTTTAGTCGCCTTTTACAACCTGGTATCTGTTCTATTTTCCCCGTATCCCCAGGGGAAGCCGTGGGATATTAGATAACCACATTCCTGTTACTGTGCACATTAGATCTTCGTCGCTTAGACACATAATTTTTCTATAGTAGGAAAATTGAATCCTTTCCTGTTGGGGAATAATATTTACCGTTGGATTTTTTAACATGTCTAACTGGATTCAAAGTTTAATTTTTAATTCAAATTTATTTTATTTTAATAACTGTTTTCTTTCTATCAGGACATTGTAAACAATTTTTTTTGTAATAAACCTGTATATATACTTGCGGGTTTTTTAATTGTTTCTAGAAGGGTAAAAAAGTGATCAGCCTTGAAGTCGGAATACGTTGTTAGTTTTCGAAGTTTTAATGGTATTAAATTAAAATATTACGGTTGAATTTGTTTGAGGTTTAATTTATTTTTAGTGATTTTTTTGAAAATTCACTTGGCGCTCTCATGTGGTTAAGCTTTCAGTTTTTTAGTTAGTTTGGTATTTTATAGAAATAGAAAGATGTATAGGTCCGTGAACTGATCTATCCATATCCTCAAATTTAATTCAATCGAGAAATCAAGAAGTCACATAAACCTAAGTAAAATACATTAGTTTTTTTTGAAATTAAATTAGTTTTTGGATTAATAGTAGTTTTTGAACTTAATTCTAAATACATAAAATTTTATTATAATACCGAGTACCGAGTTTTTTAAATAGTAATTTTAAAAGTAACTTATATTTTATTTTTCATAGGAAACTTAAAATAATAAAATTATTTTTTTTAGATACTTAAATTTTTAAATAGTAAATTTAAGTTTAGATTTTTTCTTATTTCGTAACACATCTGGCAGCTCTTGAGTTAAATAATAATTTGGTTTTTCAAAGGAAACTAAAGTTATCTAATTTTGTTACACATACTCGACTAATCTGTTAACAATGCGGACCTCCATTCAGCATTTCCATTAACATGTTCATTAGCCCATGCCAATCAAGCACGCATATGAATTTGTGTTAATGAAACTCTTCTCAAAAGTCGTCGTGAACGTAAGTTAACCTCGTAAAGTCTTTGAGGTTCTGTTTCGATTGAAACCGAAATACCAGCAGCATTTAAAAGACGCTGTTGTATGATCCGACAAGTACTTAAAAGTTCTCTACGGGTATACACATTCAGATAACGATCTTGTGCGGGGGTGGTAACTCTTGGTCGTCCACTTCTAGGTATTTCTATCACGTTTCCAGATATCTACAGAGAATCATACCAATAGCCCTATTAGCTTCATCCACACTAAGTTTACGTCTAGGCATTATTCAAAACAAAATTCCAAAGCTTCTTCGGATACTCTTGCACGATGCGGTCGAGCATTATCGTCTAAAAAGAGGAAAGTTGGTCAAATAGAAGCATAAATCACAGTTGACTGAATAAAGTGGAAACAATAACTGATGTAAAATCATGCATCATGCATAACATTAACCATCGCCTGCAACTCCTCTTCAGATGACGCTAATATGACTTGATCATCGGCGTAAAGAAGGCATTTGACGATCAAATCATTCATTTTTAATCCATATGCACTCTCTTTCAAATCTTTTAAACAATTGTCTATGTATAAGTTAAACAGCCATGGCGAAGCCACACAAATACAAAATAAAACAACTTTAAACTTATCAACTTGGAAACAAAAAAACTAGTCAGATAAGCAAGTAAACATTCAATATATTACATACAAAACCTTGGCGAATAAAACAGTTATTAATTTTTAACATAAAACCAATATTTGTGAACGTCCGTAACTTTTGTGGAGCAGTTTAAATAACTAGTGGAATTCACTAGTATATCTCTTAGCATAGTTTTCAGTAAAATGTGTCGTTTTTAAATTTTATATTGTGTTTTATTTACTTTAATTAATATACAAAATAAACAAGATTTGTTGTAACAAATCTTTGTAACCGTTTACTCATTAAAAATGTTAATTTCTTGTTCTTTGTAGCGTAAAAAAATATTTGAATACGAATGACTCATTGCCGCACACAATTAGAATTCTATTTTCACAGCACCATGTGCATTATTTGTTAAAATAGATAAAAGTGCTCGTTACTGTATTTCATTTTAAAAAATATTGAACTAAACAAGTTTGATGTATCAATATATTTTTCATACTAATAACAATTTTTTATAATGGGACTTTTTAGTTTGTACTTCATGTAAAATTTTTATGATCGTATATCCTGAGTTTTTTTCTATTAATCATTTTAAGACAGGTGTAAGCGCCGTGCCGTAAAAGGGTTGTTAGATAATTTTTAAGGGTTGTAAATCCAAAAATTACGTTACCACCGAGTTTAATCGTGGACTGTATATTTAATGGTAAGGTTTGTGTCAAGAATCAAGGCATGTATTTTAGGTTACCGAATCGAGGAGTATTTTGGGTTGCTGAATCAAGGAGTATTAAGTTGCTATGTGTTGTTTATATATTACTAGCGAACCCGGCAGACGTTGTCCTATCCAATGTTAAATTGCTTGCTTCTGAAATATCGCTGTTAATCTCAGCAACTCCGAAAATTATAAATTCGACACTAATATCGGCGTTTTTAATAGTTTTTACTATTAAACTCAGCGGCACCGAAGACTATGAATTCGGCTCTAATATCAGCCGTTTTTAATAGTTTTCATATTCCATCTCTTTCCCACCCCCTTCGTAGGGGTGCTAATAAAATTAAGAATTTCACTATCAAACTAAGCGACTCCAAAAACTATGAATTCGACTCTAATATCAGCCAATTTTGATCGTTTTTACTAATGATGTTTTAACTCTATCCAGGAAGTCCATTGTAAATGCGATCGCGGCCATAACAGGACACTGGGCAGGTGGATTCCATGCACGGCGCATGGGAATCGCAGAGTTACTTTACGACTTCTGTAGAAGCTGTCACGATGAGGAAGAGAAGGAAACAATGGTACAGCTTCTCTGCCCTCGGCAGAAAACGGCTTTCTATACTAGGGCAACCGAACTTTTATGACTTATCTGATCTCAGCTCAGTTAGCATTAAAGACCTCACACTTTTTATTAAAAGTTTCAACTGGTTCTTACGGTAGAGGGGAATCTTAGGGAACATCCCTTAAACCCCCATCAATATGCCTACCAAACAGGCAAATCTACGGATTTAGCTCTAAACAATCTAGTAGGAAAGATCGGCCATTCCCTTAAACATAAGGAAATTGCGCTGGCAGCTTTTCTAGATATAGCAGGAGCGTTTAATAACGCCTTACCACAGTCACTCTATACATCAATTAGGGATAGAGGGATAGACAGTAAAATCTGTAACTGGATCAAAAACATGATTGAAAACAGATATATAATATCATCACTGCATGGAGAGTCGGTTAGGTTCAGGGCGGCGAAGGGGTGTCCACAAGGCGGGGTACTTTCCCCCCTAATGTGGTCACTTCTAGTCGACTCTCTGCTGAGCGAGCTTTCCATGCAGGGAGTAGATTTTCAATGCTATGCGGATGATCTGGTTATAATAGTTAGAGGTAAATTTGAAGCGACGATCTCAAACGTCCTCCAAGAAGTCCTAAACACAGTATACAGATGGTGCGAGAGGGAACAGATGTCTGTAAACCCCCGAAAAACTGTAATTATTCCTTTTACGAAAAGGAAAAAGCTAGATAAGCTTCGGCAGCCTGTCTTATACGGAGAGAGCATTCCATTTGCGTCGGAAGTGAAATACCTGGGTGTAGTTCTGGATAAAAGACTCACCTGGAACGCCCACTTGGAAAAAACAATAAACAAAGCCAGGTTTTCTCTCTGGAATCTCAGAAGAGTATGTGGCAAATCTTGGGGAATGAACCCCAAACAGATTTATTGGATTTATCAAACAATGATAATATCTATGGTCATGTATGGTTCAGTAGTCTTGTGGACCAAAGGGTTACAACAGACAGCTATAGCAAAGCTTGCTGGCCTTCAGCGGCTGGCATGCCTGGCCTTAACTGGAGCTATGTCCAGCACACCAACGGCAGCGATGGAACACCTCCTACATCTCCCTCCCCTAGATATTCTCTTAGAGAGGGAGGCCAGGATAGCTTCCTATAGATTCCTGTCTTCGGAAAAGCAAATAAATGGAGAGCAACTCGGGGATCACTCCGGGATACTGCGTGAAACAAAAAACCACCAAATTCTCGGGATGGTTCCTGACTTGCTAGCCACAAAAATACACGTAGGAAAGTCGTTCAAAGTCCTCTTTCTGGAGAGAGACGAATGGATGAGGGGACAAATCCTCTTCGCAGAGACTGAATACGTAATGTACACAGACGGCTCAAAAACCCCAGATGGAGTTGGGGCCGGTGTTTTCAGCAGGAAACCAAAGATTGAAATATCTACCAGTCTTGGCAGGTATGCCACAATCTTTCAGGCTAAAATATTCGCTATCGAATTGTGTGCAAGAGAGTTGACCAACAGACCTCTAGCAAACAAAAATATAAATATAATATCAGACAGCCAGGCCGCTTTAAAAGCACTGAGCTCCAACAAGATAAATTCTAAACTTGTATGGAATTGCATCGAATCCTTAGAGTACCTTGGTGCGAACAACAGGGTGACCCTACTGTGGGTATCTGGGCACCAGGGAGTTGAGGGAAACGAAAAAGCCGACACCTTTGCAAAACAGGGGGCCGAATCTGACCAGAACCGGTTTTTGGAGTCATCACAAGTGCCGCTAAAACAATTATTTCGGACTGCGCGGAGAGGAAAATACTCACGTACTGGTCCGATATACCAGGGTTAACCCACTCGAAGGCGTTTCTACCTAAACCCTCGAGAAACACAACTAAGCAGATCCTAGAATGGAGCATAAATGACCTGCGTATTCTAACAGGACTGCTTACGGGACACTGTCGTCGGAGATACCACCTCAGAAAGATAGATCTTAACCAACAAACGGACTGTCGGTTCTGCTGCGTGGAAGACGAAACTGCTGAACATATACTATGTTCATGCCCCGGCCTGGGAAGAAAAAGGTTCAACATATTTGGTTACACTAACCTAGAACCTACCGATTTTAAAAAAATCTCACCCTATACAACCATGAACTTCGTAAGAAGGGCTGAATTGTGCGGTGAACTGTAGCCTCTAGGGGTGAGCCACAATAGACCTACTAAGGGTCTCGGTGGAGGGGCAACCACGCCCCACTCACATAAAACCTACCTACGGTAGAGGGGGAAGGCATCGCCGTCCATCACGGTATCACAATAAGCCAAAAGGCCTAAATGGGTTTTCACCGAACCTATGTTTTAACCTAACCTAACGCACGGCGATTTAAATTTTTTATATATAAATTATTTTTTAGCTCTTCTTAAGGATTTTTCCTAGTATTTCCACCACTGTGATTAAATAAAATATAGATTAGCTTGACGTCCTTCAAAAATGTATACGTATACACATTCACACAAATTATAGAAAACTATTATTTTTCAGATTTTCTTTAGAATATTCCCTATTATTCTTTTTTAAATCAGCAATGTATTAAAGCAAAAAAAAACAAAAAAAAATCATTCAAATCGGTCAAGCCAGTTTTAATGAGACGAACGCACGGAGATTTATTTTTATATATGTGTATAGATTATAAGGGAGGAGTTATTTTTTTTAAATAAAAAAAAGTCTAAAACGAAGAAGAATCAGAAAACACAATAATCCTGTGTCTTGGTCAGGACCCAATTTATTCTCGATTTGGCATTCGGTAATTAAAATCAGTTGTTGTAGTTGCATATTTTTTGTATTAAGAATTGATCTGTCAATAAAAGTTTTCAACGTCCGTTGTAGTTCCTTACGAACCGAGCAGTTTTCAACAGTATAATTAGCGTAGATCGACTAAAAAGAGTGTAACTGGCTTTAATAAAGAAGGGACTTACCATAATATAAATGCTCGTTGGCTCCGATTCAGGTAATAGGAATTCCTACTGCGAGTTTCCACGATCGACCGTTTCTGCTCCATTTATGAACTCCTGCCCTTTTGGATGTTGTATAAAGTCAATTGCAATGTCTTTCGTTTTAATATCTTTGCGAACACAGTTATATCGTATGAGAGTATACACAAATGTAATTGCACAAGCGTACTTAAACTTAATTACGAAGGTGGGGCTGATACTCCCTAAACGTATAGGGGTTAAACAAAGTAGTAAGAAAATGGAACTCATACCCCTTTTTTGAGAAAGAACATAACTGAGAAAAAACCGTGAATGTAGAATTGAATGCTTAATTCATACCCTGCTTAATTCGTACTGTTCTATTCTTCAAGTGACTGAAACATGTATACTTAAACCAGTCTCATTATTAAAATGATAAGTACTGGATAGAAACTTAACGTTATTTTTGTATTGAAATAAAAAAATGAGCGTCGCTCCGGTTTATTCGTAGAAATAAAGAGAGTGGCGCGAACAACAGGTTCGTAGCTGAAATTACGGGGACGTTACTATTCTCCCGATCACGCCTTTGTCTTTTGGAACTGTACTTTCATAAAATTATATAAAGTATTTTGTGACACGGCAAATCAAAATGTTAAGGCACTGCTTTTGAACTTTATTAATATTTTTGTATCTGCACTGACAATAATTAACATTTTTTTGTTTTAGCATAATTCTCGTACAAAATGCCCCTGAGAAGACGGCCGCACCTCCCTCTTCGCCGTATTTTCAAAAAAATCTTGTCCCCACACAAGTAGTAACGATTGCTGAATATAATCAACCATCTTCAATTACGAACTCAAATTCACAAAACGAGATGCAGATGTGTTATGTGTTCGAGAACGAATTAAAGGTATATTAATATTTACATGTTTTCTTTAAAAATCAATAAATTACAAATTATTGTTAAAACCATATCTAAATAAAATCACGGACCATTTCTTAATAATAATTGTTTTGTCTGATTTTAAGTATAGTATTCTTAAAATTTATATAATTTTGGTTATTAAAAAAAATTCAATGAAATCCAAAAAAATTGTTTTGAGAAAATATAATAAACAGCTTATTAACAACGTTAATTTATATATTTACATTACTTTTATTTACAAAACAGTATAAAAATAAATCTACAAATACGAAAAAAAAAATAGAAACAAGCTTTAAAAATGAATACTTTTGGTACTTCTTTCGGGTGAGTATGAACTTTCTTGTGTTAGCCCCCAAATGTAATTACTTATCATGTTCTTATTATATTGTTCTTGATAAGGTTGCTTAAAGTCCATTACATTTTGGTTAAAACGTTTCCATTGCCTTTCTAAATATGCCCTCAAGTTATCATTATATTGCTCCAAGTGAGCATGTACTTTAAGGGACATTCTGCAACCCATGAGTTTAAAGTTATTAAGCATAGTGAAAATAAACTCTTTGCTGACAAAAAAATCCTGAAATATTGAAAAGCTTCAGAATCTTGACAAAGAGGGCATTAAAACATGATCGGGCTCCACAATCGGTTTACACTCGACATTCTTTTTTCCTATCTGGAATTCAGTCCGCTTAGGCCATGGATGCTGCTTGTAGTGAATTACGTCTACTCTTATATCCCACAGCATAGATAGCATGGATATTTACGGTATCCACCTTGCATTCCTACCAGAAAACCAATCATCTATTAATCTCCTATCACAAGCCAGGCATACTCTTCATACTTAAAATTTGCAGTTACTACATGAAAATTTTTATCTTGGCTTCGAATGGGGAATTTAAAATAAACTTAGTGGGCTTCACAGTGGGGCATCACAGTGCTTTATTTTTGTTGTTGTATTTTTGTTGGATCTTATTTTGATTTATTCACCTTCTTCTTCTTTAAGTTCCATGTACTCCTAGTACGTTGGTAACCAGTATTTGTAGCCTAATTTTATCTACTGCCGTACGGAAAAGTGTTCTGGTGCTGAGGCCATACCATTGTCTTAAGTTTTTGAGCCATGATGTTTTTCTGCCACCTTGGCTGCGGCGGCCCTCAATTTTGCCTTGTATAATGTTTTGGAGAAGTGAATATTTTTCGTTTCGTAGCACATGTCCGAAATACTCTAGCTTCCGTTTCTTTATTGTTGTTATTATTTCGGTTTCTTTGCCTAGTTGTTGTAGCACTTCCCGATTGGTTTTGAGTTCAGTCCATGAGATCTTCAACATTCTTCTATATGTCCACATTTCGAAAGCTTCAAGTCGTTTGCACATACTGTTGGTAAGTGTCCATGCTTCCATTCCATATAAGAGTATACTGAATATATAGCAGCGGAGTATTCTTATTCGTAGTGTAATTGGGAGGTCTCGACTTGTCAGTACTTTTCTCATTTTGATGAATGCTGATCTGGATTGTTCTATTCTGCAGCGGATCTCTTGGCCATTATCATTTGACTCGTTTAGGTAACATCCTATATATTTGTAGTGCTTCACTCTCTCTATAATGTCATTGCCAATTCGTAAATTTTGTTGGGTGTTGTTTGGGTTCTTACTGAAAACTAGCCATTTAGTTTTCTTTGTGTTGAGCGTGAGTCCCATTGATGAACTGTGGGTGACTACTGTGTTTAGCATGTCTTGTAAGTCGTTGATGTTTGTGGATCATCCGCGTATCTGATGTTGTTGATGGGAGTACCATTCACTATTACACCAGTGAGAGTGTCTCCAATAGCCTCATTAATAATTTGTTCTGAGTATAAATTGAAGAGTAGTGGTGAAAGTACACATCCTTGCCTTACTGCTCTGATTATATTTATGTTTTCTGTTGTGTGATTATTAACGCGTATTTCAGCAGATTGGTTCCAATATAGGTTAACAATTATACGAATATCACTGCTGTCAATTCCTATATTTGTGAGTATCTGGATTAATTTATCGTGTTGTACTTTATCAAAGACCTTTTCGTAGTCGATGAAACACGCGAAGACTTCCACATTCATATCTCGGCATCGTTGTGTAAGTACTTGTATACTAAATATTGCTTCTCTAGTACCATAACCGTTTCTGAAGCCAAACTGTGTGTCGCCTATTCTTTCTTCACATTTTGAGTAGATTCTTTTGTGGATGACTTTTAGAAATATTTTCAATACATGACTTATTAAGCTGATTATTTTATGATCATTGCAGGTTTTTGCTTTTGGTGTTTTAGCTATTGTGATGAATGTGGATTTTAACCAATCAGACGGTATGGTGCCAGTTTTGTAGATAACATTGAAGAGATCTACGAGGGTATCAAGAGCTTTGTCTTCTGTTAATAGTTTAAGTACATCCGTTACAATTTCATCTGTTCCTGCCGCCTTCATGTTTTTTGCTTGTTTAATTGCGTGTTCTACTTCACTTCTCTTAATGTCTAGAATCTCTTGGACTGTGATGTTTGGTTTTTTGGATCTGTGGTCTTTGAAGAGTGTCTCAACGTACATTTTCCATGCTAATAGATGTTGTTCAATGTTCATAATTTTACCGTGTTGATCCTTCAGCGAACTACTGAATTTATTGTTATACAGACCTGCTGCTTGTTTAACTTTTTTGTGCATGTTGAAGTAGTCAAATTTAGTATTTAATTCTTCGATTTCTCTGCATTCGTTTGCTAACCATTGTTCTTTGGCTTTTCTAATTTGGTACTGTATTGATTTTTGTGTTGAGACATATTTTTCTTTGTCTACATTTTTGTAGCTTCGACGTAAGTCTATTAGTGTTAAGATATTGTCTGTCATCCATTGTTTACGTTTTGTCTGTTTGTTAGGCTTTAATTTATTGTTTGTGACATTCGTTATTATTGTTTTGATATTGTTCCATGCTGTTTCGGGGTCGTTATATTTGTTGACGGCTTGTATTTCTCGAAATTTGGTATTTAGGTCGTTTTGCAGTTCAATTTTTAGGTTATTGTTTCTTAATTGCAGCACATCAATTTTGGATCTTTGTTGTCTTGTTTTACATTTTTTTAGTCTTAGGTGTAATGTTGCTATTAGTAAGTTGTGGTCTATAAAAACATCAGCACTGGGATATGTTTTGACTGATGTGATACTATTTCGGAATCTTTTGTTGATGGTTATGTAGTCAATTTGATTTCTCACTTGACTATTGGTATTAGAGACCCATGTATACAGTTGACGGTTATGCAATTTGAAGTACTCATTATCGTAAGGTTTTCTTCTTGGCAAAATTGTACTAGTCGATCGCCCCGTTCATTCGATGTACTATGTCCAAATTCGCCCACTGTGTCTTCACGCTTGCCACAACCTACTTTAGCGTTAAAGTCTCCCATTACTATGGTTATATCTGAGTTTTTGCAGTAGGACCTTGCTTTGTTGATATTGGTGTATAGTTGTTCAATATCTTCATCTGGGGCGGCTGTAGTAGGTGCGTATACTTGTATGAAATTTAATGGTAGTGGTTGCGCATTTATTTGTATAATTGCAACTCGTTCTGATACAGGTATGAAGTGTTTTACACATCTCGCCATTTCTTCATTCATGAGAAATCCTACACCATTTGTATTTCGCTTGTCTTCGGATCCTGAGTAAAAGACATGAAAACCGTCTACTTGACAATGTCCTGAATTGGGCCATCTTATTTCACTTATACCGATCACATCTACGTTTAGTCTGCGCATTTCTCTGATTACATTATGTACTTTTCCTGGTTGGTATAAACTTCGTACGTTCTATGTTCCTATTTTCTTAAAGGTTGAGCCGGAGATTCTTAGCACCCCTGGCACATTTAAGTGCCGCCGGTACTCGGGGCCATTCTTTATTTTCTCAACCATTTTGTAGAAGTTTTATAGGATACTTCTGGTTATCCTGGGGAGTATATTAATGAGGTAGTTTCCCGTTGCTTTCCTCATCTCAGTGTTGTGACCATTACAGTTATCATTTATCTGATGCTCACAAGTACCAGATTTTGAACCGTTTTGAGCGATTGCATTGCTCTCCGCTCCAGATCTGTTTTGCTGCACCTGATGCCATACAGCAGTGTTTTGTTGCTAGTTTTGGTCCGCCCCGGGTATTTGATTTCCCCGGTACCACCCATATCTGGGAGGCTTTCCCCTATCCGCCACCTGGGGAGGCGCCCGATGGAGGACTAGCAACCCCACACGGGTTTATTCACCGAAAATATAGCAAAAAGAATCAACGTCATTTTTAAATTTTTTGTTTTTAGACCTCGTGACACACGAAATACGTTTTTTTCATTTTGAAAGCGCGTACGCACACTAAATATTAATTACGTGACTACTATGCCCCTCGCAATCCCCCTGCTCCCCACCTCTCTTACGTATTAAAAGCTGTCTTAAACAGTCCGCCCAAAACCATAAATATTTATTTATCATTGTATAAAGTACAAAAGCAAACTTTATTAATTAAGAATGAAGTTTTTAGTTATTTTTCGATGTAGACAGTCAGAAAATATTCATTAAATAATAGAATACAAGATGAGAATATTACAATTAAAGATGAAATTTAGTGATAACCCATTTTTTTTTAAATTAAACATACTATATTTTATTTAAGAATCGAAAAGATCCCACCAAAAGTAGCAAAAATGACCCCCGCTTTAACACTCTGCAAAACAGTAAATCAAAATAAATCAACAGTTTTTTGTATTTAAATGTCATTTCCATATCGTTGGCTGTGCTTAGTATTAATTACTTTTTTTTATCTACGGCTTCTTTAACACAGGGTAAAACTCAAATCAAGCAATGTCCTAAAATTTTTAAATGAATCACCCTATAAGTCTTTTTAAAATTTGTTAGTACATTTAATAAGCTTTTAAACGATATAGTCCCTTTAGAGTATACGTTAATGGAAAGTTGTAAATATTTCATAACAATCGAAAAATCATATATTTTACGTATACAAATTAAATGGTATTAAATATTTACGTGCAACATTTTGTATATGTTAGCAGTTCTAGGGCATCAGTTTTAATCGTAATTTTGGATGCGTCTTTATCTTTTACCGCTGGAGAATGGAAAGACCTATGCGGAATTATGTTGGAAGCAATATTTTTAAGTAGGCTACTGTCAGAGTAGTACTAATAAATATAAAAGAAGTTTGCAATTTTTACGAAATTATTAAGTCATCACAAACAGTATATTTTAGTTATGTAAAATGAAAGCTTGTATTTTGTTTTTCAACTTTTCTTTTTTAAAAAAACTGATAATTATAAAACCAAGATTATAAAAAACTTACATTTACATATATATTAAACATGCGTTAAGAATCATTTCTTTTATGTTTTCTTTGGTAGTAGGTTCTGTTTGATATTTAAGTTGCTTGATGTATCCCCTAAAAAGAAATCCATCAGTGTGAGATCTGGAGATCGAGGAGCCCACACAATTGGTCCACCACGTCCTATCCAACTGTTGGTAAAATGTCTGTATAACCATTGACGTACACAACGAACGTAATGTACAGATGCTCCATCTTGTTGGAACCACAAATTAATAAAATAACTTCCGTGAGGGTACCTTTAAAAAAAGTAATAACCTATAACTTTATCTCCTACGATTCCTCTCCGTCGTTGTACAAAACAAATGTGGATTACTATCGGAATAAAAATGAAAATTATGGCGGTTCATGATACTATTTCTGTAAAAAGTGGCCTCGTCACTTAATAAAACATTTTTTAAAAAATCTGGATATCCATTTAATTTGTGCATGTAAAATGCATGATTTTTCCGTTATCATCGTTTAAACTTATTAATTGTAAAAAGACTTATAGGGTGATTCTTTTAAAAAATTTATGATATTGCTTGATTTGAGTTCTGTGTCACCCTTTATTAAAGAAGCCACAAATAATAAAAGTAATTAATACTAAACACAGCCAACGATTTGAGAATGACATTTAAATACAAAGACCTGTTGATTTATTTTGATTTACTGTTTTGCAAAATGTTAGAGAGGAGGTAATTTTTGCTAATAACTGGCACCCACATAATATATTAAAATGCTATATTTTTGTAATGCTTTCGGTGAGATCTTTTTCATTCTTGAACCAAATATAGTACCAAATATAGTTTATGGAACACCCTGTATAATCGAAAGTATTTTTAAATTGTGCACTCAGTACTAGCTCACACAAAAGTTTGACTAATAAATCTCTTTATTTATCAAAAAACTACTCTAGATCTTTTTGCATTGTTTAATATTAAGTTTTCAAAATCGTGATTTTTGTAGTTAGGCTATTTTGGCGCTGAGTGACTGAAATGTAGTTTTATTATAATTATTTTTGTTGTTCTCAGACAATTTTTATCCCAAATGTCTTATAACTTTCTTAAAAGATATTAGTTTATTTTTCAAATAACAATTGAGTACTTCGTACTTTGTTAAAATTAATTTTTAAACACTGCTGTATTTTTATAAAAAAATCATTTAAAATTTCCCATATTATTGATTAATCCAAATTTTTCTAATGAAGATAATACAAAGCATCTGCAATAATATCATATATTTTTTGTTAAAAACTTAAACTTGAAGTGAAAATATATTGAATATTTTTGCTATTATAAATTTATTTGAACCAGCTTTAGAAAACAATGCATTGATTTTTACAAGAATAAATAGCAAATTAAAACTTGAATGTTAAACAAAATTTCCAAAGGTTTTTAATGTAAAACAGTATATATTATCAATAGATAATTGACAACAATGGGTTTTAATGGGTTTGATGTATCTTTGATTATTTAACACATGTACAAAAAAAGTAATCTTTAATATAAAAAGTGCGTAGAATAGTTTTCTTATTGAAAGGGTACGCTCAAGTGTCCTCTCTCTACCAATAAAAGCGCACATCAACTGCCGTATTGAATCGATTGGTTATCAATGGTGGCCAGTGACAAAGTAAAATTAAAATGATTGGTTTCAAATATACTGCATAATAATTTAACAATTCAAAAACTATCGGTTTGCATTATCAGAATATTGTGTGAAACTGGTAGAATTAGGTAAAATAATTATAAAAAATAAATGTATGGAACGATTTCAGATAATAGTAGAAATATTTATTTTATTAGTTTCTGCAGGGACTAAACTTAAAATTGGATGTTCTTGCAGCATTGACCAACGATTTTCAAACCGTTTGATAACATTCAGATTAGTTTGCTTTTTGTTTTTATACTATTAGTTTAACACATGCGCGGTTCAAGGTGGTTTTACAAATAGTTGTCTCTGCTTACAGGTTTGATGTTATGTTTTATTTTTATTACGTCAACACAAAACAGAATCGAAAATTTATAACTGTTCTTGCAGCAGTCAATTTACAAAATATTTGTAAACAATAAAAAACCCCTATGAGCATTCACAGTACCTAGTTTACTAACTGTCCTGAAACTACTATAGAAACAACCCTTTCTGTCTTAATTATTAACCTTTTATATTGTAACTGCCAGCGAAGACCATGGTTAGGTTATAGCTAATCCTTCAAACGGGATAGGGAATGTTGGTGTGGGATAAATATGTTATATTTTCGAAAATATCACAGAAATAAAACATAAACAACTATGTACCCCGGAAGGATTCAACAATAATAAATATAAATAATTTTTTTTCAATAAATAAGTAGAATTATATGTATAAACCCTCCGGGGTACAGAACTGCCAATCAAATATAATAGTAAAAAAATTTGAAAAAAAAATTTTAATAACAATGTCACTGATATAGTTAAAAATTAGGTTTCATTTCATAGTTCTTGGCGTTTCGTCATAACAACCACAAGCATCTTTCCTTGTCTAAGCACGATTCGCTTACCCTCCATTGGCAGAGCAAAATGCGCAACGTTAGTATTGTTTAACGAAATAATAATTATAAAATACAACCAAATGGAGGCTTACGTACGTAGGGGCGACTTTTTTGAAAATATTGATGGTTTCATTTATAATTTCACGAGAGGTTTGTATTTTATCGGGTAAATTTGGGTTGTTTAAGACGAAATTGCTCACGCCCTGTCAGTCTAGCTTCAAATCTCCCCACACATCCAATAATTAAGTGATGACATATCTCTCATATACTTTCTCTTACATTGTATTAGGCACTTTCTGCGAACATTTGTCGTTGATTACACCGTTCGACAATTTCGCCAAACCGTAGCGGCAACGTTTAAAAAACAGGGTCGGCCTTTAGGCATCAAAATACGGTCGGATCAAGTTTACTCGGCGGCGCTTTTTACTGTTTTTATAAAAAAATAAACTAGGAATAAATGAATAATAATGAGGTGTAGAATATCAGTTAAGTACTTTTTACGTCTTATCTATAAAAAAGAATCTTGTTTTTATGTAAAAACAAGTTTGTTTTCATAACTTACCTACTCATTTATAAGTACCTACCTACATGACACCTTTCAAAAAATCTTAAATTTAATATTTTTATTTTTCTTTTTAATTTTTTTCTTTCATAATCTCTATATTTTATGGGCATTTTCAAGATTGGAAATATTTATTATAGCTAATTTGTTGCAGTTATTTCAGGTAAAAAACCTTATTACTGAAAGTCATTTAATTTAAACAGGCAAGTTATTTTTCAATTGATTATGGTAATTTATATGTTCCGGGTGTTAAAATAAGTAAGGCTCTTGTTACTTGTTACATTCATGTATCGAGTTTTGTCTATATACAATACATAAATATTATTTAGTTGGTACTATGTTGTTATGTAACATAGGTATCTGTCTATATATTTAAATATATGTAGCGTGCAGAATAAAGATTTGTGATAGCTTATCTATTTGGGTTCCTTATTGGAAGATTCCTGTGGTATCTTGGATCTACTAGCTCTGGTAACATACATTTATAATAAAATGTTTGCAATTTATTTTTCATGTTACTTTCCCAAGGTTAAAAACAGCAACAGGCTCACAGAACCTAAACTCTGCCTCGGACAAGGATGGATGTAAAGATGACGAACCATGCACGAAAAAGGAGAACGATTTGGAAAAAGAGAAATGTACTTCGCTTCGCCACCTGGAACATAAAAACACTTAACAACAAAGCACAAGAAGTCACTAAGGAACTAGGAGACAACAATATCGACATTTGTGCACTACAAGAGATAAAGAAGAAAGGAAGGGGTCAAAGGCTATATGGTGATTATATAATCATATATAGCGGAGCAGACAAAAATGAACGAGCAAAAGGAGTAGCAGTGGCAATACATAAAAGATATGAAGAACATTTTGAGGAATGTCAGTATATATCCTCACGTATAATAGTTCTTAAACTCAAACAGTTCAATGTTATGTCCTTATACGCGCCTGAAGAAAACAAGCCAAAACAAGAGCGGGAAGACTTTTACGACCGATTACAAAATACTATCGAAATGCTACCGCAGAATCAACCAATGATAGTACTAGGGGATTTTAATGCTCGCATAGGCAATGAAATAGTTCCAGGTGTAAAACAACGATTTAATGAAGAGGTGCTGAATGATAATGAACAGCGTATGATAAATGTTTGCTCACTTAATGATCTAAGAATTAATAACACCTTCTTTGATCACAAAATAAACTACAAGTACACGTTCAGAAATACCCGAGAACAACAATCGACAATTGACTACAACGTAACTAACAGGTCTGTAGACCCGACACAAATACAGGATATAAGAACCCTAAATTCTGCTGATGTTGGCAGTGATCACAGCTTACTACTAGGAAAAATTAAAATAGGGATAAAAGTGAAAAATTAGGAAAAATTAGAACCAGGGACACAAACACAAAAAATATGTGCTGAATCACTTTGGGATATTAGTATAATAGAACTGTATCAAAAACGATTACAGGAAAAAGTTGACAAAAACCCAATAAGCGAAATATTATAGAAGCTGCAACAGAAGCTCTTGGCACCCGAAATATAAAACAACAAAAACACGGCCCCATTAAAACCCCATGGTTCTGCAACGAAGTCAAAGAACAATGCATCAAAAAAGAAAGGCTTATTTAAAATGCATGACAACTAAAACGCCTGAAGTCTATAATGATTATAAGAGGGTACGAAATGCCACCTACACACTAGTAAGGCAAATAAAAGAACAGTATTGGAAATCCTTGTCGAGAAAAATGGAAAATGACTTTTATGGCCTGCGACAAATAACTAAAAAATCCATTGAGTATAACAAACCAGCCTTCATGTGTTTTATAGACCTGGAAAAGGCGTTTGACATACAACTAGAGGACGTGGTACACCTCCTATACAACAGGCAAATCCCATACAACATCATAAAAACCAACGAAAATATTTACCAGAGAAACAAAATACAAGCCAAAATTAATGGCACAACTACCGAAGAAATTCCTGTAAATAGGAGATTCCCTTAGCCCCTTATTGTTCAACATCGTTATGGACGAAATAATAAAAAGCACTCGTAACCTGAAAGGGTATAAAATGGGGAACAAAGACGTCAAAGTCCTATGCTATGCCGATGATGCTGTTCTGATTGCAGAAAACGAAGATGACCTACAGAGATTACTATTCAAATTTAACACAACGGCAAAAAGTCTTGAAATGAAGATATCTGCAGCAAAGACGAAATGCATGACCACTTCAAAAACACCTATCAGATGCAAACTGGTTGTGGATGGTAAAATTATACAACAGGAGATGAAATTTAAATACCTAGGCATAGAAATATCAGGATACGGTGACATTGAGGCGTAAGTAAGAAACCAAGCGGCAAAAGCAGCACGAACCTCAGCTTACCTGAACGATACAATCCTCCGAAACAAATATATCGGAATCGAGACCCAATCCCGAATCTACAAGGCGGTCATCCGACCTATATTAACATACACAGCGGAAACTAGACCAGATACATCGAACACAAAGAGAATATTAGAAACCACCGAAATGAAAATAGTGCGCAGGATCGCTGAAAAAACACTTTTTGACAGGGAGAGAAGCGAGGACATTAGAAGAACATGTAAAATAGACAATGTAATTGAATGGATACTGGGAAGAAAGAGAGAGTGGAACGAACACATAGACCAGATGAATGACGACAGAATGGTCAAAATAACTAGAGACAAATCGCCATTAGGGCGCCGAAGCGTTGGAAGACCCCGCAAGAGATGGAGCGACAACCTTTCTAATAATTGAACGGCAGAGGATACGAAGAAAAACAAGCAAATTGCTTACATTAAAGAAAAAAAAGAAGAAGACTCCCAAAAAGTTTCATCGCGATGAAAATGAAATAAATATAATCTAAATTACCTAAATATTATTTGCCTTAATGGAACTTGCTACGGTTTTTACACACATCTTTTGCTTCCTCTACTTTCATCAGTGCTCTCATACAAGCTCGTCGGTTGTTGGCACTCTTGACCTGGCCTTTCTTCAAAACAATGTTGATCTGATCGAGATATGTTCTCCGAGGTCGACCTCTACCGACTTATCTATTTACACTCGCCTTATAAATTTGTTTCGTTAATCTTCCTTCATATATCCTTTCTACGTGTCCAAACCATCCAAGCATTCCTTTATTTATCTTTGTAACCACATCTTCTTTTACACCACAGCGTTCTCTTATCTCACTATTCTTTACTTAATCCAACCGAGTCATTCCGGCTATACTTAAGTATACATAGATGTAGGTACCAACACACCTTTATGCACCGCCAGACGTGCCTTTTTTGATACTTTCTGGCTATTTATAAAGCTATGCAGTGCCCCATTCATTTGTTTTCCTGCCAACACCCTTCGCTCAATGTCACTGTCATACTTTCCATTTCCAGTAAACTTTGAACCCAAGTACACAAATTCATTTAGTTGTTCCACTTTTTCTCCCTCAATCAAAACTCCACGGTTTGTCATGCTTTCTTCGCTTTCAAAAACCATTACTTTCGTTTTGCTCACATTTATTTTCATCCCTTTGATTTTCAGGGCATCATGCATAACATTAACCATCGCCTGCAGCTCCTCTTCAAATAACGCTAATATGACTTGACCATCGGCGTAAAGAAGGCATTTGACGATCAAATCATTCATTTTTAATCCATACGCACTCTCCTCCAGATCTTTTAAACAATTGTCTATGTATAAGTTAAACAGCCATGGCGAAGTTACACATCCCTGTCTCACACTTTTTTCAATGTTAAACCAGTCCGTGCAAGCTCCGTTTATCCTGAGACAAGCAGTGGAATCCTCGTAAAGTGATTTCAGTGCTCGTATTAAACTACCACTAACCCTATACATAGACAATGTAGACCACAATTCATTCGTTACCCTCTGCCATAGGCCTTTTCCAAGTCTATAAAAGCGCAATAGACTATACCTCGTAATTAAAAAACCTGATCCATACATCTCCTTCCTCTTCTAAATCCTGCTTGCACATTCCATATCATCTTCTCGTTACTCTTTTAATCAATATCTTTGCATATAGTTTGCCGACTATGCTGAGTAAACTAATACCTCGGCTTCTTCCAATACGCTATAATAGTCTCCAGTGTTAAAACTAATTGCAGCAGCCTTGCAACGAATTTTATATGAATTGAAATTAGCCAAGTTTTCTCTTTTACCGCCAACGTATTTACACACGACTGAATTATATTGTTCCGCTCTGCTAGTATCCATATTCAGTAACAGACTTTCGGTATTGAAAATTAGTCGATTTAGACACATTTGAATGTCTGTGTAATCCACAGTCCTTCATTTTGGGAACCACATTTTCTGTGACTTCCAAACAACCAGCATCCTTTATTTAATTACAAGCATGGTCTCCAAAAACGTGATTTACAGAATTATGTATTTTTTTTTTAAACTATTTACTTTCTCGTGAAGTGAGGTGTTTTCACATAATCTGTACTGTTTATTTTATGTATTTTCAGTTATTGTTTAGGAAATTGGAGCCGTTTATTGTGACCAGAATAATTGATTTGTAGGTATAGAATTCGAAAATAAAATAAAAAATAAAATAAAATATTGGTTCATTTTAATACTTATATATTTACTAGATATATATCTATTTTGTAATTTAATTATTTTAATAATAATTTATTCTTTCTTTACCTGATATCAATACAAACATCGAATGTGATTCAGCAGGACAATTTAATGAATAAGAAATTTAGAAACATATCAATGCAAACTTTATTTATGAAACATTAATTATAAGCACATTTTTATTTGAATGTACAATTGTTAAAAACGCAGTTATTGAAATTCATAATAGGAACAGTGATGTCGCTGCGGGTGCCACAGCTAATCGTTTCTGTAGTAGATGTTAGTTTTTTCTTTTTCCAAACGAATTGATTGAATACTGCTCGAATTATACTCTTTGTCAACTTGTAAGTGTGGTTTTATTGATGATGAATTGCTGCGTCCTTTTATTTTTATTAGAGCTTGTTCTTCAATTCCGGTTTTACTTAATTCGCTAACTGCTGCAGCTCGATTTGAGTGATTTGTAATTTTGACACGTTTGACATCTATATCAATGCGTTGTGCTGAGCATTTAGTCCATTTGGAAATTTTATTAATTACAATCGGCACATTCTTATACCAACCTTTAGAATTTTTCTTCTTACAAAAGGGATTTGTTGTAAGAAATATTCTGTCCAATGTTATAAACGTGTCGCGTTTTTCAATTAACTTTTTAAATAAACGTATTGGGCAAATATCTTTCTCTAAAATATTAGGCGTTATCCATTTTCTGTCACATAATTTATTGTTACCGCCTTGTTTCGTTTTCAAAAATAGAGGATTATACTCGATACGTCCAGTTTATTTTATATTATATCAGTAGGTTTATTACAAATTGGCGCACGTCACTGTGTGCTAACAGCAAAACCAGCAAAATCTATATGTTATGAAACTAGAAGACATGAGTGTTTTCTTAACTCCGATGAATAATCTGTGTATCACACTTTAGCATAACAAACGTGACTCAAACAAGTGAATTATGCACATGTGTATTAGAAAGAGGCGGATATTAAAAACTCCGCAGTAGATTATCTCAGGCACACGCAAAGAATGGTAAACGGAGTTTATATCACATATAGAACTATACTAAATTTTAACCGTGGCGGGCCCTTTTAATAACGAAACTATTTTATGTATGTACTTAACGTAGTTTATGTTTTATGTTTAAACACTTCTAATTGGTAAATGCATTTGAAAAGGGTTAACATGTAACATAAAATATAGTTGTAACAAAATTAATAAAGAAAGTAGAAATGCATATTTTAAATACATGAAGATTACTGTTTAAGTTTTAGTTTATCACTACTAATAGATACCTACTATTGTGGAAGAAACGGATGGAATGTAAAATTTCTTTTAAAAATATAATTAATATATATATATATATATAAAGGTTAAAAGGTGTGGCAAAAAAGAAAGAGAGTGATAAAGATGAATTTGATAGAAGGTTATCTGACGATTTCCAAAACAATATTAAACTTTTCTGAAAGTCCATAAGAACAGACAGAGGTAAAAATACTACCTCGCAATTGGAAAGAATCAGAAACCAAGATGGTAGTATGGTAAAAGGAGAGGAATGCGTATTAAAGAGATAGAAGGAATACTTCGAAAGTTTATTTGAGAAAGAGGATACACAAGTACAGGCCCCATTCGAAGACATGAGTGAAAGTTGCAATGAAAGTAAAATTACTACGACAGTAATTGTGGAAGCGTTGAACAGTATGAAATTGGGTAAAGCTGCTGGGTACGACAAGATAACAGTTGAAATGCTGAAGGCTGGACAAAACGTGGTAGCTAGTCTACTGGACCGCCTTTTAACCTTTGTTGGAGAAGTGGTAGTGTACCAGACGACTGGCGCAAGGCCGTTATCGTGCCACTTTACAAGGGAAAAGGTTCGCAGCAGGACTGTAAGAACTACCGAGGTATTAGTTTACTCAGCATATTCGGCAAACTGTATGCAAAAATATTAATTAAAAGAGTAACGAATAAAACTGAGATGATATGGGATGTGCAAGCAGTATTTAGAAGGGGAAGAAGATGTATGGATCAGGTCTTTTCATTACGAGGTATAGTCGAAAAATTCTAGGCTAGAAGTCAGAAGGTCTATTGCGATTTTATAGACTTGGAAAAGGCCTATGACAAAGTGGTGAGGAGTGAATTGTGGTCTACATTGTCTATGTATGGGGTGTGGTAGTTTAATACGAGCACTGAAATCACTTTAAGAGGATTCCACTGCTTGTGTCAGGATAAACGGAGCTTGCACGGACTGGTTTAACATCGAAAAAGGTGTGAGACAGGGATGTGTGGCTTCGCCATGGCTGTTTAACTTATACATAGACAATTGTTTAAAAGATCTGAAAGAGAGTGCGTATGGATTAAAAATGAATGATTTGATCGTCAAATGCCTTCTTTACGCCGATGATCAAGTCATATTAGCGTTATCTGAAGAGGAGTTGCAGGCTATGGTTAATGTTATGCATGATTCCCTGAAAATCAAATGGATAAAAATAAATGCAACCAAAACGAAAGTAATGGTTTTTGAAAGAGAAGAAAGCATGACAAACTGTGGAGTTTCGATTGAGGGAGAAAGAGTGGAACAAGTAAATGAATTTGTGTACTTGGGTTCAAAATTTACTAGAGATGGAAAGTATGACAGGGACATTGAGCGAAGGGTGTTGGCAGGAAAACAAATGAATGGGGCACTGTATAGCTTTATGAATAGCCAGAAAGTGTCAAAAAAGGCACGTCTGGCGGTGCATAGAGGTGTTTTGGTTCCTACACTTATGTATGGTAGTGAATGTTAGGTTTGGCAAGAAGCATGAAAATAGGATTAATGCTGCGGAGATGAGTAGTCTGAGAAGTATAGCCGGAGTGACTCGGTTGGATTAAGTAAAGAATAGTGAAATAAGAGAACGCTGTGGTGTAAAAGAAGATGTGGTTACAAAGATAAATAAAGGAATGCTTAGATGGTTTGGACACGTAGAAAGGATAGATGAAGGAAGATTGACCAAACAAATTTATAAAGCGAGTGTGAATGGACAAGTCGGTAGAGGTCGACCTCGGAGAACATATCTCGATCAGATCAACATTGTTTTGAAGAAAGGCCAGGTCAGGAGTACCAACAACCGAAGAGCATGTATGAGAGCACTGATGAAAGTAGAGGAAGCAAAAGATGTGTGTAAGAACCGTAGCAAGTGGAAGGAAGTGGTCTTTGCCTACCACTATGGGAAAAAGGCGTGACTTTGGGTATGTTTGTATATATAAATAATATAAAAAATTAAATTTTTTTTTAGGTGAAGTGTTGCAGAAATAGTGCTTCATCAATCCAAAAAGCAGACGTTCATGTTGAAGATCTGTGTGAGACACCAAGAAATGAAGTTAGCTCAAATAATTCACCTGATTTATCTAGAAGTAACATATTAGCATTAGATATCGAGTGCCCTTCTAGTAGCAAAAAAAAGTATTCCTTACAAAATTCTTTAAAGACTGATATAGTAAAAAATAGGAGCTGTGTTTTTAAATCTTTACCTAATTTAAGTACTAGTAGTGAAAATTTACTGTTGTAAATAAGATATATTTTAATATTGTAAAGTGATATACAATAAATTATTTATTACCTCCATTAATTTATTTTATTCTTAATGTCAGAACAGTCATTTCAGATATTCATAAAAATTATGTTTAAATCACTCACATTTTGAGTCATTTCTGCAAATATTTGATGACATTCAATGCAATTTTCGTGCAACTCATTAATGCCTAGCGTGATCATATGAACACATAATTCTTATGCTTTAATTTTTAAGTACATCAGGTAACGTCGATCGATTTAGGGATCACCTCGCATTCCAGAAGGTTTAGTGTATATTGTGCTATAGTATCAACCGCATGGTGTTTCGTTGAACCAATATTATATCGCATTGTGTTTACGTTGCAATTTGCAAACATGGTGCATTAAGACGTTAAATAGCTGTAAGTATGTTTTCGATGTAATGGTATATTGTTATTTATTTTTGTCATTAAAAATATAACTAAAACTAATATACTCCAACCTTTACCAGTAGTTATGTACTTTTGATAAAATGGTTCGTAAATTGTCTGTGATCATTTGTTTACGCTAATGTACGCTTATGTAGGTGATGGACACTAAATGAAAATGCTATTACTTTTTCCCTTTTTTTTTCATTTTAGCGATATAACAATGGATGAAAAAAAAAAGAACCACCTGAAGAAGAAACTGAGGAACCTGAACAAGACGCCAGAAATAATCTGGTTTCTGTCAAGACAGATTGAATAGAGATCCGATTCCTATGACAAAATTGTTCCCTACTTCAAGTTATGAAAGATATAGAGAAATGAGTCCCTATGATATCTTCTGTGAAAGTTTTATAACAACGTCTATAAGAAATCAAAAAGTGTGGCTTCAAACAATCATCACAAGTGAAGCTCACCAAGCAAGATCTAAAAGTAATTTTAGCTATTCTGATTTTATCTGGATGTAACAAAAGAAATAAAAATAAATAACGAAATAACGAAAGCAATGGTTTTTGAAAGAGAAGAAAACATGACAAACTACAAGGTGCTGATTAAAGGAGAAAGAATGGAACAAGTAGATGAGTTTGTATACTTGGGTTCAAAGTTACAGTTACAGTGACATTGAGCGAAGGGAATGGGATACTGCATAGCTTTATAGGCAGCCAGAACGAGTCAAAAAAGGCACGACTGGCTATGCATAGAGGAGTGCTGGTCCCTACACTTATGTATGGTAGTGAAGTTTGGGTTTGGCAGAAGAAACATGAAAGTAAGATCAATGCCGCGGAGATGAGTAGTTTGAAAAGTACAGGGATAGTTCACCAATTGTTGTCCCTATCATAGAAGCAAAAACATGAGGAAAATGAAACTAATTTATTTTTCAACATAGTCACCTGCAACGTTAATACACTTGGTACATCAGTGTTGAAGTGTTTTAAACCCATTTAAAAAGATTTAGAACTTTGAGTCGTCTCCAACATCACTTCGTTATCATCAGCAAAGCTGATTCCACGAAGATGTTCTTTTAATTTTGGGAATAGATGGTAGCCGTTGGGGACCAAATCTGGAGCATAAGGGGGTTGTTCAAAAATTTCAAATCCCGCATTGTGAATAGCAGCCATTGCAATACATCTTTTGTGGGTCGGAGCGTTGTCCTGGTGGAAGACCACACCCCGACTCAATTTTTCTCTTCTCTTTTTTTTTGATCACTTTGATCACCTGTAATGGTGCGCCCACGCGTAAATAATTCACAAAAATAACACCTGCAAAATCCAAAAAAAACTAGCCATGGTCTTACCAGTGAGGGCAACCCCTATGCCGCCATTCCATGCTTTGTTTTTTGGATTCTGGATCAAAGTGATGAACCCATGTTTTGTCGACCGTAAGAAATTTTCGCTTAAATTCATCGGGGTTCCTATTAATGATTTCCAAATTTGTCTCCGCTGCAACCTGGCGAACACGCATCTGGTCTGCCGTCAGCATTCGTGGAACCCAACGTGCAGAGTTTTTTGATACCCAATTCCTGATGTAAAATTCTTTCAACACTTCCAACAGAAAACAAACATGTCTCTGTTAAAGACTGCAATTCTTTTGTCATTTAATACCATTTCATGGACTAAATTCACATTTTCTTTGTTCACCACAGTTTTGGGGGCTTCTGCACCTGGTGCTTGTTGGCAGAACTCTCTTCCCAGTTTTAAATCTTGTGACCAGTTCTTGATTACCTGGTACGAAGCGGCAGAGTCACCCAATCCTTCTACCATGTCCTTATAAATTTCTTGCGGTGATAATCCCTTTTTACAGAGGTACTTTATCGCACCTCTTATCTCAATTTTGTCCATTTTTATAAAATCACGCACACCTCATTGGAAAAAAATAAATATTTAACATACACGAACTGATGCTGATGATAATTGGCACACACTTATGTCATACAATAAGCTTTTGCCTGACATTTTATTTGCATTTGTCATTCAACGCCAACTATGTTAGGGACAACAATTCGTGAACTATCCTTGTATAGCCGGTGTAAAGAAAAGTGAGATAAGGGAATGCTGTGATGTAAAATAAAATATGGTACAAAGATAGATAAAAGAATGCTAAGATGGTTTGAACACGTAGAGAGGATGGATGATATAACAGATTTATAAGGCGAGTGTGAATGGGCAAGTCGGTAGAGGTCTACCTCGGCGATCACGATCAGATCGACAAGAGTACTAACAACCGACGAGCATGTATTGGAGCACTGATGAAAGTAGAAGAAGCAAAAGATATGTATAAGAACCGTAGCAAGTAGAAGAAAGTGGTATCTGCCTACCCCTACAGGAAAAAAGCTTACTATATGTATGTACGTATGAGTATGTCAAGAGACATATTCCTTGCAACTCCTTTTCTCAATAACAAAATGTGAAAACTAAAACTATCTTTAATTGTTACAAAATTGATTCTTAGAACTTTACCACCCAGAACAGCGTATCAGCTTTGACGAGTCCATGATCAAGTACTTTGGTAGAAACGGGTGCAAGCAATGTATTCGAAATAAGGTTTGAGTTTGGATATAAAGCTTGGTACCTGAATACTCCCTATCCTATCTTATTAAATTTGAAATTTATCCAGGTAAAAACCCATAAGAAGAAAAATTTGGAAAATGTGCAGTTCTTTTAATTTAGATGCTAGACACACGTTTCCATATGATGTAAAAAACTTGAAATATACATATATTTTGATTATATTAAAAACGGAATACTTGTGGTGAAGTGGATGGATAATTCAGTTGGTGCGGCAGCATTTACAGCTCATGGTGTCGAACCGTTGACATATCGTACCCGTTATTCTCAACAGTAAAACAGAATTCGTAGTGCTCATCCAATACAATACAACAAATAAATGGGCGGTACTGATAGGATGGACCAAAACGTCTCGTATTATAAAGTTTATTTTCACGAGAAAAAATGGTGGTGTCCTATATTTACATGGCTATTAGATATCTTTGTACATAACGCCTGGTTGTTGAAGAGAACTGGAAGTGAAATCTCATAACTTGATTTTCGAAGACGAATTGTTCAGGTCATTCTTACAAAATACAAAAATGAACCCCAGTGTCCGGGTCAACCAAGAGATTCCAAGCATAGTTTTTACTACAAAGTGCCTAAGAATGTTAGAAATTCGGCATTTTGTTAAGCCTTGCAACCGATGCAGACGTACTGGACTAAATTGTAAAAAAATCCAATGTGGTTAATGTGACATACAGAATGTTTGAGAGCCTTTCATGTCGAATAACTTGTTTGTAGACCTTTGTGCATTGTTTTTTGAATTCTTAAGTGTTTTTTTTTTCAATTTTAAATAAAATACCTGAAAACTTAAATTTGTAGCTAATTATACTTGAATTTTTAAAAAGAGAAATGTCCTCACCATATTACAAAAGTCAGAAAATTTGCATTGCCGGGGTACCAGAGGCGTATCGAGTTTATTCTGTAACTGTTACCAAATATTTATGTAGCAGAAAATGTATTAAAATTGAAAATAAATAAAAAAATATATACTTTTTTAGTTTCGAGATCATTAGAGGATTTTCTTTTCGCCAGTGACAGAATAAAAATTAACTTTCTTACACTGGGTTTGTACAGTAAATAAGATAAAATAAGAAATAGGATGAAAATAGACCTGCTTATAAAGATAAATTAAAATAAATAGAAATTAGAATCAACCAATGAAATCACTGGCTTTTTTAACAATGACGTTCGTTTTTATTGCTAATTTTATTGGTTAATTATTTTCTGTACTTCGAAAATGTGTATAACAATTACACCGTATTTAGATTTTAATTCGGAATTATTATTTAATCAAAAAACAAATAAAAATAGTGTCTCTGGCACAAAACAACTTTGTCTATTTTTTTTTATTTGACTCACGTCATTCAGCCAGTCGCATCAGGAAAAAAATAATAATATGTACAAAAAAAAACATATATCTCACTCACACCTACATACTAGAAGAAAGAAAAGTCGTAAGAACCTAATGATACAAAAGGGACATATCAGGGTCAAACGCTTCTTGTCAAGACTTTTAATATGTCACAAACAAAAATAAGGTCACGTAAAGCTAGGGATAAGCAACTTTGTCTAGTAAAGCGCACATTTTTAAATAAAATAAGAGTTGAAAGTTGGCAGAATCTTATTTTATTTTAGTTCGTGCATAAACGTTCCCATTGTGTTACGTATGTGTTGTATATAATGCCTTCTTTACTTTAACTGGTCGGAGGTAAATAATAGTGGACTGTAAACACTGATTTTATTAATTAAAAGGTATAAAAAGTAGCATATAGCTTTACAGGTGTTAACGCTTGGGCTTTCAACACAGAACTCTTTTCCTGTCTGCGAACAAAACAAAAATCGAAAACTGTATAAATGCGATATAAACTATAAATGTCAATGCATAAATTGAGAATTTTGTAAACTTTAGTCTGGTAATACACAAATTTTTGTCACCGGTCTTCGGAAAATTCCGTCACGAGTCAGTATGTTCACAACACGGGTAACTCCGTCAGGACCGGGATGAAGTTTATTTATTCTGGCTAGCTGCCAGTTGTTGACGAATTTAGTGTCGTCTTGGACCAACACTAAAGCTCCTGCCTGCAACTGCTCAGGAAACGTTGTCTTCCACTTGCATCTATTTTGGAGCTCAGAAAGATACTCCTTTTGCCACCGGTTCCAGAAGTGTTGAACTACACGTTGGAGGCGTTGGTATCGTTTTAATCGATTCTCGGGCACCTCTACATAGGATCTCTCGGGTATGGTGCTGAAGAGTCGTCCAATAAGGAAGTGTCCTGGAGTCAGTGGGTTTAGGTCTGTAGGGTCAGAACTTAAGGGAGAAATAGGACGGGAGTTCAATACACTTTCTATTTGCACAATTATGGTCAGAAAATCTTCATACGTGTAAGAATTTTCCCCTATTACCCTTTTTAAATGAAACTGCCGATTTTATTGCGGCTTCCCAAATACCTCCAAAATTGGGGCTTCGCGCTGGGATAAAATGCCATTGGATTCATTTAGCCGATAATTGGTCGGCGATATTAGCACTACAATTTTTAAGTAGATTATATAACTCTGCTAATTCCTGTTTTATTATGAGATTTGTAATTTCATGTGATTTAGGTAATATAAGGTAATATAAGAAAATAAGGAAAGCCAAAAGAGAATCCTGGAGAAGGTTCTGTCAGAGTATATCAGATCTACCTGCCAGCACAAGAATCCACAAGGCTCTCGCCAGAGATCCGACGCAAGAGATTGGATCGATATAACGACCAGATGGCTCTTTTACGGACTCTGGTAGGCAAACGTTAGAGACTCTCTTGCAGACCCACTTTCCCGGCAGTCTGCTTCTGAGGGACCAGGAGCAAATTCCACTCTCAATGGGATCGACATCGCGACCCAAAAGGGAGGACTGGAGAAATGTTTCAAAAGTGGTCACCCCAACATCGGTACAATGGGCGGTGAATTATTTCTCCCCATTCAAGTCTCGAGGGGAGGATGGTGTTTTCCCTGCCCTCATTCAGAACGGCAGCGAAATTTTACTACCTCTTCTGGTTAAACTATTTAGAGCGAGTTTGGTGTGAAGTTATATTCCGCTGGGCTGGTCAACGGCGAGAGTTGTATACATACGTAAAACGGGTACGGTGAATCATTCCCTACCCAAATCCTTTCGGCCGATCAGCCTTACCTCATTCTTAATGAAAACTCTGGAAAGAGTTATTGATAGACATATTAGAGAGGGGAATATTAGGGAACATCCCTTAAACCCCCAACAATATGCCTACCACACAGGCAAATCTACGGATTTAGCTCTAAACAATCTAGTAGGAAAGATCGGCTGTCACGTGCCTATTTTTTCTATAGTTTCGTATTCATGGTTGCATACAGTACTCTAGGGATAAGATTCGATAGTTGGTTTGCAATTACTGGATATTCACACGGACGAGGCACAGATTTGAGAAGATTGTGGGTTGACGTTTATTCCGCGCCATTTTTCTTGATTTCCGATATAGGAGCGTCAGTCGTGTTTTGAGAGTCTTGGAGGCCAGGTGTCGGTGAACGTTGTTGGGGACGGTGTGTTATTAGCACGTGTGCAGAACCTCTATGGGATTTCTTTCATATCTGGCTGTATTTGGGCCATCTTAATTGGATTTTGAAGAAAAACCATTTGATTTTTAACTTGACCATTTTGTCTTGCCTTTGTTGTGGAGATTTCTTTTGGATTTCTGGCGTCAAGTTAAAATAACCCTTATCGGGATCTATTTGAGGGAAGCCATTGTTAACCAGTGCCGCCGCCATAATCTAATCAGCCCCGGAGTAGCACAGGAGTAGGCCACAGGAGTACATGTGAATTCGTTTACCCAAAGGTTATCAGTGATTTATTTTTAAATATATAACGCCGTGTCTCATTCGGCACCACGAGTAAGTCTTGCTTCAGTTTATAAATATAGTGCTTTGTGAATTCGTATACCCAAAGGTTATAAGTGATTTATTTTTAAATATATAACGCAGTGACTCATGCTGACACCACTTTTATGTTCTGTTTAGTTTATTAGTATAGTACATTTGTGGAAACTATTTATTGCATTAGATAATATGCCAAAACTAAACTTGGATTAAAATAATGAACTCGATTGTTTTGGCAGTGAAAATCTTTATGTAAACAGTTAACTAGTGAATCTTCTTTGCCTTTATGTAAATGTTTGAATTAGTGTTATTAATGAGTTAACTAATATAAATGTTTTACCTTTTGTTCTTTGCCTTCATGTAAATGTTTGAATTAGTGTTATTAATGAGTTAACTGATATATATGTTTTACCTTTTGGTCTTTGCCTTCATGTAAATGTTTGAATTAGTGTTATTAATGAGTTAACTTATATATATATGTTTTACCTTTTGTTCTTTGCCTTTATGTAAGCGTTTAAATAAGTGTTATTAGTGAGTTGATTTATATGTTTTACCTTTTTCTGTAACTTGGTAAAGTCTGTTACTGTTACTGCTGTTCTGGTTATTTTATAAAGTTGTAAATTTTACATTTTTGGTTTGTTTTAGCAAGGAAATTTTACCATAGCTGTTAACTTTGACTATATTTGTTATGATGCTACTATTGAACTGTGTACCTTAATTATCTATTGTGTGAGTAAAGTATCCAACATATTTTTGCTATAATTTTATTTATTTGGTTCACCATAATCACAGTTGTTTATCTTGTGTCTCTGCTAGTGCCTATAAGATCTAGGGGTTTACGGCTTATACCGTCAAGTCGGTGACGCAGCTCACTTTTATATTTTGTCCTTCTACCCTCTACGGCTGAGCTCGGGCATAATTTGCCAGTAGAGAAACCGCTAGCAGAGTACTCTTTAGAGAACGAAAAAGACGTGGCACGGCCATTCCCTTAAACATAAGGAAATTGCGCTGGCAGCTTTTCTAGATATAGAGGAAGCGTTTAATAACGCCTTACCGCAGTCACTCTATACATCAATTAGGGATAGAGGTATAGACAGTGAAATCTGTAACTGGATCAAAAACATGATTGAAAACAGATATATAATATCATCACTGCATGGAGAGTCGGTTAGGTTCAGGGCGGCGAAGGGGTGTCCACAAGGCGGGGTACTTTCCCCCCTAATGTGGTCACTTCTAGTCGACTCTCTGCTGAGCAAGCTTTCCATGCAGTGAGTAGATTTTCAATGCTATGCGGATTATCTGGTTATAATAGTTAGAGGTAAATTTGAAGCGACGATCTCAAACGTCCTCCAAGAAGCCCTTAACACAGTATACAGATGGTGCGAGAGGAAACAGATGTCTGTAAACCCCCGAAAAACTGTAATTATTCCTTTTACAAAAAGAAAAAAGCTAGATAAGCTTCGGCAGCCTGTCCTATACGGAGAGAGCATTCCATTTGCGACGGAAGTGAAATACCTGGAACGCCCACTTGGAAAAAACAATAAAGCCAGGTTTTCTCTCTGGAATCTCAGAAGAGTATGTGGCAAATTTTGGGGAATGAACCCCAAACAGATTTACTGGATTTATCAAACAACGATAATATCTATGGTCACGTATGGTTCAGTAGTCTTGTGGACCAAAGGGTTACAACAGACAGCTATAGCAAAGCTTGCTGGCCTTCAGCGGCTGGCATGCCTGGCCTTAACTGGAGCTATGTCCAGCACACCAACGGCAGCGATGGAACACCTCCTACATCTCCCTCCCCTAGATATTCTCTTAGAGAGGGAGGCCAGGATAGTTTCCTATAGATTCCTGTCTTGGCATGACCATGTTGCTAACATCGCAAAGTCGGCAGGCCAGAGACTAGGTTTTCTGTGGAAAGCCAGAAAGTTTTTTACTCTTGATCAACTGTTGACGACGTACAAGGCTCAAATCCGACCTCTACTGGAGTTTTGCTCGCACATTTGGGGTTCAGCACCAAGGCATTCTCTTCGTCTTCTAGATTCCATTCAGAAAAGAGCCATTCGCTTGATAAACAGCTTAACTCTCACAGATACCCTTCACCCTCTAGAACATAGAAGAAGAGTTGCAGACCAGTCATTGCTCTACAGATATTTCCATGGCAGATGCTCCAGAGAAATAAAAACTCTTGTACCACCATTGGCCACATTCGGCCGAAGAACTCGGCACGCTGATCAGTCTCACCCATTTACTCTCAAGATTGACACTACTAGGACCAATCTTCATCAAGAATCCTTCTTTTACAGGGCTGCTACGGAATGGAATAAGCTTCCAAAATCAGTTTTTCCAGAGAACTATGACCTACAACTTTTTAAAAAGCGTGTCCACAATCATTTCCTTTTTATAATCCCTTCCCCTTCTAATAGTCGCAGTGCGGGCCGTCCGCGGCCCACACGATAGGTCTACCCTTTTTGCGACTATTTTCATAAAAAAAAAATTCCTGTCTTTGGAAAAGCAAATCAATGGAGAGTAACTCGGGGATCACTCCGGGATACTAATTGAAACAAAAAACCACCAAATTCTCGGGATGGTTCCTGACTTGCTAGCCACAAAAATACACGTAGAAAAGTCGTTCAAAGTCTTTTTTCCGAAGAGAGACGAATGGATGAGGGGACAAATCCTCTTCGCAGAGACTGAATACGTAATGTACACAGATGGCTCAAAAACCCCAGATGGAGTTGGGGCCGGTGTTTTCAGCAGAAAACCAAAGATTGAAATATCTACCAGTCTTGGCAGGTATGCCACAATCTTTCAGGCTGAAGTATTCGCTATCGAATTGTGTGCAAGAGAGTTGACCAACAGACCTCTAGCAAACAAAAACATAAATATAATACCAGACAGCCAGGCTGCTTTAAAAGCACTGAGCTCCAACAAGATAAATTCTAAACTTGTATGGAATTGCATCGAATCCTTAGAGTACCTTGGTGCGAACAACAGGGTGACCCTTCTGTGGGTACCTGGGCACCAGGTGGTGGAAGAAAACAAAAAAGCCGACACCCTTGCAAAACATGGGGCCGAATCTGCGTTCACTGGACCAGAACCAGTTTTTGGAGTCACCACAAGTGCCGCCAAAACATTTATTTCGGACTGGGTGGAGAGGAAAATACTCACGTACTGGTCCGACATATCAGGGCTAACCCACTCGAAGGCGTTTTTACCGTTACAACGCTCGAGAAACACAACTAAGCAGATCCTAGAATGGAGCAGAAATGACCTGCGTATTCTAACAGGACTGCTTACGGGACACTGTCGTCTAAGATACCACCTCAGAAAGATAGATCTGAACCAACAAACGGACTGTCGGTTCTGCTGCGTGGAAGACGAAACTGCTGAACATATACTATGTTCATGCCCCGGCCTGGGAAGACTAAGTTTAACATATTTGGTTACACTAACCTAGAACCTACCGGTTTTAAAAAAATCTCACCCTATACAATCATGAACTTCGTAAGAAGGGCTGGATTGTGCGGTGAACTGTAGCTTTTAGGGGTGAGCCACAATAGACCTACTAAGAGTCGCGGTGGAGGGGCGACCACGCCCCACTCACATGAAACCTAACCTAACCTAACCTAGGTAATATAATTGGAAAACGTGTGTCAAAATTTAGATCCGCGTTTTTGCAACTTTTATTTGATATAGCTTTTTTACTTTGCAACGCTAAGTATTCTTCTGGAAAACCACATTTTTGTATTTCCTTGAATATATATGATTCGGCATTATTTATTTCCTGTACTGTTAATACTGGTGATTTGATCAACTTACTATTAAGATTTTTTGCTTTTACTTTTCGCTTAAATTGCTTAACCGCCTTTAAAATAAATGCTACAACTCTAATCACTTTTATAAATACTGAAAATTTATTAAGTAAATGTTCGACTACAACGTTTTTATAATTATTTTCGAGATTTATTAATGCAATTACTTTAGCTTCGGGTATTTCTGAAATAGTGACCAGTTCTTCTGGTTTCCATGTGGTTGAATTCAAACGAAGCCACGATAGACCATGCCACCATAAATCCGTAGATTTTAGTGTTTGGGGGTAACACCCGCTTGATAATAAATCTGCTGGATTGCATTCCGATGCTACATGATGCGAATATTCAATTTTAGTGAGTGATTGAATCTCACTAGTTCTATTTGCAACAAAGGTATGCCAACGAGCACTATCACCACGATTCCAACATAATGTAATTTCCGAATCGGTCCATAAATAAATATTATCAAACTCTATACCAAAACTGGTATGAACCTTGTGAAATAGCTGGGCCAATAAAAGAGCTCCGCATAATTCTAATCTAGACAGACTGACCTTTTTTAACGGTGCGATTCGCGATTTAGCGCATAATAAATTACATGTTATGTTACCATTCAATTCAACACATCTAATAAAAATACATGCATCGTAAGTCTTCTCTGAGGCATCAGCGAAACCGTGTATTTCAATTTTCTCGTAAGTATGCGACGCGACGTGTCTGGGTATTTGTAAATTATTGATTTTAACTAACTCGGTTACAAAATTTAGCCATCGCTTAGCTATTTCCGTTGGTACTTCCGTGTCCCATTCCAATTTTTTACACCATAACCTTGCATAATGAGTTTAGCGATAATCACTGTTGGTCCTACCAATCCAAGTGGATCGAACACCTGGCATAGAACGGCTAATATACGTTTTGTAGTAATTTCATCACTTTTAATATTAATTAAATATTTTAGACAATCATTTAACGAATCCCAATAAACTCCTAACGTTTTACATGCTTTATTCTCACCCCTATCGGTTGGAGATTTAATTCAACGTCTTGCTCTAGCTGAGACTTATCCGTTACAATTTTATTGTTAGACATCCATTTCCTTAATACGAACCCCGCCCCCTGTAAGGTGCTAAATACATCTTTCTGAATTTTTAATAAGTCTTCTTCAGAATTAGAGCCGGTTAGTAAATCGTCCATATAGAAATCCTGTTGGATTACATGACTAGCAGTGAGATATTTCAATTCATTTTATTTTGCTAATTGCATAAGACATTTAACCGCGAGATACGGTGCCGACGCAGTTCCATAACTCACCGTATTTAATTGAAAGCATTCTAGTTCCTCTTCGGGTTCTGGACGCCAATACATTTTTAAATATTTTTTCTGAGAGTCCTTAATTAAAATCTGCCGGTACATTTTTAATATATCCGCTGTCATGACAAAATTATGTTTTCTAAATCTCATTAGAATAGTAAATACATCTTGTTGTAAAGTGAGCCCTACAAATTGGACATCGTTTAGAGACAGTCCTGGATAAGTCTTCGCGGACGCGTCAAATACCACCCTACAATGAGTTGTTAAGCTTCCAGGTTTAATAATAGCGTGATGCGGTATATAATAGCCATCCAAATTTTATTCACTATCACTAAATTTTGACATATGCCCTAGCTCCCGATACTCTTTCATAAATTTAGTATATTCTAATTTTAACTATTTATCATTAATAAGTTTTTTCTCAATTAAAAGGAATCTCCTTTTTGCCATATCTTTGGAAGAAACTAAATCATTTAAATTATTTTTAAATGGCATTTCAACAATAAACCTGCCCGACTTTTCGCGTTTAGTTGTCTTTTCAAAATTATGCTCACAATATTCGTCCGTTTTTGACAATATCTTACCCTTTAGAGTAACCTCCTCAATCTCCCAAAAATTTTTAATTAAATTGTCCGATAATTCAAGTTTATTTTCTTCAGTAATACTGTGACAAGTAAGTGACATATTATTTTCTGAGAGTTTTACATTTAAATTTCCTGCTATGATCCATCCGAAATGACTATTTTGCAACACTGGCAAATTATCCCCCAACTGCTCTTGACCTTGACATAGACAAGACCAGAAAACATTGGACCCTAATAATAAGTCTATCTCATCGGAAACATTAAAATACGGATCTGCTAACTTTAATTGTTTAGGTATATTTAGAAACTCTTTTTTAAATGAACGCATCGGCAATCGGTCCGTTATTTTCGGCAAAATTAAACAATTTATATTTTTATTAAAATCATTATGACACGATTTTACAATAATACTAGCCTGTTTTTGAATAAGTTCTAGCTACCCCTTTAACAACATGATTTATTTTGGTGGGCTGAATATTTAGTTTTTTCATTAAACCTTCCGTCATAAAATTGCTTTGCGATCCGCTATCTAGTAATGCACGACAATAAATGAAATTGGAACCGGTTTGTACGCAAACAATCGCTGTTGATAACAAAATTTCAAAATCCGAATGTCCACAAAAACTCTTATTCTCCAAAGTCGTGTGGCTTACTGTTTGGATTTCTGTTGAATCCAACGTTGCCGCATTCGAGGTGCTCGCTAACGACGGTTGAACCGGTAAGGTTTCTCTTGTGTCAGTGGTGTGCGTATGGGTATTAATACCATTGTCGTTAGATCTTTTTTCTAAATGTAATAAAACATTGTGGGATTTAGAACATTTTAAACATCGTTTTCCTTTACACTTCCAATACGGGTGACCTGCTTTTAAACAATTACCGAACAACTTTAACTCTTTGACCTTTTGAATACGATCTGTTATTTTAAAGTTTAAAAATGTTTCGCAATTATATATTTTGTGATCATTGTGACATAGCACACGTTGTTTCTCTGAAGATGTTAGAAAGGTTGCAGATTGTCTCTTTATATTATTTGAATGTTTATCGACAGCAAGCTTTTCTAACGTCTCACACTTTTGCTTTAAAAACTTTTCTATAATTTTAAGCGTAGGACGTTTTTCCTCATATTTATAAGATTCCCACTCTCTTTTTGTTATTGAATCAAATTTAGACGCTAAGATATATATTATTAGCCTATCCCATGTATCTACCTTTTCCCCCAATGCAGTTAAAGAAGCTAAATAGTAGTTAAACAACAGCGATTCAAGCGCAAAGGAGTGGGGGGAGGAGTGGGGGTAGGAGTGGGGGAAGTGGAGGGGGTAGGAGTGGGGGTCAGAGTGATGGAGTGGGGGAAGTGGTGGGGGTAGGAGTGGTGGAGTGGGGGTGAAGTGGCAGGAGAAGGAGTGGGGGAAGTGGCAGGAGAAGGAGTGGGGAGATGACATTGTTGACATATGACATTGTTGACATATGACATTGTTGACATGTGACATTGTTGACATATGACATTGTTGACATGTGACATTGTTGCCATTGTTTACATACGGCATGTTGCCATTGTTGACATATAAAATCATTGTTTACATTGTCCCCATCGACTCGATTAAGAGGGTTACGTAAGCACGTTGAAAAGTGGTGTGACGTAAGCGTTGAAAAAAACTTGGTTTCTCGGGGGTTTGAACCCGAACCCTTTGACTTACTAAACAGTTAGCTATACCATTCAGATAACTCGCATATTAATTTTAACGTGCAAGATTGGATATAAAAATATATATTTGTTACATCATTATGTTAAAAATAACCTTGAACTACCAGATAATAAAAATGAATGAAAATATGTTGATTTAACGTGACATGCGTTATTAGTTCAGGTCGCGCTTGCTGGCCGCTGCGATATAATATAGATAGGTATACATACGGGGGCGCATGAACATTTTCAGCGCTGTCAATCAGAGTTTCTGAGGCCGTGAAGGAATATCATTGGTAGATATCTGAGTTTTCGAACAATGTATACGAGTAAAATATACAGGGTGCATTAAAAATGTTTATTCTGTCATATTATGAAGTATGATAGAATGATAATGACAAATGACGTATTAACAAAGCTATAAGAACGTGAACTTTGGTGATTT
The DNA here is from genome assembly GCA_950111635.1 of Agelastica alni. NCBI lineage: Eukaryota > Metazoa > Arthropoda > Insecta > Coleoptera > Chrysomelidae > Agelastica > Agelastica alni. The sequence continues at coordinate 52,739,531 of OX467713.1, forward strand.
AATCATCAGTATCACGATGACTTCAGACGAGTACAGAAGGAAACTAGAAGAATTCGGTGAGCATGTCCGTCAGTTGAGCAGAGATATAACTTTCTACAAAGAAAAAACTAGAGTATTGAAGCATTTGGAGAATCTGAGTTTGTGGGATAAAGTTTTCAGTTGCCAGAGTAGAAGACCTTCACCAGAAGTACCTGTGTCAAAAATAGATAACAACTCTAAAAATGTCACGACTATCATTAATCATTCTGACAGCCGTTTTGAATGATGTATTCTATACAAACGTACCCACTGATATCAAAATTCTAAAGATATGCTTCGATGATGCAAGAAAAAACTGCAGTCAATCGTCATGGGCAATAATGAAACATGAAGTAGTAAATGATGGACGACTACCGGTGTTTTACAAGGAGATACCAAAAGAAAATAACTCATTCTACAAAATGAAATTCCTATTCAATGATGGAACTCAAGAGGAAAGAGATTGGCAAGCTACACCTTTCAAGGAGACAACAGATGTCAACATAAAAAATGATAAAATGTTTTTAATACTATATTTGATATTAGCAACTATAATCATTTCAATAATTAATTTTTTCATAAAAACTATGAAAAAGTATAGATCATCTTGTAGTACATGAGAAAATAAACAATTCAACAGATATACGAGGTGTTTTAATAAAACTCAATAATAAGAATAATAATATATTTATTGAAGAAACAAAAATTTACAATATTTTTCTACTTGGGTAATACAACATATGTAAACCATTGATGTAATTGATCAACATTTCGTTGGGTGCACATGAATTTTCCATTGGCGTGGTTAGGACAATACGTAATGGTGGGCTGGAAGTTTTCCGTATTCAATGATGAGTCATCATATAGCGTCACATCGTAAATGGTTGGATACACTGCAAGCTCAGCACACTTTGTTTTTAAAAAGTCAGCTTTCTGATTTCCTCTTACATAAATGCACTCAACTGAATGTAGTAGATATTTCTCCAAAATGGCATTCATTTCACTATAGTCAATATCTCCAGACTGATATGATATTCCATGAACAAATTTTTCCAAGTATTGTGTAGTTTTTTTATCTTTTCCGCTCACATCAGCATAAGGTGTTGGAGGCTTGAACAAAAAGTTGGATCTTTGACGACCAATCTGAATTGTCAATTCTTTTGGATGGAAGACGCCATCGAGCGTGAAACCTTGAATGTCAACGAATGCGATTCTCATGATGACCAGCGTTGAAATGGCGAGCACGAACGGTAGTCGACCACTTATATTATGCTTTTCACAACCTCCGTCAGAGGGAAGTACTCTAGCAGACAATCATGCACGATGATGCAATAGGCCTTAGTATCAGCAGGAAATCCTTTGGCAGACTCAATCTCCAGCTTTATATCCACTGTCGATGATTTCATGCTATCTTCCTGCTTCGAGCAATCTATCACGAATAATGCATGATCTTTGAATGCTGAGTAGTCTAAAATTGGATGAACTTGTGTGGAATGTGTATAGCTCGAGTAGAAACTGGTATAGTTGTAGTAGGCAGTGACATAATCGTTTCTATCGAAATCCAACTGCATTCTTTCGTTTGGCCAATATTCTCCATTCAATGATAGTCTGATGCTAGATATGTTGATGTTATCAAAGGTAGTGACATCACTGTCGAGTTTATTGCGTATATTCTTCTGGAAACAAACGATAACGTAACGTGGACGTTCCACTGCGGCGCTGGTTTTAACTGCCCAAATTTCATTCTTTGCACTTTTTGTGAGCGCAGGTAATTCGCTGAGACTCCATTTTCTGAATGGAATCATTATTGGTGTATCATTCTTGATGGGTTGCATCAATTGTAGTTTGATTTCATCGTTGGGAAATATATGCTTGACCTTCAGTACCATACTATCTATCAAAACTTTGACTTTAGTAGTAGTCGTTACACCAGTATTGTTAAGTTCCTTGACAATTACGCTATCTTTATCGTCACGTGCTCGAACTAGACGAATTGTTTGTCTTCCGTAGACAATCGAACTGTAGTCATTGAATACGTTAAAAATATGCTTGAGGGGTATCAACAAACTGAACGACTTATCCACAGCATTCAGGAACGGTTTTTCGGGGTACGTCCATCCAGCCGTCGCCAAATGTTTGGAGTCCTCAGGTTTACAGCAAAGGAATCCCCGTACAGTACTAACAATTCCAGGATCTCTGATCACTTCTATCTCTCTGGCACTTTGCACATAAGTGCACGAATCGAAAAGAAACGCTCCACAATTGGGAGCCAATGACACGTTACCATCTCCTTCAATATCTAATTTTCCTTTGATTTCCAACAAAGATTCATGCATCGCGAAAAATGCATCTGCTTGATTCACATTAATCTCCACCATATCATTATTATCGAATGATTTCACGTACGGGATGTAGGATCGATACTCTTCCTTCCGGATAGTTTCATCATATTGAGGTCGACGGTAAATATCGAAAATTGGGTTCATCCTCATTTGATTGAACGATGCTGCAGATGTTGTCGGTGATTGCTCAGAATGAACGTACTTGCGTTTTAACATCTCTTACTTTCAATCCAACAGATTGGAGAAAAATAATATTTTCTGGAGAGAGCTGGTCACGTCCCTTGGAAGACCTCGATGATACTGACAGGTTTGAAGTGGATGGTCCCCTTTTATGCTGAATTACCAAACCCATTTAACGTTCTTTCAAGTCCAAATGCAAAGTACTTTTCTCTCCTCGGAAATTCACAGGTCTGAGATCTTGATCCAACACTCTAACACTGATGTTGGTGATCTCTGCTAAGTTACTTCTCACAGGCAAATAGATGGGGGTATTGGGACGTTCGTTGATTGCGAATCCAGGATCGACTGTAATGGGAAAGCTCAATATAGTATGGGCCGGTCTGTCCCCGTAGAAGGCTCCTTCGGTAATGTTGCAATCGAAATGTAAGCTAGATACTTTAAGAATATTTACTGGTCGATCTGAAGAGTGCACTATACCAGGCTCCAAGATCCTTTTAGAAAACCCTAATAATTCTCCAAAACTATTATCGTTTTCGAAACTGATGGCGTGCAATCGACTATAGATTTCACACTCTAAGGTGTTGTTGTTTGGTTTCAATGAGAAATCTGTATTATTCAAATGCATCTGAATATGACTCTCAATGTTTTCAATCTCATAACAACCTGTTGGCAGCTTGATTTCCTTCAATACTGAACGATTATTATTTTCGTAGTAGTAAAATTTTTCACCGTCGATGTTTGGTATGGAATGGTAAGTGTGAAATCCTAGTACAGCTATGTAATAACTCTTCCTGGGATGTAGTATGATCGGTGTGGAAGGGGTGAAAGAGAACTCGTTGGTAGTACTAGTCAGCGTGAGCAGCTGAGACATGACTGATGACATTACGAGTGGTACAGAAATATTTATAATAAAACCATCATCGACATCATATTATTTATTAATAGATTACGGCCCCTCTACATTTCAAAAAATAATTACAACCGTGACAATCGTACTGTGAACTGACAGGTCCATCCACATGTGTTTGGGCATCTGGCCTATTATAATGAATGAAACATGGTAAACGAATTCTCAAATCGAAATAACACTGATAATCGTTTGGTAATTTATGCCAAACATTCAACAATTCCCATGGTCTAGCATGTTGTATTAAATATTTGATTGGAAATTCCTTCAATTCATCTTCGGAAAAGTCTTGCAACCTCTTCTCACCATGTAGGAATGCTAAAACGGCTTCCATTATTATACAAAAACTTCAAGCAGAGATGTCCACAGTTGATTTGATTATAGTTTTGAAACTGATCGTTGTTGTAGTATAGTTTGATTTTACCCAGATATCGGACAAGTTCTTTCGGTGGCTTCAGACATCCAAATGAATCAAAATACTCAACGACATCATTTATCTTTCTATAAGCTACCCAATGAGTGCCTTGATTCTTCGACACATCTAAATTTAGAATTGCAGTTTCACGTTTACGAGGACCACTGCTTGGCAAATTGTCTCGCATGAAAACGCCTCGAAAATGTGGTATCTTCAAGAACTTTACATACTCTAACAACTCGGTATCATACAACGGTCTATTGGGTAGCTTCATTGGGAGTTTTTTTGTTTTTTTAAATATAAACCAAAACCTCCTTTGGCGTTTTTACGCATGTACAGTCCTTTACCAATAGCTTCCATGGCTTTATTGTGTCGATGATCTTCTTCCAATTTCTTTTTTGCATTCCTCGCATCGATAATTGTCTTCGCTATCGCACCACTTCCCCCAGCAATGCTACCGAGAGCACCAAGGGCTGCAAAAATTGGCAACAGTGGTAGAATACCTCCAGATTTTGCATTGAAAGGTATGATGCGGGGTATTCTGATTTTATTTTTTCCACCAGCTTGCTTGATGGCGAGTCTAGCAGCTTTCAGAGCAATCGAAGCAGTCTTCTTTAGATTGGTCGGGGGATTCTTCTTCAGAGATTTTCCAATTTTACCCACGATATGTCTTTGGAATGAGCATCCCATACCAAGCTTACGTTTCGCTTTCATTCCGGAAGTAACTAATAAGGCTGCAGCTCTCTCACCAAACTTGGCGTCTGTTGATTTCACTCGTTGCCAAGCAGCGTTTTCCAATACTGAATCGGCTCTGTGACGATCTTCCAGAGACTTGTGCTGCGAGTATGCAATGTCGTGTTGTTTGCAAGCAGCGTCTAGAGGATTAATGCCAGTATCTCCACGAGCCAATCGTTTTTGTAGTTTAGTTCCAGCTGCAAAATAAATGAAATATTAGTAATCGTTTGCATCGTCCAGTAATACGACTTACGTCCACAATACTGATAGCCTCCGGGTAGATGAAGCTCAAAAGGTAACTTGTTTATCAGGGAATTCAAAACACCTTCTCCCTCGTACGAAGACATCGAAAATGATAAAAGTGGAACTGTAACACCTATATTTATAGAATAACATAAACGTCAATCATGTCACAAGATGAAGGTTATTCAACAAGAACAGTCGTTACCTATTGAAAATTTAGATTTTCATACATCATCAACGACCCTTTCTAAACATGGTAAATTATTGCCCAATTCATTTCGAGCAATAGTATGTGGACCAAGTGGTTGTGGTAAGACGAACGTCATGTTGTCAGTAATTTTCAATCCAAATGGTGCAAAATTTGAAAATGTTTACGTGTACTCCAAGTCATTGTATCAACCGAAATATCAACTACTCCAAGAGGTATTGAATGGAGTTAAAGAGGTTGGCTACTTCCCCTTCAAGGATAATGATGATATTATAAGTCCATCAGATGCAAAACCCAACTCTATATTCCTATTCGATGATGTAGCGTGTGATTCCCAACAGAAAATCCGGGAATATTTTTCAATGTGTAGACACAAGGATATTGATGCTGCCTACCTTTGTCAGACCTACTCGAAAATACCTAAACAGCTCATACGAGACAACTGTAACCTGATTGTACTATTCAAACAAGATGAAATCAATTTGAAGCACGTATTTGATGAACACGTATCACCAGACATGAGTTTCGAAGACTTTAAACGCTTGTGTTCAAAATGTTGGAATGTTGCATATGGTACTTTTGTGATTGTCAAAGATTTCGATATAAATGATGGTAGATATCGTCAAGGGTTTGATAAATATATAAAAATATAAGTACCATATACCATAAGATCATTCCCCATCATGATGTCGTTAAGTCGTGTTGGCACACACAAATACAAAAAGCGCAGCAAACTGATTAAACGTGCTGCCTCCCCCTCTGATCCTGATTTAAACAAAGACGATCAAATAGCTGCACGCAAACGCAAAATTGCAGAGCTCACCCGTTCCATTAGGAAAAAGTACTTGGCATTGAAACTAGGTAGATCGGAAAAAGATGAATCGCTCATCAGAATGTTCAAACCCATTTCGGAGCCACTACATGAGATTGTTAAATCCTCAAAGATCAATAATGCATTGAGAAGAATAAAAAAAGAAGAATCACCTGAACTAAAGAAAGAAGAGGTAGAAGAAAAGGAAAGAGTAGGACAAGAACAAACACAATTTCTCCCAATGGAAGAAGTAGGCAGAATATGTGCGAGCACAAGTGGACAAGATAATGATGATGAAGTTTTTCACGAAAATATACCTGAACAAAATATTTCAGATAATGTTATGGATGAATATCTAGATCAATATCCGGTCATGTCACATCCATATATCAAAGATCATTGGTCATATAGTGAAAAAATAGATACAATGTATGGACCAACTTATGATCCCCAAACATCAAAATGGTATCTAGGAACACAATTAATTGACTTTGATAAAAGGACTGGATTTATCAAGATTGAAGGTAAACAGATACGAGGAACCCCAGGACTGTATAAGCTCATCTTCTATGATGATCCTACGGATTTTAACGAAGAAGATGTGCAAGCTTACAGGGCGCTATTGAAATTGAGTGATCGCTATATTAATAAAGATGGAAGACTCAAAGGTTCTACGAGATGGAAATACACAGAAATCATAAAACCGCTCATAATGGAGTTGCGAAAAGGTAGAAGACGTTCAACGACTGGTAATGGTTTGACATTAACGTACAATGAAAAACCGGTGGAGTATATTTATTGGGATGATCCAAATGAACTCGTTGATCGTTTGAAGCTGTTGATAGCTTCCAAAGCAGCTGGAAACACCTCACTCGATAATGAAATAGTTGCCATAATCAATGAACTTCGGGAAGCTGGCTATATATACTAATAACACTGACAATGATGAGTCATTTGAACGATGAGTCTGAACAAGTTCGGACACAGATATGCTCCACATGAAGCTAGCAATAACAGTATTGAATTGACTCATTTGAGAAAACAATTTGTATCACATGATATTTTGATAAAGAATTTAACTGATGCATTGAATTTGATTGACAACAAAATAAATAAATTTGAAGAATTCATTTCGAGGAACCCTCCAACGGCCAGTGAACATATGTCAACGAAAAAGTATGTAGATGATGTGATTTCACAAATTAAATTTGATTTCAAGTTGGCCATTGATAAATATACTAAAAAAGTGCGAGGGGTACTCGATGAAAAAGTGAGTAAAGTTGAAATTGATAAGCTTAATACGAAACTTAATGAAAAAATCAGTAGTCACGCAAACAGTTCTACAAACCGCATTGATGCACTACAAAATCAAATGATCAATACCTTGAAAAATATCGAAGGATCAATAAATAGACTTAATAGTAAAAATACCCTTTGATAGTATGGCTTCAACAGACAAGATTCAACTCGTTGATGAGCTTCATGCATCAGCCCGCAAGACTTACCCTAGACGACGAACTATCATCAAGAGCTTAGATGATTTATGGCAAATTGACTTGGCCGAAATGAGACCTTATGCACATCAAAATAAAGGTTTCAAAATGATTTTGGTAGTTATCGACTGTTTTTCTAAATACCTATGGACACGCCCACTTAAAACTAAGACGGGTGAAGAGATCACTAAATCTTTTGCGGATATACTGCACCAAGCTAATCGTATACCAAAAAATCTGCAATCAGATCAAGGAACAGAATTTTTCAATATTAAATTTCAGAACTTGATGAAAAAATATAATATAAACCACTATAATACATTCACTGTGAAAAAGGCTGCCATTGCTGAACGGGTGATAAGAACACTCAAAAATAAACTCTACAAGTATTTTAGTCTGAATGGAAAATACAGATGGATTGATGTATTGTCAAAAATTACCAAACAATATAATGACACCAAGCACAGTAGGACTAGATTGAAACCTACTGAAGTGAACAAGTCTAACGAGAAAGAGATTTTACGTCAGAGATATAGTCATTTAAAAATTGCTGGTCCACGTAAGCTCAAAGTTGATGATATCGTGCGGATATCCAAGTCCAAACATATTTTCGAAAAAGGGTACACGCCAAATTGGACGACAGAGTTATTTAAAATCATTAAAGTTAAAATAACCAATCCTGTAACATACTTACTCGAAGACATGCATGGTCAGCCAATCAGCGGTGCTTTCTATGAGGAGGAATTGCAGAAAACCAAGAATCCCGACATTTACCTAATAGAAAAAGTATTGAGGAGAAAGGGAAAGAAAATGTACGTCAAGTGGTTAGGACTCGACAAAAAACATAACAGTTGGATAGAAGACGTCGATTTAGTATAGAATGGAAAACACGAACAAAGTTCTGCAGTCAGGGGGGCCTTTTCATCTCCATCATCAAAAATCACAGTTCGGATAAGTCTGGGAAAAAAGGAGAGGGATATAAATATATGCATGAAGTTAATTTCAGTCTCATTCAAGTTTGTATCTAGCTATGTCGAGTCAAGATAGTGCTAGTATGCTAGATGTAAGTGACGTCGAGATAACACCATCACCACCAGCATCATTCAGCATCTGATGGAGACGAGCTGTTGGAAATGTTTGAGCAAAAATTACAATTGGTCTTTCAATAACTGATGTCATTGCTGATATGGAATATCAAGTGACATTGACACAAGTCAAAGTTTGAAGGAACAATTAAAATCTCTACTATCAAAGCTAATTTCATTTTACGAATAATTTGTATTTTTTTTTTAATAAAATTGTTGATTTATGCATGTGTTTTTTTAATATCGATCTCTCTTTACACTCAAATAAAACTCAAAAATAAAACAATTTTTTTTTTATTAAATTACACATATGATTACATAATTTTAGTTTACACAGTAGATTACATAAAAATAGGTTACATATAATTTTTTTTTAATTATAAAAGTGGAACAGAATGAAATTATAAAAATAATGATATCAAGAATGAGGAATATGTAAAGTTATTATTTTTTATATCTCTACGCAAACGGTTCTAAATCTAATTATTCTATACTGTAATGACCCCATGGTAGTGTGTTAAATGATCCCGAAATTAAATATCTTTTATCATCCTCAGGGCTTAAAGCAATTTTCGATTGTTCTATGCTAAATACGTCATGTTTATAGGATCGAATTGTGCACTGTGTAATATTTTTATGTTTAAATGTTTTAAGACAATCTACGTAATCTTCAAACGTCAATTTATTTTTGACAACATTATATTTTACCCCCTTAGACTTTTTAGTGACGTTTTTATCTCCCTGAATTTTAAACGCGTACATTTTTGATCGTAACCCAACAAAATGCGTAATGATTTTGCCGTTGGCTTCATCTTTCATAAGACCCGGTATTTTTTTGTTAAGTAACGGGATATTGTATATATTATTTCCACTATAATCGGAGGTATCAAATTTTTCGATATACCTACCGATTATGTCTTTGTAAACGTTGATATTCATTATTTTGTAGAAGAAACTATCGGTGTCGGTGTAGTTTATGATACAATTGTTCACCCCTAGGGTGGGGAGCATAAAATTATAGTGGAAATCATACATACACGTTTTTGAAATATCGAGAATGGACATTCCAATATATAGGGGTTTATCGAAAAGTAATTCAGACTTTTTTAGTTCGATAGCCATTAGATTTTCATCAAAAATTGATCTATTGTGAAATCTCGCGCTAGAAATTAAATTTTTTGCCCCGTAACGACCCTCGTATGAACTTACTAACTTTACTACCCTATGTAAGCGTTTATTTTCCATTGTTTTGCCAAACACTGCGTTGTTCGCGAGTTTAAACTGATTCTTTGCAAATGAACTGGTAGCTGTAGTCCTTAAACGAGTGTTCAGCTCGATATAGGGCTTCAACCATGCAGATTGTTTAAATTTTAAAACGCGATGTATCTTTTTAAGTATTAAACCATGCGCCAAAGCCTGTTTTAAATTTCGGTAATGTATAACATATTTTTCTTTATTATGTAGTGTAGTCATTAATTTCGGTAATTTTGATCCGGGTGGTACGCGGTGTTCAGCACAAAAGGGAAAGTCCTTATGCAAATCGTGCAACTCTTTAGGATATTCTAAATCAACCTGCAGGATGTATCCTTCTTCTGCATCGTCAGGTATCTGAGAGATGTCAATATTTGTTTCCACCCATTGAAAGTCATCGTATGGCAGAGGTTGAGACATAGCCCACCCATACAGATTATTAACATCAAGGTAAAATAGATAACTTGTCGGCTTGGTGGAATCGTATGTTTCCATATACTCATTGTTTGCCTCCGTATATCGATTACTGCAAACCGATATTCCTCCTCTAATACCAGCTTCAATGAACAATATCATATCCACATCCTTTATAAGTTTGAGTTTACATTTAGTATACTTTAACATGCAGTCCCACGTATACCCAGGCATAGTATAATACCATGCAGGATCTAAACCATAAACTTTCAAAGCAGTCTCTCTAAAATTTTCCATAACGTCTGCCAAAAGAAGGATATCTGTGCGAAGGTATAAGTCGCTATATTCCCCCAAGTTTTTAATCCCGAACGATTGCCAAACGTTTTGCGCATGACCATACTTCTCTTCGCTAATATGCTCGTCATTTAGTTTATTGTAAAATTGTTTTTTAGATGGTAATTGAATGTCATTTAATTTATCCAAGTTGTTTATATAATCATAGGGGAAAACATTCTTTTTTTGTTATTAATTTAAAATTTTCTTCATTTAAATAGCTGAATTCTTTTTTTAAATTTTGCAAGTTTTCGACTTTTAGAGTGCTCACCAATTCGTCAAGACTGGCCCCCATAAATCTACAAGAATCTATAAATCTAAATTTGATGTTAGTCTCCGAGTCGTATTGAGTGAATGATATATATTTTTCCATATTAACGGGAAGTACACTCACTTGTCCACGCTTGGCAATGTCTTTTATAATAAAATGACTATCGTAGCCCGAAAGATTGTGAAATGCAATTGGCACAATAAATAATTTTTGAAATTGATGCGCCCAACCCCGAAAAGCTGCCGTAAAGTGATCATGATCACGAACAATAATATCTTTAATACCAAAAGGCTTTTCACATATGTGACATACCTTGGCATTAATGACATCAGGCTTTTCCACCATTGGGATTATATTTTTGATTTTTGATTGAATAAAACTGACTAAATTTGACAATTGGTCGGCGAACCATTGCATGCAATCATCCCCCCGATAGCTATTGAAATAGGAAAGACTATCATCGTAAGAACATTTAAAATAGTAACCTGCATTAAAAGCCCGATGCTTTTGATATTTGACAGTTTTTTCGGAAACCTTATCATTACAATCTACCAACTGCGATTCAAAGTCTGCATAAATTAAAAAAGGACACTTTTGTTTATAAACGAAATTTCTAAACTCTACACAATCATATTTAGGAAATGAAATTTTACAGTCATTAACATTTTGACAAACCTTTTCGTGTTCGTTTAATTTATCACAGCTTGAAAAATAATTCAAACATCTGTCGCACAAGAATTTTTTTTGCTGATATTTGTTGAGTTGACTTGAAATTAATCTAGACAAATGTTTTATCCAAACATAATGATATTTGATTTCAACATTTTCATTGTCGATAGGTGGCGCTTCATAATCATTTAGTTTCCGAAAATACTGATCTTGTATTAGTAACAAATTAACGTGACGTTTCATTTTATTTTTAGTTAAAACAACAGGTATAACCATGTAAAATGATCTCTTCTCTGTTTCGATCAATTCTAAAGCATAGACGTTAACTGAAATTTCGTTTAGTTTCTCGAACTTTGAAATTTGATTTAATTTAATTGGAATTTCCAACCCCTTTATATTAAGAACGGTGTCATAATGCGGATACTTACTTAATCGTTGTGGGTGTTTTGTGACTGGATATAAAGCGCTTACGATGCTCCAAAAGAAACATGCTTGGTCTGCATTTTGAACGTTTACGCAAGCATGTTTCTTTAAAATTTGATCTGGTAATTTAATGAAAGATGAACCGTTACCAAACTCATATTTATTTATAGCTACCTCTAATAAAACGATTTTACTAAGTGCCCAACCACTATTTTTTTCAGAAAATTCTGATAATTTATTTAATATAACATCGACTACATTATCATTAAACCACTGTGCTAAATCCGATCCTGCATCTACAACAGCATTTGGAGTAATGAAAAACTTTCGATCTAATAATTCGTCACTTGACTGCTGCTTTATAAAATCCCCCCAAAAGGTTGTATTTATTTTTAGCATAGGCATTGTTTTTAAAATATTATTAACTCTACATTTAAATAAATGAAACGCGTCTTTTAAAAAATCTTTAATTTCTTTATGTTGTAAATTTATTATAACTCCCGTTCTAATTCTACTGTCGAAAATAGCAATCACATCTTCCCACTTAACTCTACTACCTCGTTTTAACCCTAAACCTACCTTGTTGGACATCGCTTTAATTAAACATCTCATCCGTTTTAATTCAGCGATTTTCGTATGAATTTTACGTTTTTCTCCAACAGAAAATTTAATTTTTTTAAAAGCTAGCGCACATTTTCTAATATGTTTGGCAATTAATTTTAAAGAGACATTAGCAAGATCATCGGAATAATTTTGATGTAACTTTTTAATAGTTTCGGTAACTTTGGATGACATTATAAACCACTTTTATAATTAAAAAAGAAAAAAAAAATTGCTTACTAATTTTCTATGGATGTTTCGGATTAAATTTGTTTAATTTCAAATGCCGCAGCCAAATGGAGACGACTACAATCGTAAGATCCTCGGTATGATAAGCTGTATTTCCCTTTCTCGAAATGGCTAATATACGGCTCATAAGTAGCAGTCACTCTGTTGGGTAGGAAGGTGACTTTATCACCCAAGTCAAGAAGAACGCTTGTACCAAATGTTGTTTTGGTTATTTTCGCAGCATAAATTGCTTGAGGAACTCCTATTGGTAGCTCCTGCAGCTTTACTATAGGTTTCCGTGCTGTAATGGAGGAAACTTCGTTTAAATTTTCCAAATTCATCTAATAAAATTTTTACAAATAAGAATATTTTGTGAGACAAAACACAACAATAATTGAAACTTACTTTTTTCTTCTTGTAGCACTTGAACGCACAAATCTATCACCGTTTAATGTAAATAGTCAAATGGTACTAAACCGTATGGCTTTCTCCTTTTTATATCTTTAATTTTGATAAATAATGCTTATTTTATAACAAAGGAAATTACGAGTGTGACATTTTTTTAGATAAGCAATTTCTGGAAGCTTCTAGAACTGCTGAGTCGCAAAAATGGTTTAAAAAGAAGTCAGCGGAAATGACGCATGTAACTCACGTTAAATCAACATATTTTCATTCATTTTTATTATCTGGTAGTTCAAGGTTATTTTTAACATAATGATGTCACAAATATATATTTTTATATCCAGTCTTGCACGATAAAATTAATATGCGAGTTATCTGAATGGTATAGCTAACTGTTTAGTAAGTCAAAGGGTTCGGGTTCAAACCCCCGAGAAACCAAGTTTTTTTCAACGCTTACGTCACACCACTTTTCAACGTGCTTACGTAACCCTCTTAATCGAGTCGATGGGGACAATACCGTATGTAAACAATGATTTTATATGTCAACAATGGCAACATGCCGTATGTAAACAATGGCAACAATGTCACATGTCAACAATGTCATATGTCAACAATGTCACATGTCAACAATGTCATATGTCAACAATGTCATATGTCAACAATGTCATCTCCCCACTCCTTCTCCCGCCACTTCCCCCACTCCTTCTCCTGCCACTTCCCCCACTCCACCCCCACTCCACCACTCCTACCCCCACCACTTCCCCCACTCCACCACTCCTACCCCCTCCACTACCCCCACTCCTACCCCCACTCCTACCCCACTCCTACCCCCACCACTTCCCCCACTCCACCACTCTGACCCCCACTCCACCACTCCTACCCCCACTCCATCACTCTGACCCCCACTCCTACCCCCACTCCACCACTCCTACCCCCTCCACTTCCCCCACTCCTACCCCCACTCCTCCCCCCACTCCTTTGCGCTTGAATCGCTGTTGTTTAACTACTCTAAATTATTCGATACTTGTTCAAATAAGTTTCTCAATGCTACAGGTGACTCTTTATAAACAGGTGGACACTCAAAAATATTTTGAATATGGCTGTGGATTATCATACTTTCATTTTCATAGCGATCTTTTATTTTCTGCCAAGCAACTTTATAATTATCAGCTGTAACTTGTAAAGATTTTATTGTTTTTAATGCTTCTGGAGTTAGGGCCTGCTTTAAGTAGTAGAATTTTTGATAATCACTCATGCTTTCATTTGTATCTACTAGACAACAAAAGGCATCCCTAAACTTCAGCCATGAACTATACTGACCGTCGAACTTTGGAAGTTGAATAGGAGGCAGTTTAAAAGTATCAGTGTTTCGTACAATATTACCTGTGACAGAACTTCCCCTGACATTTGCTACAGAATGACGTTCAAAATTTTGAATTAAAGATTTAACTTCTCCTACTATATCAAAATACGAATCCTCAAACTCAGCAACTTTTCGTTGTTCTACCGGAGTTAATAATTTTCTTAGTTCAATTTTGGTTTCAATATCTACAAATTCCTGATCTACTGAACTTACACTATCCAATCTTTCACTTAAAGCTTTAATTTTGAATCATTTAAATTTTCCTAATCTATTTTATCAAAATAGCTTTTGAACTTAGTTAATCTGCCTTTTATAATGCCTCGTCTGAGGACTCTTACTTCCTCTTCCAATTCTGCCATAATGAACAAATAACAAGTGTAAGTGCAGAGGAACGGACTACTGCTTTCATTTTAACAGAGGCGTAGCGCTTTAAATTATAATAAAAAAAACAAACTTACAAATGTTAGACAAAATATTAAAATAATTGGGAAAATTTTATTCTAAATTTTTTAATTTTGTAAATCTACAATTTCTTTTTTTTTTTCGCACGCTGTAAAAACCTATAGACTAGCGTTTCTCAAACTGTGGGGCGCGCCCCCAAGGGGGGGGGGGGGGGGGCGCAGTACAGATTAAAAATAAAATGGTAATGATAAAATGCTACAGATAGATTTTTAAAAAATCTTTATTGAAATTTTACTTACTTAATGATGACAAAGAAACATTCTAAGGACTAATGGCTAACATGAGCTTGTTTTAAGGCGCACAACTTCTCTAAATTTGGTTCTATGTTAGAGATGGCCACTCTGAGTTCATTTTCTACTTGAAGTTTATTTCTGTATTTAGATTTCACGACAGCAAGTGCAGAAAATCCAGTTTCACAAAGGTAGGACGTTGGAAAAGGCAACAGAATTCTAAGCGCTTTGGTTTTTATAACGGAGTAGTCGTTCGGAAGTTCAGTCCAGAAGTTTGTTAAAGATTTGTTAACAAAGTTTGATTTTTGTAAGGGATTTGTTGAAATATCTATCAGTTGTTCTTCTTCTTGCAGTGATAGTCCGACAGGTCTATTTTCGAATGGATTTAAAACCCAGCTCCAGTCTGACAACTTGATATCTTTCTCTGCAAAGAAGTATCGCTTGAAATTCTCAGTTAAGTTTTCTAAATGGCTTCCTATGGTTTTTAGCATCACAGCTTTATGAATATCTTCCAATGGGGAATCTTGCACAAAATCGCAAAATGTGGGAAACATTTCCAAACTGTTTTCTTTCAATTTGTTATGCCATAACTGCAATTTCTTACAAAAAGCATCAATCTTTTGACTTAAATCAAATATATTTACGTCTTTTCCTTGCAGCTGAAGATTAAGTATATTAAGTTTTTCAAAAATATCTACTAAATAAGAAAGCTTCAGTAAAAATAATTTGTCGAAAAAATCTGTTGAATGCTTGTGACCTTCCTCGCTTAAAAATATCGCTATTTCCCTTCTTAATTCAAAGACACGCTTAACCGTCTTACCGCGTGACAACCATCTGGATGAGGAATAAAACAACAAAGATTGGTGCTCAGCTCCCATATCTTCACACAGAACAGAGAACATCCTTGTTTTTAGTGGTCCGGTTTTTATAAAGTTAACAACTTCAATAACTACTGTCAAAATCATGTTTAGTTCAGGGCTTAGCGATTTTGATGCTAACGCTTCCCGATGTATCATGCAGTGCGTCCAGATAATTTCTGAGGATTCCTTTTTTACTAGCGCTTGTAAACTGTTGTATTTACCAGACATGGCTTGAGCTCCATCGGTGCAAATCGCAACACAATTTTTCCATTGCAAATTCATTTTAGTAATAGAATCATTTGTAATCTTGAACAACTCGGTGGCTGTAGTTCTTCCTTCAATCTGTTTACAAAACAATAAATACATATACATACATATTTTAGAACATTGACAGAATCTAATGTAGCAAATCAAATGGGAATCATTACTAGAGTCAGTTGCTTCGTCAAGTTGTATAGCAAACAAGTTTCCAGTAAGCTCAGATTCAAGCTGCTGCTGCATATCAACTGATATATCGTTAATTCGTCGACAGATTGTATCATTTGACAGAGGAATATTGTTAAGTTGTGAAGTAAAATTTTCACCAAACATTATTTCTACAATGTCTTTGCAAGCGGGTAAAATAAGTTGCTCTGCAATAGTGTGCGGTTTTTTGCATTTAGCTACTTTGTATGCCACTTTATATGATGCCAAGAGAGCCTTCTCATTTACTGCCAGTACTCTATGGAAGCTGGATTTTTGTTTTTTAAACAATCTGAGTTTCACCACAAAAAAATCTCGCGGATTATTGACATATTCTCTGTGCAGCGTTTGTAGATGCCTCTGTAATTTATTTGGTTTCATGCTATCTGCAGCCAATACTTTTAAACAGATAACGCATTGTGGTTTTTCTTCGCCACCTACTTCAAGGCTAGTAAAGCCCAAATTTAGGTATGATGGGTCATATTTTCTTGTTTTAGATTTCGGACGATTTCCACCTGAACCTGTCGATGTACAAGCCCCGTCATCCTCAAGTTTTCGTTTTAAAAATTTATCCATACTACATCTACTTATACACTCACACGCTTCCAAACAGACAGCATACGATAAATGGCTAAAATACCCAGGCCCCGAGAATAGATCAGCATATGTTGAGGCTGGAGGCATATGTAATGAGACAATCAAATCTTTAAAAGATGCCTACAATGCCAAAATAAGATCAAAACTTGTCGAATGTCCTAACGGATCCCGTTCATTTTGGTCTTTCGCCATAGCTGTGGAAAGAAACTTTACTTTCAGCTCATTTCTTCCTCTAACCAAGGAAGATGGAACACAAGCCACGACTGCCCAAGAAAAAACTAATATTTTTGTGCACTTATTTGCTGGAAATTCCACTCTGGAATAAGAGATATAATGGGTGCCAGACACACGATTGTTGATGATATAAGAACAAAACTGTTGATATGGTATGGTCACGTCCAAAGAATGTCAGACGATAGGTTACCAAAACAAATTTTGACATGGACACCACAGGGAAAGAGAGGAAGAGGAAGACCAAGAAGAACCTGGAGAGAGGGCATTGACAAAGAGATGAAAGAAAGAGACTTGCCGGAGAACTTATGGCAAGATAGAGATGAATGGTGGTTAGGAGTCGGAAGGCGTCGTAGAACGCTATGAGCATATATATATATATATATATATATATATATATATATATATATATATATATATATATATATATTGTAACGATTTAAATTTTTTAGTTACAAATTAATCAAGAAAATAAATAAATAAATAAAAATTTTAAAATTAAAATAAATTAAAAAAATTTCTTTTTAAAAATATGATACCCTTTTTATTTTATTTTAAAATATATATATTGTTAGGACGCCAATTATTTTTTTTATATATATATAAAAAAATAATAAAAAAGAATTATTTTAGTCTAATCTTTAATTATTAAAATTTTTATTTTATTTTATTAATTATTAAGTCTTATTATTAAGTAAATTAATTATTAGAGCATAGACTTTCCTAATCCCAGTAGTCGGTTTCTTAAATTTTAAAAGGAAATATGTTTTAAAACAATAACTCGTTTATTATAATTCGATTTTAAGTACAAGAACAAAATAAATAGATAACCCAAAATACATAAACAAAAGAAACATAAAATATATTAAAACCTTTGAAATAAACTTATTATTTTAATGAAACTTTCACTCACGCATTCAAAATAATATTTTTTTTTTATAAAAGTTAAATAAATTTTATAACAACAAAAAAAAACTTATAACAGTAATTAACTGTATGGTAATTTTTAAACAAAACACAAATAAAATTGGTAACACTGAAATGGTTGACTTCTGTCAAAGTCAATGTAAAAGTTTAGTTGATGCTGCTTGGTGACTAGTTCATAGCCTACTAATTACTTCTTTTAAAAAAAATTAGCACTTGCTCACAATTAAAATTCAGGAAATTTACCTTCTAAATCGCTGGGTTGATGATGTCCTCGGAAATAACGCTAAGTCTTATTTTGTTCACTTTCTTTTAAAACACTAAATTAGGTTATAATTCACTTAATTTATTTTTTATATCTTTCAATATGGCTACTACCCCTTCCTGTAGATCAATTTAATATAACAATAAAAAATTTTAAAATTCCAGGCTTATAAACTTATTTGCTGACACATTAACAAAACTGAACCAAAGGATTTACAGAATGGCTTCTTACAAAGAATGATTTTTACATTAAACAAGTTATTTCAAAACTGAAATATTTTCAAAATGGCCAAACTACTTATACCAAAGTTAATATCCAAGTAGGCTTACTTCTCGAAACAACATCAGCCAATTAAAATTCTGCAAATTTGGGGATAAAACTAAAAGACTATTTATTTTTAACAAAAGGTAATTTTAATTAAATGAAATAAATCATTATAAATTAAAATTAATTAGTAATTATTCTTATATAAACTTGCTGTCATCTTTATTGTAGATTTTTCAAATTTTGTGAATTAAATATCATTAAATTTTTAGTTGGCAATGAAATTCTCTAAAAATTACTATATTTTAAAAGGTTTTTTCTATATTGGCAAATAATTTAGTGACAAAATAAATACAGGGTATATTAAAACTTTCTTTTTTTTTAAATTTTGAACAATCTAAATATTAATTTATATTATATTTTTTAGATAGAGTAAATATCTCTTATATTTTCGATATAAGTTGGATTTCTCGGAATGGTACAAACAACCAAGAAATTCTTGTTACAAAATTACTTTTGACAATCAGGGTTAAGTATACTTAAAAAAAATATAAATTTACCCAAAAATTTACATAATTCTTTTAAGAACAAATAATTCTCTTATTATACTATTTACTGTTGAAATATGTTAAGTTGGCAAGACTAGAACAAATGGTACTTGTGTTCTCTATTAATAATTTTTTGTCAAATGTAAAAATGTGAGACTGTCAGTTGTCTTGTTTAAAAACAAAAAAGATATCGTTGATCTTCTTGTAAAAATAATGTCGAATGTCTGCGTTACTGTACATTGAATTTAAAATAAAAAACCAGTTAAAAGTAAATTTATTTCCTGTAATATCAAAAACTTTAACATTTACATGTTACATTTAGTTAAACATTAAACAAGTTAATGTTTCTATTCCACATTTTCTTTATTAATATTAGATATAAAGCCCACTCGAATACTATATCAGTTATATCTTTTAGAATTTCTTTTAGAAAGGATTATGTTTTAAAAGCTACTCTCCTTTTGAGATGTCCCTTTTCACGACAAATTCCCATTCACTTTCTCTTGTATAAGAGAAATGGAAATAAAAATTTTAAGAATAAAATTTGTATAAATGATTTATATTAAAATTTTCTCTAATTTTATTAGACACTGGATCCTTTAATAATATATAGCTATTAATGCCTTTGTCATTATCAACGACATAGGGACCTTCAAAAGGTAATAAAAGTTTTGCACATTTATTTTCCTTTTTATTAGATACCTATAATGCCTTGATAATTACAAGTTCTCCCTTATTAAATGAAACAGGTTTCTTAGTAAATTAAATTTTTTTTTAAAAGTTTTTTCCTGTTAATAAATAATTTATTATTTACTTTATTAATTAATCTTTCATAATCTTTATTAATTGGTGACATCCATGGTCTAATTGGTTGTGTATTCTTAATGAGAGTTATAGGAGGAACCGCGGTGATTGAATTTGGAATATTATTCATAAATCCTTCAATATCTTTCAAATGTTCATCCCATAACTGATGTTGATTTACTGTTAAAATTCTTAAATATTTTATTATTTCTTTAATATATCTTTCTGACGGATTGGCTTGGGGATGTCCAATGCTGGTATATTTTGGAATAACATTTGATTTTTCCATCCAAATCTTAAGTTTGTCATTATTAAAATATGTTGCATTATCCATTATGCAGCAGCTTGGTATCCCCATCTTAATAAAATAAACTGTTAATTTTGTCATTTTTTTAGTTGGATATAATTTAATAAATTTTGAAAAAACATCTAAAATTATCAACATATTCCTATTATCCTTAAGACTTGGAATTAAATTAGACATAAAATCGATGGCTATTATTTGTAAAGGTTTTTCTACATGTATTGTCTTTGGAATATTCTGATTACGAATTTTTTTTTTCTTACTTAATTGACATATTTCACATCTCGTTGTAATCTCCTTTGCCAAAGTTGTCTCCTTTAGCTATATAATTTTCCCGAAATATTAACCATAATTTCTTGCTGTCTGGGTGTGCGTATTCTAAGTGCAGTTCTAATAAAATTTCTTTCGCTAAATCCTTTGTAATTAAATATAATTCTGTACCATTGATTTTTTGTAAAAAATACCATCTTTATTTGATACTCTTATTTTTTCTTTCTCTTCTAAATTCTCTTGATTCTCTATTATTTTCTGTTTAGAATAAATTCCTTCATCATTTCTTAAAATATTTATCCCAACTTTAATCTCTTTTCCTTTATTTTTGGAATCATCTTCCATTCTAGAGATGGCATCTGGTACAATATTCAAATGGCCAGGTATATATTTAATTTCAAAAGAATACTCTTGTAAAAGGAGCGACCATCGATGTATACTATTGTTGCCATATTTATTATTTAATATTATTGTTAATGCCTGATTGTCAGTTTCAATTGTAAAATGATTTCCTATTAAATAAAAACGTAATTTTGTTATGGTAAATATTATGCTGGCTAATTCTATTTCACTGACACTATAATTCTTCTCGTGTTTCTTTGTGGTCCTTGACACAAAACAAATTGGAACTTCTCTACATTCCTGTTTTTGTATCAACACCCCTGCTAATCTATTTATTGAGTCATCAGTTCTTAAAATAAAAGAAATATTGTAATTTGGGTGGTATATCTTTAGGTTTTCCACAAATTGTTGTTTTATTTCTTGGAATGCATTCTCTTTTCTTGTATCCCACTTCCATTTTACATTCTTTTTCAGTAATTCTATTAGTGGAATTTATTTTTCACTTAAATCGGGAATTAATCTTTTATAATAATTAATCATCCCAAGGAAACCTCTTAGTGTCTTAAGATTCTTTGGCCTAGCATAATCTCACTGTGAGTCTTTCACTGTCTAATTTAATGAAATTTTGATTAATTTGAAAACCCAAATATTTAACTTGTTTTTTAAAAAATTCACATTTATTACTATTTAATTTAAGACCAGCATTATCCAATTCCCTTAAAACCGTTTCAAATGTTCTTCTTCATTTTTCGAATATATTAAAATATCATCAATGTAATGAAAAACGAAAGATTCATATTTATTTAAAATTTCATGTAGTGCCCTTACTAATGCACTACTCGCTCTACTTATACCAAATGGCACAACGCAAAATCTATAAATTTCTCCATTAATTGAAAACCCTGTATAATCCCTACTTTCTTCAGTTAGAGGTATTAACCAAAAACTATGCTTTAAGTCTAACTTTGTAAAAATGGTAGTGTTAGTGATTCTACCCAAAATAGCCTCTATCGACATAGGTGCTTCGTATTGTGGTTTTGAAAACTTATTAATATTTCTAGCATCTAAGCACAAACTAATTCTCCATCCTTCTTAACTACTACAACTATAGGGTTCACATATTGTGTTGTACTTCTTTCTATAACTTTGTTTTTTAATAATTTTGTAATCGTATCTTGAACTTCTTGGTATTTATATGGAATCGGATATGTCTTAACTCTAAAATTCTTAATATCTTCAGTCACCTCTATCCTATGTATATACCTTTTTGCAACCCTATTTTCCTCTGAAAATAAATCCTTATAATTTCTAATTATTTGCATCTTGTGTATATTTTCATTTTTTATTTTCATCCTTCCATTTTCCTTATACATAGTTTCTAACCTTTTAATATTTACTTCAGAAATACTAATTTCAAAGTTAATCCATGTTCCGTCCAATTGAATTTTCCTTTTTACATAATCGATTACAGCCTTATGCTTTTCCAACATATCTGTCCCTATAATTATATCAGTCTCTATATTTGGAGCTATTAACATTTGTACATTGAATGCTTCATTTTGAATACTTAATTCTAAATTTATTGATTAATTAATTTCGCATAATGTTTCTGTGTTGGCTCCTATTAAATTTATTTTCGGTACCTTCATAATATTATTTTTGAAATATTAATTTTCCCAAGAACATTTTTACTAATCAAAGAAGCTTCTGAACCTGTGTCAATAAGTATTTTCGCTAGATGACCATTAATTAAAGCATTTATTATGATTAAACCTAAATCTAAATTAAAATTTGTATTTTCATAAAAATCTATAAATTCAGCAGGGTTTTTATAAATACATATATACAAATTTTGCTCTTTTGGAGAGTGCGTTTTTAAAAATGGGTATTCTGACTATTATTTTGTGCAATGATTTGATTATTTGGTTCATTATCAGTTTGAATTCTATTAATCTGTTCATCAGATCGGCTTCTTTCTATTAATTGATGATGAACTCTCTTCTGCTGACGACTTTGGTCACTGATTTGTATATTCCCATCTGAATTTCTTCTTTCTTTCTGGCTTCTATTTCCATCTTCTCCACTATTATAGTTCCTTTGATTTTGTCTGTTATTGTAATCATTTCTATTATTAAAATTATTATTTCTGTAATTATTGTTATTGTTTCTATTATTGCCATTATATCTATTGTTATTAAATTGATTATATCCATTGAATTGATTATTATTATTATTCCTAAAATTATTATTATTAAAATTTCTATTATTATTATTTTTATTATTGTTATTGTTAAAAAAATTTTTATTCCCATTAGATGATTGATTCCTTTCTAGTCTTATAAGGTAATTATTTAATTGTTTCATTGTTTTAATATTTTGAATTGCTATTGTCTCTGCCTTTTTCTGGTTTGAAATGTCTAGCTATAAATGTTACTATGTCATGTTCAGGAATTGGTGGTTGTAAAGATTGAGTCAGAGCATGTAGATGAACTGCATAGGTATTTATACTTAAAGCTCCGTCATCTCTATATTTTCCAAAATAAAGTTTTTCTCGTATTCCTGACTGAACACCTTCTCCCCAGAAATAACCTAAAAATAGCTTTTCAAAATTTTCAAACTTTATAATCTGACTTTCTCTGCCAGAAAACCAAACCAAAGGATGCTCTTCCAAATGATCCCTGATTTTTTCCTTTATGTCCTCAATTTCCCTTATTCCTTTAATTTTATTTTTAAGTATTCTTATAAAAATTACTGGATGAATCTTATTAATATTACCATTAAATTTATGATTTATTCCGCTATATTGCATAAAACTATTTGTTCCCTTATATATTCATGTGTGTTTATTCCTTTTTTAATTTGCTCAATATTTTTAATTATTAATTCTTGTTTGGTTTTATGATTTCCCTTTTCTGCTATTGCTAAATTTATTTGCAATTGTTAATACTTGTTATATCTCTATTTAATCTTTGTGCATTTTCTTGTGTTTTATTTTGTATTTCTACAATTTTCTCCATTTGTATTTTATTTTCTTTCTTTAATATCTCAAATCCTTTATCGTATACAAATTCTACTTCATCTATTCTTTGTATAATTTCCTTTCTAATTTCGGTCTTAGTTTGTTTAATTTCTTTTTTGGTGTCATTTCTTACTGTCTTAATTATTTCTATCAGATTTGCATTTATATTTTTTTATTTTGTTCTTTCATTGTCTCTCTTAGACTTAAGAAATTTTCAGACATTTTTCTTTCTTTTTCTAATTCTTTAACTTCTCTTATTTTATTTTCTTCCTTTTCTTCTTGTATCCTTTTCTCTTTCTCTTCCTTTTCTTCTTGTCTTCTTTTCTCGTTCTCTTCCTTTTCTTCTTCGAATTTTTGCATTATTATCCTAAAAATAGTATTGTCATCATTGGAGGATCCTACCTTTTCTTGTCTGACTCTTTCCTCTTCCATTTGTGTTTCATCTTCTTTTGGCACTTCTGAACTTTCTCCCTGACCTTTTTCTCCCATAAATATAAAATTTTCTACATCAATTCCTTCCTTATTTAATGCTTCTTTTAAATGTTCTATTAAAACTTGTGACAACCTTTCGGCTAATCAAACAAAATAAAAATAATATATTAATGGAATTTATTTTATTAAATAAATATCAAACTGAACTAAACAAAAAGTAAGGAATAAAAACAACGGCAGGGTGATGCGGTCACTTCGATAGCATCGCAACAAGTGTTTTTTAGACCGTTGCCCTTCCAGGAGGGGAATGTAAAGTTTGTCTACATACGAACACGTGCACATGAAACACAGTGGCGTTGCAGGAGAGGGCGTCGTGTTACATCCTCCCCCTTTGGATCACACGTCCGTCTCGGGTGTGATTCAAGAGATGGTTAGATCGCAACGCTAAGGCGGCTTGAGGCAGGTGAAGATCTGCCAGGAGGGCGTTCTCTTGGACCTCGTGGCAGCTTATCTGAAACAGAAACCGGGCCAGTAGTCGTGGAACTACCAGGTGGTCGTCTTCTTAAGCGTCGCGGCGGCATATCAGGAACAGGAACTGGACCAGTAGCCGTGGAACTTCCAGGTGGTCGTCCTCTTCGTCGAAGTGGGCGGACAGGCTCGGGAGGAGCTTCGTTATTGGGCACGTACCGTGTTAGGACCGACACGTGATATATACCGGCAGGTATGGTAGGAGTTCCTAGCGAAGCGAGTTCATGGGAGACTGGGCTTACCACTCGTAGGATAAGATATGGTCCATCCCTCCGGGGAGTGAACTTTGAAGTGAAACCAGCTTTGGCTTTAATTAAGGCAAAACTATTGACAAGAACTTTGTCGTTGACTTTATAGGCAGGGACATCACGACGACGTCGGTCAGCGAATTTCTTGCGGGAATCCTGGCTGGTCTCGTGATTCTCGCGAGCTTGAATGAGAGTGTCCGCAAGAGTTCGTAGATACGGGTTTATAAGTGGCACAAAATTGTCTTTGTCGAGAATGGCGCGCATATCACGGCGAACGTGATCGGACGTAGGTAGCTCTCTACCAAACGTCAGGAACGCGGGTGAATAACCGGTGGATTGACACTTTGCAGTGTTCATAGCAAACCGAACAGCAGGAATTTTGTCTAAACTTATAAAACAAAATTTATGAAATCGCACAAAATGTGAAAAGTCAAAATAAAGCGACAAAATCCATGAACACGCACTAGAGTCTGAAAAAGTTCAAGCGGTGCATAAATTTTGTGAAGAACGCACAGTTATTGCGAAAAGTTCAATTTTCCGAAAATATCAAATGTTTATGGATATTAGTATAGAAACATGCACTGTAATGTATATATATAAAAATCTTGCAACCGTTATGAAACCGCATAAAAGTCGAAAAAGTTCAAAAATCGCGAAAGTGTCCAATTTTGTGGATTTTTGTATGCCTACGCGCACTGTAATAGTTTATTATCAGGTGAAAAAATGTTCAAAAACAAGCAACATATATGAAATCGCATAAACGTTGAAAAAGTTCAAAACTAATGCAAAGGTCCAATTTTTGATGGATCCTCGTATATTCACTAACCGTGAAAAGCATATATATATATATATATATATATATATATATATATATAATATAATAAAATAATAAAAAAAAAATATTTTAGTCTAATCATTAATTATTAAAATTTTATTTTATTTTATTTATTATTAAGTCTTATTATTAAGTGAATTAATTATTAGAGCATGGACTTTTTTAATCCCAGTAGTCGGTTTTCTTAAATTTTAAAAGGAAATATGTTTTAAAACATTAACTCGTTTGAATCTTGTTTTGAGTTCGAACCCGGGACACAAAAGATGCGTATTGTTGGAGGAGGGTTTAATTTGTGTCTCTGTCAGAGCCAGTAAATGAGGCCTGTTAGTTTGCAGGTGGTGGTGTACTGAATTAATGTTATAGTTCAGGCCTCGAATGTTGCAGAAATCAATTCTAAAGTTGCTTTTTGGGGAATTATCAGCAACACCGCAGTTGGAACCTGTATTTTTGTTGGACTTTTCATAATTTGGTTTAATGATTTGATTTAAAAGGGAAGAAAGAAAAAAAACAAGAAAAAGGGCAGAAGTAGGAGGAAGAAAAAAAAATAAATAAAAAGGGGAGCAGATATGTGGACTAGCTTCTACAGAAATATCTGCATCCAGGACGGTCAGTTGACCTCGATGGACTGTGGCCTCGGCAATATATATATATATATATATATATATATATATATATATATATATATATATATATATATATATATATATATATATATATATATATATATATATATATATATATATATGTAGACTTGCCGGATATATGTAGGAAATATCTATGAGATGTTTAAGTTTTATATCTATGGTGATTTTTATTTTCCAGTACTTGTCATTATATTTGTCATTATTATGTTATGTAAGTTCATTGTATTTTAATGAGTATTAAAGGTTTATTGCTTATCACTGGCTCTTAGTAATTGTTTTTAGCTATATTATCCCATAAATTTGGGGGCTCAACCGGAATACTGCTAAAAAACATAAAAATTCGGGAGATAGTGCTAAGTAAGATAAAGTTGATTATCGTAAATACAAAGACTGAACTTGCGGAGGAATTTAAATACGATTGCAAATAATTAAGACGGAGTTGTAAGAAGTATACGAACCAATAAGAAAGAGGTCGAAAAAATAATAAGTAAAATTTATTTTCAAGAAGATTGAAACCATCAAGACGACTATAACAGGTAAAAATAAGAAGTGAATGATTCAAACGAGTTAAGCTAAGAAGCATAAGGACGAAAAAGACGACAAAGTACGAGGCACGAGATATAAGAATAGCAAAGATTATAAATATTTACAAAATAATATATATACATTACAGAGAAAATATATCCTAAACAAGAAAAAAAAGTGGTGAGTACCAAAACTCTAAACTTTCCTGTCGATGTTTTAAGATATTGCAAGATGAATATCAGATACATATGGAAAGAATTCAAGCGATACGGAATGAAGAAAGAAGGGCCGAAGAAAAAATAATTGAGAGTAGTAGGTTAGGTTAGGTTTTATGTGAGTGGGGCGTGGTCGCCCCTCCACCGCGACCCTTAGTAGGTCTATTGTGGCTCACCCCTAGAGGCTACAGTTCACCGCACAATCCAGCCCTTCTTACGAAGTTCATGGTTGTATAGGGTGAGTTTTTTTAAAATCGGTAGGTTCTAGGTTAGTGTAACCAAATATGTTGAACCTTATTCTTCCCAGGCCGGGGCATGAACAAAGTATATGTTCAGCAGTTTCGTCTTCCACGCAGCAGAACCGACAGTCCGTTTGTTGGTTCAGATCTATCTTTCTGAGGTGGTATCTCAGACGACAGTGTCCCGTAAGCAGTCCTGTTAGAATACGCAGGTCATTTCTGATCCATTCTAGGATCTGCTTAGTTGTGTTTCTCGAGGGTTGTAACGGTAAAAACGCCTTCGAGTGGGTTAGCCCTGGTATGTCGGACCAGTACGTGAGTATTTTCCTCTCCGCCCAGTCTGAAATAATTGTTTTGGCGGCACTTGTGGTGACTCCAAAAACCGGTTCTGGTCCAGTGAACGCAGATTCGGCCCCCTGTTTTGCAAGGGTGTCGGCTTTTTTGTTTCCTTCCACCCCCTGGTGCCCAGGTACCCACAGTAGGGTCACCCTGTTGTTCGCATCAAGGTACTCTATGAATTCGATGCAATTCCATACAAGTTTAGAATTTATCTTGTTGGAGCTCAGTGCTTTTAAAGCGGCCTGGCTGTCTGATATTATATTTATGTTTTTGTTTGCTAGAGGTCTGTTGGTCAACTCTCTTGCACACAATTCAAAAGTGAATATTTCAGCCTGAAAGATTGTGGCATACCTGCCAAGACTGGTAGATATTTCAATCTTTGGTTTCCTGCTGAAAACACCGGCCCCAACTCCATCTGGGGTTTTTGAGCCGTTTGTGTACATTACGTAATCAGTCTCTGGGAAAAGGATTTGTCCCCTCATCCACTCGTCTCTCTTCGGAAAGAGGACTTTAAACGACTTTTCTACGTGTATTTTTGTGACTAGCAAGTCAGGAACCATCCCGAGAATTTGGTGGTTTTTGTTTCACGCAGTATCCCGGAGTGATCCCCGAGTTGCTCTCCATTTATTTGCTTTTCCGAAGACAGGAATCTATAGGAAGCTATCCTGGCCTCCCTCTCTAAGAGAATATCTAGGGGAGGGAGATGTAGGAGGTGTTCCATCGCTGCCGTTGGTGTGCTGGACATAGCTCCAGTTATGGCCAGGCATGCCAGCCGCTGAAGGCCAGCAAGCTTTGCTCTAGCTGTCTGTTGTAACCCTTTGGTCCACCAGACCAGTAAATCTGTTTGGGGTTCATTCCCCAAGATTTGCCACATACTCTTCTGAGATTCCAGAGAGAAAACCTGGCTTTGTTTATTGTTTTTTCCAAGTGGGCGTTCCAGGTGAGTCTTTTATCCAGAACTACACCCAGGTATTTCACTTTCGTCGCAAATGGAATGCTCTCTCCGTATAGGACAGGCTGCCGAAGCTTATCTAGCTTTTTCCTCTTCGTAAAAGGAATAATTACAGTTTTTCGGGGGTTTACAGACATCTGTTCCCTCTCGCACCATCTGTATACTGTGTTAAGGGCTTCTTGGAGGACGTTTGAGATCGTCGCTTCAAATTTGCCTCTAACTATTATAACCAAATCATTCGCATAGCATTGAAAATCTACTCCCTGCATGGAAAGCTCGCTCAGCAGAGTGTCGACTAGAAGTGACCACATTAGGGGGGAAAGTACCCCGCCTTGTGGACACCCGTTCGCCGCCCTGAACCTAACCGACTCTCCATGCAGTGATGATATTATATATCTGTTTTCAATCATGTTTTTGATCCAGTTACAGATTTTACTGTCTATCCTTCTATCCCTAATTGATGTATAGAGTAAGGCGTTATTAAACGCTCCTTCTATATCTAGAAAAGCTGCCAGCGCAATTTCCTTATGTTTAAGGGAATGGCCGATCTTTCCTACTAGATTGTTTAGAGCTAAATCCGTAGATTTGAGAGATTTGAGAGAAGTAGAAACAATGAAAGACGATACAAAGATGGAATCAATAAGGAAAAGAGTTATGAAGGTAGAAAAACAGAAGAACGAAGATACGGAACAGAACAAGAATCCCAATCTTGTTTAAGGTCCGCTCTAGGCTTTTCAATGAACTTCCGAGATTCATTGCGCCGTCTTCCTTCGAAGGTTGGCGATCCAACTGGCAATAATTACTCGTGACACAGCTGCTCTGAAGATTTCGGATGATGTTTTACTGAGCCATCGGCGTAAGTACTTGAGCCAGGAATTCTGTCTTCTTCCTATTGACCCTTTCCCCTGAATCTTTACCTCGATGATCAACTGAAGTATTTCATATCTGTCTCCTCTCATTATATGTCCAATATACCTTAGTTTGCGCTCTTTGATTGTTAGCATCAGCTCCTTGTTTTTCTGCATTCTATTGAGAACTTCGGTGTTTCTTACTCTTTCGGTCCAGGCTATGCGCAATATTCTCCTATAGAGATACATTTCGAAAGCTTCAATACGTTTTTCTAGCGAGGGATTTAGGGTCCAGCTTTCGCAGCCGTACAGGAGGATTGAGAACACGTAGCAGCGCAGCATTCGGATTCTAAGACCTAAGTCTAGGTCACGCCTAATAAAGATGTTCTTCATGTCGATAAACGTTCTCCTGGCCTGTTCAATTCTTGATATTGCCTCTTTCGTTGAATCGCAACTACTACACACTAGTGCCCCTAGATATCTGAAGGATGATACCTGCTCAACGATTTTGTTATGTATACGGAGGGCAGCTTGTGTTTGCACCTTCGAGAAAACCATAAGTTTCGTTTTGGGAATGTTTATATGTAGTCCATAACGCTTGCTGTACTCAACAATGATCTCCACGAGTTGCTGGAGTTCAGGTAGGCTGCTGGCAATAACGATTGTATCGTCGGCATATCTTATATTGTTCATTGTTTTGCCATTAATTTTGATTCCAGCGCTAGTATTTTCGAGAGATTCCGTAGAAATGTTTTCTGAGTACAGGTTAAAGAGCAGCTGGGATAATATGCATCCCTGTCGCACTCCCTTTCTTATGGCTATCTCCTTCGACATTTTGTTCTCTACCCTTACTTGAGCTGTCTGATGCCAGTAGAGTTCTGTAATGATTCGTAAATCACCTTCGTCTACGCCTGTTTTTCTGTGTATTTCTGCTAATTTTTAATGTTGCACGCAGTCAAAGGCTTTGTGGTAGTCTATGAAGCAGGCGTATATTTCTACGTTCATGTCGCGTGCTCTCTGTGTAAGTACGTTAAGCGAGAATAGAGCCTCGTCTGTTCCTAATCCGTTTCTGAAGCCGAATTGTGTGTCGTCAACTTGCTGTTCGCATTTCTTGAATATGCGGGTATGTATAACTCTCAGGAACGTTTTTAGTACATGAGACATAAAACTTATCATGCGGTTTTGGGTAAAGTGACAAAAGTTGATCTTAGCCATTCCGAGGGTAATTTTCCAGTTTTATAAATATCGTTGAACAAGTCTGTTAGGCGGCTTAACCCTGTACTGTCTTCGTGGATCAAGAGCTTTAAGGTTTCAGCGTGTACCTCATCGGGCCCAACAGCTTTTCCATCCCTCTGTAATAGGATGGCGTGTTTTACCTCTTCTTTAGTGATGTTAGGACTCGTTTCGTTGATCTCACTTACTTGGAGGGGTTATTCTGGTCGTTCGTCATTAAACAGTTTTGTAACATACTCTTTCCAGCACTTCAATTTTTCGTCAGGTTCCACGAGTATTATGTTACTATTGTCTTTCAGTATTCCGCTGGTCTTTTTGCGATTACTGCCTGTCATTTCCTTGATCTTTTTATTTACGTTATGTGGGTCGTGTTTTTGCTGTAGTTGTTCGATTTCACAGCATCTCTCCGCCGGCCAGTGTTCTTTTGCCTTCCTGCATTTTCTACGAATGATTTTGTTTAGCTCTCTGTATCTAGCCTCGTTTTTTGTTTTGTGCTCTCTCCGCTCTTCCATCATTTTTAAAATCTCGTCTGTCATCCAGGGTTGCTTTCTCGTTTGTTTCTGGAAACCAATATCTTTTGTTTGTGTTTCTAGTAGTGCGGTCTTCATCTCCGTCCATTACTCCTCGATTATTGTGCTCGGCTCGATCTTCTGCATTCTTTCTTCAAGACTTTGCGCGGCTGTCGTCTTCATCGACGGATTTTTGATTTTTGTCATGACTATACGCTTTGGTGGTCTAGGGCGGTTAACATGTTTAAATCGACGCATCTTGATTTCCATTACGACTGGATTGTGGTCGCTGTTTACATCCGCTCCAGGATATGTTTTTGCTATTCTGACCGATTTCTGGAACATTGTACTTATCAATATGTAATCGATCTGATTTCTGACTCGATGTTCTTTACAGTCGGCAGGGGACTTCCACGTATACAGACGGCGAGGGTGTAGTTTAAAAAATGTGTTCATCACAGATAGTTGCCGTTCCGTACAGAATTGCACCAAACGGTCCCCTCTGTTGTTTCTGTCCCCGAGACCCAAGTTTCCGAGGACATTTCCCTCTGCTCCAGCTCCAACCTTGGCGTTGAAATCACCCATAATGATTTTTATCTCGCCTTTCTTTGTCAATTTCATAACTCTTTCTAATTCGGTGTAAAACTCCTCGACCATGTTATCTTCTTTATCCTTTGTCGGAGCATATACCTGTACAATGTTCATTACTCTACGGGATGTATTGATCTTCAAAACCATTAGGCGATTCGAGATGGGAAGGAAATCGATGACCGATTTCTCAATTCTGGAGGATATGAGCGTGGCCACGCTATTATAGTGGTTGGGGTCGTTATTACCTGAGTAGTAGAGGACTCCATGTTCTGTTTTTATTTTCATGGCTCCGGGCCATCACGTCTCACTCAGGTCAAGAATTTCTATTTGTAGCCGATTCATTTCCATACGACAGGATAACAGTTGAAATGCTGAAGGCTGGACTAAACGTGGTAGCTAGTCTACTGGACCGCCTTTTTAACCTTTGTTGGAGAAGTGGTAGTGTACCAGACGACTGGTGCAAGGCCGTTATCGTGTCGCTTTACAAGGGAAAAGGTTCGCAGCAGGACTGTAAGAACTACCGAGGTATTAGTTTACTTAGCATAGTCGGCAAACTGTATGCAAAAATATTGATCAAAAGAGTAACGAATGAAACTAAGAAGATGATATGGGATGTGCAAGCAGGATTTAGAAGAGAAAGGAGATGTATGGATCAGGTCTTTTCCTTACGAGGTATAGTCGAAAAATTCTTGGCTAGAAGTCAGAAGGTCTATTGCGCTTTTATAGACTTGGAAAAGGCCTATGACAGAGTGGTGAGGAGTGAATTGTGGTCTACATTGTCTATGTATGGGGTGAGTGGTAGTTTAATACGAGCACTGAAATCACTTTACAAGGATTCCACTGCTTGTGTCAGGATAAACGAAGCTTGCACGGACTGGTTTAACATCGAAAAAGGTGTGAGACAGGGATGTGTGGCTTCGCCATGGCTGTTTAACTTATACATAGGCAATTGTCTAAAAGATCTGAAAAAGAGTGCGTATGGATTAAAAATGAATGATTTGATCGTCAAATGCCTTTTTTACGCCAATGATCAAGTCATATTAGCGTTATCTGAAGAGGAGTTGCAGGCGATGGTTAATGTTATGCATGATTCCCTGAAAATCAAATGGATGAAAATAAATGTGAGAAAAACGAAAGTAATGGTTTTTGAAAGAGAAGAAATCATGACAAACTGTGGGGTTTCGATTGAGGGAGAAAGAGTGAAACAAGTTAATGAATTTGTGTACTTGGGTTCAAAACTTACTAGAGATGGACAGTATGACAGTGACATTGAGCGAAGGGTGTTGACAGGAAAACAAATGAATGGGGCACTGTATAGCTTTATGAATAGCCAGAAAGTGTCAAAAAAGGCACGTCTGCCGGTGCATAGAGGTGTGTTGGTTCCTACACTTATGTATGGTAGTGAATGTTGGGTTTGGCAGAAGAAGCATGAAAATAGGATTAATGCTGCGGAGATGAGTAGTCTGAGAAGTATAGCCGGAGTGACTCGGTTGGATAAAGTTAAGAATAGTGAGATAAGAAAACGCTGTGGTGTAAAAGAAGATGTGGTCACAAAGATAGATAAAGGAATGCTTAGATGGTTTGGACACGGATGCAATAAAGTATCCAATATATTTTAGCTGTAATTTCATTTATTTGGTTCACCATAATCTTAGTTGTTTATCGTGTGGCTCTACTAGGGCCTATAAGACCTAGGGGTTTCCGGCTTGAACCGTCCAAGTCGGTGGCGCGGCTTACTTTTATATTTTTTTTTCTTCTACCCTCTACGGCTGAGTTTGGGCATAATTTGCCAGTAGAGAGACTGCTGACAGAGTACTCTATAGATAACGAATAAGACGTGGAAAATTTCTTTAAAATCCAATTAAGATAGCCCAAATACAGCCAGATATGAAAAGAAAACCGTAGAGAATCCGCACACTTGTTAAAATCCAACGTGGGGACCGCTGGCAGAGTACTCTATAGAGAACAAATAAGACGCCCAACGTGGGGCGAGTTTTTTTTGTGGGTTAAGTAGATTTTATTTTCACATTATTTATGAACTAAGTAAAATTTTATAAACATCTATCAATTTTGTAGCGTACTTGTGCATATGTAAACATATTAGTTTCGGATTACATTTGATAATAATTGATTCACTTATAGCTTATGTATTGTTATAGATTTGATATATTTATTTATATATTTATCTATTGCGTTGGGCTTGGATCATTCTCCATTATATGTTTGTTTTCTCTTCGTAGTAGGGGTATTTTTGCTGGCTTGCTTTGTTTGTATTCTGTTTGTTGTAATTTTGAACTGTTCTTCTTTTCACATCGAGATGGATTACAAGATGGACGTTAATTATTTAAAAAAGGTTGTGGAATAACATACTTGGTCCGTTTAGGATATTATTATTTCTTTTCTTTCCTTAACTTCTTGTTTTTTTTGTTGTTGTTTGTTTGTGTGCCCTGTGATTGGGGCTTAAGAATTTAATCACCTGGGGATTGTCCAGGCGGGGAGGTAGGAGCCCTCCAACCCAATCACATTATCATTTGGCTGGGATTGGTGCAGTTGGGTTTGTTCCAGTATACGTTTCGTAATTCTTCCGCTCTGTTAATGGCTGTGGCATTTTTGTTGATCGCTGGAGATTGAGTGGGGTGTTTTCGTTATTAGATTTTGCTTTAGTTTTTGGCCTCGATTGTTGTGTTGTCGGTTATATTATTGTTTGGTTTGCATTTCTGTGTGGATGGGGCTTGCTATCAACACGAACGAGAGCGATTCTTGGTGTGGAGCATGGACTTGCGAATATTGTTGGTTGACGTCGGTTCCGTGTCATTTTTCTTAATATCCGGCCTGGGAAGTAGGCAGTCGTGTGGTGACCGTCTTGGGAGTGGTGTGGTAAGAGTTTTTGGGGCGGTGTGATATTAACAAGTGTGCGGAGTCTCTAAGGTTTTCTTTTCATATCTGGCTGTATTTGGGCCATCTTGATTGGATTTTGAAGAAAAACCATTTAATTTTTAACTTGACCATTCTATCTTACCTTCGTTGTTGATATTTTGGATTTTGGTGTCGAGTTAAAATAACCGCATGCGGGATTTATTTGAGGGAAGCCATTGTTAATTAGCAGGTGCCGTTCCATAACCAAACCGGCCACAGAAGTAGTGCATTCGTATACCCAAAGGTTACAAGTGATTTATTTTTAAATATTTAACGACGTGACTTATTTTTAACACCACGATTGAGTTTTGTTTTAATTTATTATTATAATACATTATTAAAAACTATTTATTGCATTAGATAATATGCCAAAACTGAGTATTTCGATTTATTGTTGGCTGTTGATTTTGAATATATTTGTTATAATGTTATTATTGAGCAAAATACTTTGATTTAATGTTGGCTGTTGATTTTGACTATATTTGTTATAAGTTTATTATTGAACTGAGTACTTTGATTTATTGTTAGCTAGTGATTTTGATTATATTTGTTATAAGTTTATTATTGAACTGTGTACTTTGATTTATTGTTAACTGTTGATTTTGACTTTATTTGTTATAATTTTGTTATTAAGCTGTGTACTTTGATTTATTGTAGGAGTAAAGTATCCAATATATTTTAGCTATAATTTTATTTATTTGGTTTACCATAATCTCAGTTGTTTATCGTGTGGCTCTGCTAGTGCCTATAAAACCTAGGGGTTTCCAGCTTGAACCGTCTAAGTTGGTAGCGCGGCTCACTTTTATATATTTTTTTTCTTCTACCCTCTACGGCTGAGCTCGGGCATAATTTGCCAGTAGAGAGACCGCTGGCAGAGTACTTTATAGAGAACGAATAAGACGTGACAAATTATAACAAATATAGTCAAAATCAACAGCTAACAATAAATAAAAGTACACAGTTCAATAATAAACTTATAACAAATATAATCAAAATCAACAGCGGTCGTGTGGTGACAGTCTTGGGAGTGGTGTGGTGAGAGATTTTGGGGCGGTGTGATATTAACAAGTGTGCGGAGCCTTTACGGTTTTCTTTTCATACCTGGCTGTATTTGTGCCATCTTAATTGGATTTTGAAGAAAAACCATTTAATTTTTAACTTGACCATTCTATCTTACCTTCGTTGTTGATATTTTGGATTTTGGTGTCGAGTTAAAATAACCGCATGAGGGATTTATTTGAGGGAAGCCATTGTTAATTAGCAGGTGCCGTTCCATAACCAAACCGGTCACAGGAGTAGTGCATTCGTATACCCAAAGGTTACAAGTGGTTTATTTTTAAATATTTAACGACGTGACTTATTTTTAACACCACGATTAAGTTTTGTTTTAATTTATTAATATAATACATTATTAAAAACTATTTATTGCTTTAGATAATATGCCAAAACTGTGTACTTTGATTTATTGTTAGCTGCTAATTTTAACTATATTTGTTATAATGTTATTATTGAACTGAGTACTTTAATTTATTGTTGGCTGTTAATTTTGACTATATTTTTTATAAGTTTATTATTGAACTGAGTACTTTGATTTATTGTTGGCTGTTAATTTTGACTATATTGGTTATAGTTTTATTATTAAACTGTGTACTTTGATTTATTGTTAGCTGTTAATTTTGACTATAT
This sequence comes from Agelastica alni, assembly GCA_950111635.1. NCBI lineage: Eukaryota > Metazoa > Arthropoda > Insecta > Coleoptera > Chrysomelidae > Agelastica > Agelastica alni. The sequence goes on from OX467713.1 coordinate 52,776,244, forward strand.
TTGTTATAAGTTTATTATTGAACTGTGTACTTTGATTTATTGTAGGAGTAAGTATCCAATATATTTTAGCTATAATTTCATTTATTTAGTTCACCATAATCTCAGTTGTTTATCGTGTGGCTTTGCTAGTGCCTATAAGACCTAGGGGTTTCCGGCTTGAACCGTCTAAGTCGGTGGCTCGGCTCACTTTTATATTTTTTTTTCTTCTAATCTCTACGGCTGAGCTCGGGCATAATTTGCCAGTAGAGAGACCGCTGGCAGAGTACTCTATAGAGAACGAATAAGACGTAGCAAATGCCATGTATGTTGTTGGGTTGTTCAGTACCCCGTTTTGAAAGCTGGTCATGTATGTTGTTCGGGTTGTCCAGTACCCTGTTTAGAAATCTGGTCAAGTATTCTGCGCCTACCGTTATTTTTTTAAAATTACGTGTAGTTTAACTTGCCTGTTGTGTTGTTTTTTTTTATTAATATTAGTATAACCTTCTTTCTTTCTAGGAATTCCTTTTGGGAAGCACCCATTAATATTTTGAGTCATCGTCGCAAATCTTTAGGAAGATTTCCTCCTTTCTTTGGAGAGGGGATGTTGTAACGTGCCTATTTTTTCCCTCCTAGAGTTCCATTATAATTGTGTCTCTGATAGTTTTGTATTCCTCAGATACTTGTAAATAGTTTCGCGTGCCGTATTTTGTTGTAACTTAAATATATCATTCGTTGTAAATAGTGTTGCATACCTTATTGTGATAGGATTCGATTGTTAATGGCTGTGGCATTTTTGTTAATCGCTGGAGATTGAGTGGGGTGTTTTCGTTATTAGATTTTGCTTTGGTTTTTGGCCTGGATTGTTGTGTGTTGTCGGTTATATTATTGTTTGGTTTGCATTTCTGTGTGGATGGGGCTTGCTATCAACACGAACGAGAGCGATTCTTGGTGTGGAGCATGGACTTGCTAATATTGTTGGTTGACGTCGGTTCCGTGTCATTTTTCTTAATATCCGGCCTGGGAAGTAGGCAGTCGTGTGGTGACCGTCTTGGGAGTGGTGTGGTAAGAGTTTTTGGGGCGGTATGATATTTACAAGTGTGCGGAGCCTCTACGGTTTTCTTTTTATATCTGGCTGTATTTGGGTCATCTTGATTGGATTTTGAAGAAAAACCATTTAATTTTTAACTTGACCATTCTATCTTACCTTCGTTGTTGATATTTTGGATTTTGGTGTCGAGTTAAAATAACCGCATGCGGGATTTATTTAAGAGAAGCCATTGTTAATTAGCAGGTGCCGTTCCATAATCAAACCGGCCACAGAAGTAGTGCATTTGTATACCCAAAGGATACAAGTTATTTATTTTTTAAATATTTAACGACGTGACTTATTTTTGACACCACGATTAAGTTTTTTTTTAATTTATTATTATAATACATTATTAAAAACTATTTATTGCATTAGATAATATGCCAAAACTGAGTACTTTAAATTATTGTTGGCTGTTAATTTGGACTATATTTGTTATAATGTTATTATTGAACTGAGTACTTTGATTTATTGTGGGAGTAAAGTATCCAGAATATTTTAGCTATAATTTTATTTATTTGGTTCACCATAATCTCAGTTGTTTATCGTGTGGCTCTGCTAGTGCCTATAAGACCTAGGGGTTTCCGGCTTGAACCGTCTTAATCGGTGGCGCGGCTCACTTTTATATATATATTTTTTCTTCTACCCTCACCGGCTGCACTCGGGCATAATTTGCCAGTAGAAAGACCGCTGGCAGACTACTCTATAAAGAACGAATAAAACTTGTTATAATTTTGTTATTGAGTCAAAAATTTACCACGTCTTATTCCTTCTCTATATAGTACTTTACCAGCGGTCTTTCTTCTGGCAAATTACGCCCGAGCTCAGCCGTAGAGAGAGAAGAAAATATATATATATATATATATATATATATATATATATATATATATATATATATATATATATATATATATATATATATATATATATAAAAGTGAGCTGCGCCACCGATTAAGACGGTTCAAGCCGGAAAACCCTAGGTTTTATAGGCACTAGCAGAGCCACACGATAAACAACTGAGATTATGCTGAACCAAATAAATGAAATTATAGCTAAAATATATTGGATACCTTACTCCTACAGTAAATCAAAGTACACAGCTCAATAACAAAATTATAACAAATATAGTCAAAATTAACAGCTAACAATAAATCAAAGTACACATTTCAATAATAAACTTATAACAAATATAGTAAAAATTAACAGCTAACAATAAATCAAAGTACTAAGTTTAATAATAAACTTAAAACAAATATAGTCAAAATCAACAGCCAACAATAAATCAAAGTACTTAGTTTAATAATAACATTATAACAAATATAGTAAAAATTAGCATCTAACAATAAATCAAAGTACTCAGTTTTGGCATATTATCTAATGCAATAAATAGTTTTTAATAATGTATTATATTAATAAATTAAAACAAAACCTAATCGTGGTGTAAAAAATAAGTCACGTCGTTAAATATTTAAAAATAAATCACTTGTAAACTTTGGGTATACGAATGCACTACTCCTGTGACCGGTTTGGTTATGGAACGGCACCTGCTAATTAACAATGGCTTCCCTTTAATAAATCCCGCATCTGGTTATTTTAACTCGACACCAAAATCCAAAATATCAACAACAAAGGTAAGATAGAATGGTCAAGTTAAAAATTAAATGGTTTTTCTTCAAAATCCAATCAAGATGGCCCAAATACAGCCAGATATGAAAAGAAAACCGTAGAGGCTCCGCACACTTGTTAAGATCACACCGCCCCAAAAACTCTCACCACTCCACTCCCAAGACGGTCACCACACGACTGTCTACTTCCCAGGCCGGATATCAAGAAAAATGACACGGAACCGACGTCAACCAACAATATTCGCAAGTCCATCCTTCACACCAAGAATCGCGCTCGTTCGTGTTGATAGCCAGCCCCATCCACACAGAAATGCAAACCAAACAATAATATAACCGACAACACATAACAATCCAGGCCAAAAACCAAAGCAAAATCTAATAAAGAAAACACCCCACTCAATCTCCAGCGATCAACAAAAATGCCACAGCCATTAACAATCGAATCCTATCACAATAAGGTATGCTATTTACAACGAATGATATATTTAAGTTACAACAAAATACGGCTTGCGACACTATTTACGAGTACCTGAAGAATAGAAAACTATTAGAGACACAATTATAATGGAAATGTAGAAGGGAAAAATAGGCACGTTACAACATGTGTGTGTGTGTTTTTAAAGGAATTGTTTTTAATTGTTACTAGATTTAGTATACGTTATTCTCTAGAGCTTGCGTAGACCTTTAATTTGATACCAAACTCGATATACTTTGGTCTTCAGATGGTCGAGATATTAATTGTTGTACTAGTAACTATGGACTGCGCAGAAATATGGATTATTGTTTGCTACTGCGGATGTGTCAATAATTAATAAAATTTGTGTGTGTTTTTTAAAGAATTGTTTTTAATTGTTACAAGATTTAGTATACGTCATTCGCTAGAGGTTTGGTAGACTATTAATTTGATACCAAACTCAATATACTTTGGTCTTCAGATGGTCGAGATATTAATTATTGTACTAGTATCTATGACCTGCGCAGAAATATGGATTATTGTTTGCTACTGCGCATGTGTCAAAAATTAATAAAATTTGTGTGTGTGTTTTTGTGTGTGAGTGTGTGTGTTTTAAGGAATTGTTTTTAATTGTTACTAGATTTAGTAAACGTCATTCGCTAGAGCTTGCGTAGTTCTTTAATTTAATACCAAACCCGATATATTTTGGTCTTCAGATGGTCGAGATATTATTTATTGTAATAGTATCTATGGACTGTGCAGAAATATGGATTATTGTTTGCTACTGCGCATGTGTCAAAAATTAATAAAATTTGTGTGTGTGTGTGTTCTAAAGAATTGTTTTATATTGTTACTGGATTTAGTAAACAACATTCGCTAAAACTTGAGTAGACCTTTAATTTAATACCAAACTCGATATACCTTGGTCTTTAGATGGTCGAGATTTTGTTTATTGTCCTAGTATTAATGAACTGCGCAGAAATATGAATTATTGTTTACTACTTCGCATATGTATAAAATTTATAAAATTTGTTTGTTTTTTTTTCAAAGAATTGTTTTTAATTGCTACTAGATTTAGTATACGTCATTCGCTAGAGCTTATGTAGACCTTTAATTTAATACCAAACTCGATATACTTTGGTCTTCAGATGGTCAAAATATTGTTTATTGTACTAGTATCTATGGACTGCGCAGAAATATGTATTATTTGTTGCTACTGCGCATGTGTCAAAAATTTATAAAATTTCTGTGTGTGTGTGTTTTAAAAAATTGTTTTAAATTGTTACTAAATTAAGGGTACGTCATTCGATAGAGCTTGCGTAGACCTTTAATTTAATACCAAACCCGATATACTTTGGTCTTCAGATGGTCGAGATATTAATTATTGTAGTGGTATCTATGGACTGCGCAAAAATATGGATTATTGTTTGCTACTGCGCATGTGTCAAAAATTAATAGAATGTGTGTGTGTGTTTTTTAAAGAATTGTTTTTAATTGTTAATAGATTTAGTATACGTCATTTGCTAGAGCTTGCGTAGACCATTAATTTGATACCAAACCCGATATATTTTGGTCTTTAGATGGTCGAGATATTGTTTTTTGTATTAGTATCCATGACCTGCGTAGAAATATGGAGTATTGTTTGCTACTGCGCATGTGACAAAAATTAATAGAATTTGTCTGTGTGTGTGTTTTAAAAAATTGTTTTAAATTGTTACTGGATTTAGTGAATGTCATTCGCTAAAACTTGAGTAGACCTTTAATTTAATACCATACTCGATATACTTTGGTCTTTAGATGGTCAAGATATTGTTTATTGTACCAGTATCTATTGACTGCGCAAAAATATGGATTATTGTTTGCTACTGCGCATGTGTCAAAAATTAATAAAATTTGTATGTTTGTGTGTTTAAAAGAATTGTTTTTAATTGTTACTAGATTTAGTATACGTCATTCGCTAGAGCTTGCGTAGACCTTTAATTTGATATTAATCTCGAAATACTTTGGTCTTCAGATGGTCGAGATATTGTTTATTGTACTAATATCTATGGACCGCGCAGAAAAATGGATTATTGTTTGCTACTGCGCATGTGTCAAAAAAAATAAAATTTGTGTGTGTGTGTTTTAAAGAATTGTTTTAAATTGTTACTAGATTTAGTAAACGTCATTTGCTAGAGCTTGCGTAGTACTTTAATTTAATACCAAACTTGATATACTTTGGTCTTTAGATGGTCAAGATATTGTTTATTGTACTAGTATCTATGGACAGCGCAGAAATATGAAGTATTCTTTGCTACAGCGCATGTGTCCAAAATTAATAAAAATTGTGTGTGTGTGTGTGTGTTTGTGTGTGAGTGTGTGGGTTTTAGGGAATTATTTTTAATTGTTACTAGATTTAGTATAAGTCATTCGCTAGAGCTTGCGTAGACCTATAATTTGATACCAAACTCGATATACTTTGGTCTTCAGATGGTCGAGATATTAATTATTGTAGTAGTATCAATGGACTGCGCAGAAATATGGTTTATTGTTTGCCACTGCGCATGTGTCAAAAATTAATAAAATTTGTGTGTGTGTGTGTGTGTGTTTTAAGGAATTCTTTTTAATTGTTACTAGATTTATTATACGTCATTCGCTAGAGCTTGCGTAGACCTTTAATTTGATACCAAACTCGAAATACTTTGGTCTTCAGATGGTCGAGATATTGTTTATTGGACTGCGCAGAAAAATGAATTATTGTTTGCTACTGCGCATGTGTCAAAAAAAAAATAAAATTTGTGTGTGTGTGTGTTTTAAAGAATTGTTTTAAATTGTAACTAGATTTAGTAAACGTCATTTGCTAGAGCTTGCGTAGTACTTTAATTTAATACCAAACTTGATATACTTTGGTCTTCAAATGGTCAAGATATTGTTTATTGTACTAGTATCTATGGACAGCGCAGAAATATGGATTATTCTTTGCTACAGCGTATGTGTCAATAATTAATAAAAATTGTGTGTGTGTGTGTTTGTGTCTGTTTGTGTGTGAGTGTGTGGGTTTTAGGGAATTATTTATAATTGTTACTAGATTTAGTATAAGTCATTCGCTAGAGCTTGCGTAGACCTATAATTTGATACCAAACTCGATATACTTTGGTCTTTAGATGGTCGAGATATTAATTATTGTAGTAGTATCAATGGACTGCGCAGAAATATGGTTTATTGTTTGCCACTGCGCATGTGTCAAAAATTAATAAAATTTGTGTGTGTGTGTGTGTGTTTAAGTGTGAGTGTGTGTGTTTTTAGAAATTGTTTTTAATTGTTACTAGATTTAGTATAAGTCATTCGCTAGAGCTTGCGTAGACCTTTAATTTAATACCAAACCCGATATACTTTGGTCTTTAGATGGTCGAAATATTAATTATTGTAGTGGTATCTATGGACTGCGCAGAAATATGGATTGATGTTTGCTACTGTGCATGTGTCAAAAATTAATAGCATTTGTGTGTGTGTTTTTTAAAGAATTGTTTTTAATTGTTACTTGATTTAGTATACGTCATTTGCTAGAGCTTGCGTAGACCATTAATTTGTTACCAAACCCGATATACTTTGGTCTTTAGTTGGTCGAGATATTGTTTTTTGTATTAGTTTCCATGACCTGCGTAGAAATATGAAGTATTGTTTGCTACTGCGCATGTGTCAAAAATTAATAGAATTTGTCTCTGTGTGTGTTTTAAAGAATTGTTTTAAATTGTTACTGGATTTAGTGAACGTCATTCGCTAAAAATTGAAAAGACCTTTAATTTGATACCAAACTCGATATACTTAGGTCTTTAGATGTTTGAGATATTGTTTATTGTACTAGTATCTATAAACTTCGCAGAAATATGGATTATTGTTAGTAGTTAAACAACAGCGATTCAAGCCCACTTGGAGTGGGGGGAGGAGTGGGGGTAGGAGTGGGGGTAGGAGTGGTGGAGTGGGGGTAGGAGTGGTGGAGTGGGGGTAGGAGTGGGGGTAGGAGTGGGGGCACTGGTGGAGTGGGGAGGAGTGGGGGGGTGAAGTGGGGGAAGTGGCAGGAGAAGGAGTGGGGAGATGACATTGTTGACATATGACATTGTTGACATATGACATTGTTGACATATGACATTGTTGACATGTGACATTGTTGGTGAAGGAGTGGGGAAATGACATTGTTGACATATGACATTGTTGACATATGACATTGTTGACATATGACATTGTTGACATGTGACATTGTTGACATGTGACATTGTTGCCATTGTTTACATACGGCATGTTGCCATTGTTGACATATAACATCATTGTTTACATTGTCCCCATCGACTCGATTAAGAGGGTTACGTAAGCACGTTGAAAAGTGGTGTGACGTAAGCGTTGAAAAAAACTTGGCTTCTCGGAGGTTCGAACCTTAATCCTTTGCCTTACTAAACGGATAGCTATACCATGTAGCTACTACGCATATTAATTTTATCGTGCAAGATTGGATATACAAATATATATTTGTGACATCATTTTTGATAAAAATAACCTTGAACTGCGCTACCAGATAACTTTGTTATCGTATACTTAAATGAGGTGTAATATTGATTGCGACAGAGATAATAATTACACACGCACATAGTCCCAGTTTAAATGTGTGCGATATTGTTGTACATGTACAGGGTATGTCACAAATTAAGAAGTCAAAAGAACCTTAACGAATGTTGGCATGGGAAAAATTGTTTTTATGAAAATTCCCCATACGCTAATCTTAAGATACGCCATTCTAAATATAAAGGGGTGCATTCACTGTTGCAAGAGATCTAATTCGAAAAATCAAAGCACTGAGTTATCGTATACTTAAAGGAGGTGTAATATTGATTGCGACAGAGATAATAATTACACACGCACATAGTCACAGTTTAAATGTGTGCGATATTGTTGTACAAGTACAGGGTATGTCACAAATTAAGAAGTCAAAAGAACCTTAACGAATGTTGGCATGGGAAAAATTGTTTTTATGAAAATTCCCATACGCTAATCTTAAGATACGCCGTTCTAAATATAAAGGGGTTGGAAATTCCGATTAAATTAAATCAAATTTTAAAGTTCGAGAAGCTAAACAAAATTTCAGTTAACGTCTATGCTTTAGAATTAAATAAAACAGAGAAGAGATAATTTTACATAGTTATACCTGTTGTGTTTACTAAAAATAAAATGAAACGTCACGTCAATTTGTTACTAATACAAGATCAGTATTTTCGGAAATTAAATGATTATAAAGCGCCATCTATCGACAATGAAAATGTTGAAATCAAATATGTTTGGATAAGTACGAGGTATGTCGTAAATTAGGAAGTCAAAAGGACCTTAACGAATGTTGGTATGCGACCCATCAAACGATTCAGCGTTGCTTAAAGTACGTCAAGTGTCACGAGAGTACGTTAAATGTCACGTGAGTACGTCAAGCGTCACGTAAAACGTCACGTGTCACGTTATACGTAATGTGTCACATTAAAAACACACACACACACATGTTGAATATTTTTGTTCATGTACAGGGAATGTCACAAATCAAGAAGTCAAAAGGTCCTTAACGAATGTGGCATGTGACCCATCAAACGATTCAACGTTACGCAAAGTATGTCAAGCGTCACGTGAGTACGTTTAAAAACATACACACATGCACAACAACGTGACATGTCACATTAGTAGACATTGTTAACATATGACATTGTTGTCGTTGTTTACATACAGCATTGTTGACTGCCATTGTTTACATAGGGCATTGTTGACATATGACATTGTTGCCATTGTTTACATACGGCATCGTTGACTGCCATTGCTTACACACACATGACATTGTGGACATATGACATTGTTGCGATTGTTTACATACGGCATTGTTGACTGCCATTGTTTGCATAGAGCATTGTTGACATATGACATTGTAGCCATTGGTGACATTGTTGCCATTGGTGACATTGTTGCCATTGTTTACATACGGCATTGTAGACATATGTCTTCAAATTTCCCTTATACTTGAATACTATGTTTTTATTTAATGTCATTACGGAATTTTGGAAAATATGGGAAGCAAGATTTTTGATACATAATCTTTATTTCATTCACATATTCATTGTATTTAAATCAATTTTCGGTGATAATGTATTATCGTATCGATCGTCGGTAAAACATCTAAACCATGACAATAAAACCCACAATAATCTTTTTTTAAAATAAAATTACTTAATAAATTCAAAGTTTACGAGAGATGAAAAGTATGACAGTGACATTGAGCGAAGGGTGTTGGCAGGAAAACAAATGAATGGGGCTCTGCATAGCTTTATGAATAGCCAGAAAGTGTCAAAAAAGACACGTCTGGCTGTGCATAGAAGTGTGTTGGTTCCTACACTTATGTATGGTAGTGAATGTTGGGTTTGGCAGAAGAAGCATGAAAATAGGATTAATACTGCGGAGATGAGTAGTCTGAGAAGTATAGCCGGAGTGACTCGGTTGGATAAGGTAAAGAATAGTGAGATTAGAGAACGCTGTGGTGTAAAAGAAGATGTGGTTACAAAGATAGATAAAGGAATGCTTAGATGGTTTGGACACGTTGAAAGAATGGATGAAGGAAGATTGACGAAACAAATTTATAAAGCGAGTGTGAATGGACAAGTCGGTCGACCTCGGAGAACATATCTTGATCCGATCAACATTGTTTTGAGGAAAGGCCAGGTCAAGAGTACCAACAACCGACGAGCATGTATGAGAGCACTGATGAAAGTAGAGGAAGCAAAAGATGTGTGTAAGAACCGTAGCGAAAGTGAAAGGAAGTGGTCTCTGCCTACCCCCATGGGAAAAAGGCGTGACTTTATGTATGTAATAAAATCTCAAGAGTACCAACGACCAAGAACACTAATGCAAGTAGTTCATTGTATTTAAAACAATTTTCGATAATAATATATTATCGTACCGATCGTCGGTAAAACATCGAAACCATGACAATAAAAACCCCAATAATCTTTATTAAAAATCATGAATCAAACAAACAAGAATTAGCTTAAGTCCCTATGATGACATTTATTGCCTGGGACTATCGATACTCTTCCTTTTGGGTCATTATAGTTTAAATAAATATATATTTTTTTCACCCTAGCACATCTCTTTAGTTAAAGAAATGAATAGTTTGATCCTTATTCAGCTTTTAGACGATACATATCTCTAAAGGTAGTGTCAAGTCCGGGATGCGTACGCGCTCGCTGGCCGCTGCGAAAATAATATAGATGGGTATATATACAGGGGGGCGCATGAACTGGCAAAACTTTTGGAACTATTGGAAAAAATATATTTTTAACAAAAAAAAACCTTGGTTAAAAGAACTATTTAAGCTCCCTTTTTTCATGTATCACGCAATAAATCGTCTTGTGACGTCATCAAAAGATTCAGCATTACGCAAAGTACGTCGACCATCACGTTAAACGTCATGTAAGTACGTCAAGCGTCCCCTTAAACGTCACGTGTGTACGTTGAATGTAAACACAGCGACGTTAAACGTCACGTGTGTATGTCAAACGTAAACGTCACGTTAAACGTCACGTGTCACATAAAAACACACACACACACCAGTTTGATTTAAACAATCTGCATGGTTAAAGCCCTATATCGAGCTGAACAATCGTTTAAGGACTACAGCTACCAGTTTATTTGCAAAGAATGAATTAAAATTCTCGAACAACGCGGTGTTCGTCAAAACAATGGAAAATAAACGCTTCCGCAGTTGGTAAGTTCATACGAGGGTCGTTACAGATCAAAAAATTTAATTTCTAGCGTCAGATTTCACAATAGATCAATTTTTGATGATAATTTAATACGCAAAGTACGTCGACCGTCACGTTAAACGTCACGTGAGTACGCCAAGCGTCACGTTAAACGTCATGTGAGTACGTCAAGCGTCACCTTAAACGTCACGTGTGTACGTCAAACGTAAACACAGCGTCACGTTAAACGTCACGTGTGTATGTCAAACGTAAACGTCACGTGTCACATAAAAACACACACACACACACACACCAGTTTGATTTAAACAATCTGCATGGTTAAAGCCCTATATCGAGCTGAACACTCGTTTAAGGACTACAGCTACCAGTTTATTTGCAAAGAGTCAGTTTAAACTCGCGAACAACGCGGTGTTCGACAAAAGAATAGAAAATAAACGCTTTCGCAGTTAGTAAGTTCATACGAGGGTCGTTACAGGACAAAAAATTTAATTTCTAGCGCCAGATTTCACAATAGATCAATTTTTGAAAGCGAACGAGCAAGATATTTTAAAACATTTTAGTCATTTGAAAATTGCAGGACCTCGAAAATTTAAAGTTGGCGCCATTGTACGAATTAGTAAAGCCAAACACGTTTTTAAGAAAGGTTATACACCCAATTGGTCAACGGAATTATTTAAAATCACAAAATGTAAGATAACCAATCCTGCAACGTATCTTCTGGAAGATATGATGGAGGCACAAATCAAAGGAGCCTTCTACGCGGAAGAATTACAGAAAACTGCTAATCTTGATATCTACTTAGTAGAAAAGGAACTTGGACGCAAAGGAAATAAAATGTACGTCAAATGGTTAGGCATAAAAGGCAACATTTGTTTAATTATGAACAAAAATCGACTTTTAAGTGGAGGGGAGGAAGGTTACAAATATGCGCGAGTTATATGCGTCATTTCCGCTGACTTCTATTAGAACCATTTTTGCGACGCAGCAGTTCTAGAAGCTTCCAGAAATTGCTTATCTAAAAAAAATGTCACGTTCGCATTTTCCTTTGTTTAACCTTATTATAAAATAAGCATTATGTATTAAAATTAATCAATTTTGACTTTATTTCTAAATTTTTTTTATAAACATCCTTGAATATATAAAAAGAAAAAAGCCATACGGTTTAGTACCATTTGACTATTCACATTAAACGTTGATAGATTTTTGCGTGCAAGTGCTCCAAGAAGAAAAAAGTAAGTTTAAATTATTGTTGTGTGTGTTTTGTCTCACAAAATATTCTTATTTTTGATTTTAGATGAATTTGGAAAAATTAAACGAAGTTTCCTCCATTACAGCACGGAAACCTATAGTAAAGCTGCAGGAGCTACCAATAGGAGTTGCTCAAGCAATTTATGCTGCGAAAATAACCAAAACACCATATGGTACAAGCGTTCTTCTTGACTTGGGTGATAAAGTCACATTCCTACCCAACAGAGTGACTGCTACCTATGAGCCGTATATTAGCCATTTCGAGAAAGGGAAATACAGCTTAACATACCAAGGATCTTACGATTGTGGCCGCCCCCATTTGGCTGCAGCATTTGAAATTAAAGAAATTTAGTCCGATATTCCAACAAAAGAGAGCATGAAAAATAAAGTCGATAATGTTTTTGCAATGACTTGTGTAATATTGGCATCTATTTTTGTTTTAATTTTAAAATTTATCTTAAAAATTGTAAAACGAAAATTTAAATCTACATGTAATATAAAAGTTGATGATGAATACACATAGTGTTTTAATAAAGCATCCAATTTTTCTTAAACATTTATTTAAAATAATTATAATGGTATTACAACATTAGAAAACCAGTGACGGAGACGTTGTACATTTCGTTCGGTACACGAATATGGTCCAGAGGCGTGGCAGGGGTTTGGATCCTGGGCAATGTTAACATTGTTGACATATGACTTGTTGCCATTGTTTACATATGGCATTGATGACTACCATTGTTTATATAGGGCATTGTTGACATATGACATTGTTTACATACGGCATTGTTGACATATGACATTGTAGCCATTTTTGACCTTGTTTACATACGGCATTGTTGCCATTGTTTACATACGGCATTGTTGCCATTGTTTACATACGGCATTGTTGACATATGTGATCAAATTTCCCTTATACTTGAATACTATAAGACTACATATGTTTTTATTTAATGTCATTACGGAATTTTGGAAAATTTGGGAAGCAAGATTTTCGATACATAATCTTTATTTCATTCACATATTCATTATATTTAAATTAATTTTCTTTTGTTTAACTTTTTAAATTTATTTTTAACACTTATATTTTAAAACCAAAAATTAATTTTATAAACATTTTTATTTGTATGATACTGTTAAAATGATTTTTTCGAGTACTTTTTTAGTTTTAAATCCAATTTTAGATATTTACTTAAATTTTGAACATTTTAACATTTTCTACGTTAATTAACTGAAATAATTGTCAAATGTTTGAGGCATGTGTCGAACGTTACTTTCAAAAATAATTGAAACGAAACAATATTCATTCATTTCCTTTATTTAACTCAAATTTTTTTTTTAATTAGTTTACACATAATAAAAGTAGAATAGGCCCATTATCTGCAACATAAAAAAAAACATTTGTAAAATAAAAATATAAAATCATAGATAAATTTATACCTTAATGCCCAAACCCATGTCTCGCTCTCGAGTACCTCCATATATATACTGTAGGGGCCCACATCCCCTACGCATAACATTGATGGAGGCGGGTTGCCTCCACGAGAACCCATCATAAATATGATGGGTTTAGCCTGTAAAAAAAAAAAGTTTTATTTAAAATTTAATGTACTAAAATTGACACAAAGAATTTTTAATTTAGTAAAAAAATATCTAAAATGATTAAAACCTTATGTTAATACAAAAATTGGCATAAAAAAAGTTAGCCTAAGAAATTTTAGTTGGAAATTAAATTTATTGTTAAAACTACCAACACCAAAGTAAGATTGGTAGAAATAATTAGCAAATGGTTTTGTTTACTTACTCTTTGATGTGGGAGTAATGCTTCCCTTACTCTGGTATATATAAGGTCTTCTAATCGTCTGTCTGTAAAGCAATTTTAAATTGAAAACTAGTGTGTAAAAAATAACAAATTTGATTAAAAATCAGTATTATCAAAAATTAAATAATTATAAAGCTCAGATGATGAGAATTGTAAAATTAAATGTAACTACTGCTGCATCAAAGATTTGTCTAGATTAATAAATAGTTGAGTAACTAAGAATAGACAAAAAATTTATTTGTGAGTGGTGTTTAAATTATTTTTTAACTGACGAAAAATAACTTTAAAATAAAAGTATTTTGAAAATTTGCAAAAATTTTGTAAAGAGTAAAAATTTAAAATAACAACATAATTAAAAAAGTTTTAGTTACTTATCCATCTCGTTTTAAATTCTAGTAAAAATGCACTTTTTATTTTTCCCTTTTATAGATTTTAAACCGTAGGTAAAATATATTTGAGATAAGCCGTCACTGTATGCGGTTTTTTTGTTTTTCTTTTAGATTTAGTGCAAAAACAATGGATTTGCTAATTTTAAAATACAAATTTGTAATTTCTGTTACAAAGCGTTTAAAAAGATAAGTCGTCGTCATATCATTATGCATTTAAGATGTCCTCTGTGTAATTTAAGATTTAAAACAGAAACACAATATTTTAATTATAAATACTTATTGAAGGTGTTACAAGATTTGATTTCTTTACTTTAAAACTTAAAATCACTTAATATTTTTATATTTTAAAAAACCATTGCTTAATAAAGTTAAAAAGAAAGTCGATAGAAAAATTGATCGTCCGTTAAAAACACCGACAAAATTTCTTTATTTAGAATAAAATAGTTACAATTATTTTTTTCTAACATAGAAATTAAATAAATAAAAATTAAAAAAAAATGTTTCGTACCCATAATAAGCGTGACACTTGAAAACACAACAGAGCAACAACTATGCAAATATATTTATAATACATATTCTATAGAAACGTAGATTCAAGCATTCCTGAATTACCAGGTCAAACTTATATCAATGTCAGCAATAGCATCAGTTATTAAAAGACCAATTGTAATTTTTGCATTCAATTATATTTTCAAGAAACAATATCATATTATAATCATTTCATGTACACATCATATTTGCTTCCACGAGGATCACCTCTAACCCACGTGCCTTGGCCACAACAGTACATCCATTCATTTTCGCGTAATGGTTTCCCAGTAGTATTAACACGCATAAAAAATTAAAATATTTATTTTACTACTAAAATTCTTACACTCTTATATTATATGTAAAAATGTTATAGAATGTATTTAATATCTGAAATTTAAGCAATTGTTTTTATATTGGCTAGTCAAATAAGCCTTAATGGTTTATGAAAGTTAAATGAAGAAAAGATCGATTTTAAAAAAATTTCATGCACAAATCAACAATTTAAAAAAAATTACATGTTATTCGTAAAATGAAATTAGCTTTAATAGTAGAGATTTCAATTGTTTCTTCAAACTTTGAGTAGGGCACAGCATCTTAAATGATTAACAAATATTGTTTACAGTATATTTATAGAAACTTAAAATTTCGGGGAACCAATAAAACAAAACTTTTTGAAAAAATTATTTATTTAAATCATTAATTGTGGTAATTCTATAAAAATAGATAAACTCTCTCAAGGCACTATTTAACAAATCATTTGGAAGTATTTCCGACAATAATGATAACGATAATTCACCATGCAGTTTACAAAAACCAATAATATTGTGATAATATGAACAGAAACTAAGTTTGTTTAATAAATTTACTCGATGCGTCAGCAAATGCGCGTGGATTTTAAGAATTTCTTGAACATCTTCTTCGCACAAATAGTACTCGACGTCGTGTTTTTTTAAAACCAGGAATTTGGTATCATCATAAACTAGTTGCATGATGGTACAATAATCGCCACAGTGAAACGTTATGGGGGTGTTATCATCGTCTTCATCGGGATACGTAGGTGACATCTCATGAAAAAAACACGCTATCATCACTACTCGACGTCATACTAAAATGATTACTGTCTTGACTGCTGCACATGATGACTGACATCCACCTGCCAATGACGCGAATTTTATAATTCGTTTTAAATTATTTTAAAAAAAACTTTTACTTTAACAAAATTATAAATATAATATAAAAAATATAACAACGAAGCTAAAAATTTAGAAATAAAGTCAAAATTGATTAATTTTAATACATAATGCTTATTTTATAATAAGGTTAAACAAAGGAAAATGCGAACGTGACATTTTTTTTAGATAAGCAATTTCTGGAAGCTTCTAGAACTGCTGCGTCGCAAAAATGGTTCTAATAGAAGTCAGCGGAAATGACGCATATAACTCGCGCATATTTGTAACCTTCCTCCCCTCCACTTAAAAGTCGATTTTTGTTCATAATTAAACAAATGTTGCCTTTTATGCCTAACCATTTGACGTACATTTTATTTCCTTTGCGTCCAAGTTCCTTTTCTACTAAGTAGATATCAAGATTAGCAGTTTTCTGTAATTCTTCCGCGTAGAAGGCTCCTTTGATTTGTGCCTCCATCATATCTTCCAGAAGATACGTTGCAGGATTGGTTATCTTACATTTTGTGATTTTAAATAATTCCGTTGACCAATTGGGTGTATAACCTTTCTTAAAAACGTGTTTGGCTTTACTAATTCGTACAATGGCGCCAACTTTAAATTTTCGAGGTCCTGCAATTTTCAAATGACTAAAATGTTTTAAAATATCTTGCTCGTTCGCTTTCAAAAATTGATCTATTGTGAAATCTGGCGCTAGAAATTAAATTTTTTGTCCTGTAACGACCCTCGTATGAACTTACTAACTGCGAAAGCGTTTATTTTCTATTCTTTTGTCGAACACCGCGTTGTTCGCGAGTTTAAACTGACTCTTTGCAAATAAACTGGTAGCTGTAGTCCTTAAACGAGTGTTCAGCTCGATATAGGGCTTTAACCATGCAGATTGTTTAAATCAAACTGGTGTGTGTGTGTGTGTGTGTGTTTTTATGTGACACGTGACGTTTACGTTTGACATACACACGTGACGTTTAACGTGACGCTGTGTTTACGTTTGACGTACACACGTGACGTTTAAGGTGACGCTTGACGTACTCACGTGACGTTTAACGTGACGGTCGACGTACTTTGCGTATTAAATTATCATCAAAAATTGATCTATTGTGAAATCTGACGCTAGAAATTAAATTTTTTGATCTGTAACGACCCTCGTATGAACTTACCAACTGCGGAAGCGTTTATTTTCCATTGTTTTGACGAACACCGCGTTGTTCGAGAATTTTAATTCATTCTTTGCAAATAAACTGGTAGCTGTAGTCCTTAAACGATTGTTCAGCTCGATATAGGGCTTTAACCATGCAGATTGTTTAAATCAAACTGGTGTGTGTGTGTGTTTTTATGTGACACGTGACGTTTAACATGACGTTTACGTTTGACATACACACGTGACGTTTAACGTCGCTGTGTTTACATTCAACGTACACACGTGACGTTTAAGGGGACGCTTGACGTACTTACATGACGTTTAACGTGATGGTCGACGTACTTTGCGTAATGCTGAATCTTTTGATGACGTCACAAGACGATTTATTGCGTGATACATGAAAAAAGGGAGCTTAAATAGTTCTTTTAACCAAGGTTTTTTTTTGTTAAAAATATATTTTTTCCAATAGTTCCAAAAGTTTTGCCAGTTCATGCGCCCCCCTGTATATATACCCATCTATATTATTTTCGCAGCGGCCAGCGAGCGCGTACGCATCCCGGACTTGACACTACCTTTAGAGATATGTATCGTCTAAAAGCTGAATAAGGATCAAACTATTCATTTCTTTAACTAAAGAGATGTGCTAGGGTGAAAAAAATATATATTTATTTAAACTATAATGACCCAAAAGGAAGAGTATCGATAGTCCCAGGCAATAAATGTCATCATAGGGACTTAAGCTAATTCTTGTTTGTTTGATTCATGATTTTTAATAAAGATTATTGGGGTTTTTATTGTCATGGTTTCGATGTTTTACCGACGATCGGTACGATAATATATTATTATCGAAAATTGTTTTAAATACAATGAACTACTTGCATTAGTGTTCTTGGTCGTTGGTACTCTTGAGATTTTATTACATACATAAAGTCACGCCTTTTTCCCATGGGGGTAGGCAGAGACCACTTCCTTTCACTTTCGCTACGGTTCTTACACACATCTTTTGCTTCCTCTACTTTCATCAGTGCTCTCATACATGCTCGTCGGTTGTTGGTACTCTTGACCTGGCCTTTCCTCAAAACAATGTTGATCGGATCAAGATATGTTCTCCGAGGTCGACCGACTTGTCCATTCACACTCGCTTTATAAATTTGTTTCGTCAATCTTCCTTCATCCATTCTTTCAACGTGTCCAAACCATCTAAGCATTCCTTTATCTATCTTTGTAACCACATCTTCTTTTACACCACAGCGTTCTCTAATCTCACTATTCTTTACCTTATCCAACCGAGTCACTCCGGCTATACTTCTCAGACTACTCATCTCCGCAGTATTAATCCTATTTTCATGCTTCTTCTGCCAAACCCAACATTCACTACCATACATAAGTGTAGGAACCAACACACTTCTATGCACAGCCAGACGTGTCTTTTTTGACACTTTCTGGCTATTCATAAAGCTATGCAGAGCCCCATTCATTTGTTTTCCTGCCAACACCCTTCGCTCAATGTCACTGTCATACTTTTCATCTCTCGTAAACTTTGAATTTATTAAGTAATTTTATTTTAAAAAAAGATTATTGTGGGTTTTATTGTCATGGTTTAGATGTTTTACCGACGATCGATACGATAATACATTATCACCGAAAATTGATTTAAATACAATGAATATGTGAATGAAATAAAGATTATGTATCAAAAATCTTGCTTCCCATATTTTCCAAAATTCCGTAATGACATTAAATAAAAACATAGTATTCAAGTATAAGGGAAATTTGAAGACATATGTCTACAATGCCGTATGTAAACAATGGCAACAATGTCACCAATGGCAACAATGTCACCAATGGCTACAATGTCATATGTCAACAATGCTCTATGCAAACAATGGCAGTCAACAATGCCGTATGTAAACAATCGCAACAATGTCATATGTCCACAATGTCATGTGTGTGTAAGCAATGGCAGTCAACAATGCCGTATGTAAACAATGGCAACAATGTCATATGTCAACAATGCCCTATGTAAACAATGGCAGTCAACAATGCTGTATGTAAACAACGACAACAATGTCATATGTTAACAATGTCTACTAATGTGACATGTCACGTTGTTGTGCATGTGTGTATGTTTTTAAACGTACTCACGTGACGCTTGACATACTTTGCGTAACGTTGAATCGTTTGATGGGTCACATGCCACATTCGTTAAGGACCTTTTGACTTCTTGATTTGTGACATTCCCTGTACATGAACAAAAATATTCAACATGTGTGTGTGTGTGTTTTTAATGTGACACATTACGTATAACGTGACACGTGACGTTTTACGTGACGCTTGACGTACTCACGTGACATTTAACGTACTCTCGTGACACTTGACGTACTTTAAGCAACGCTGAATCGTTTGATGGGTCGCATACCAACATTCGTTAAGGTCCTTTTGACTTCCTAATTTACGACATACCTCGTACTTATCCAAACATATTTGATTTCAACATTTTCATTGTCGATAGATGGCGCTTTATAATCATTTAATTTCCGAAAATACTGATCTTGTATTAGTAACAAATTGACGTGACGTTTCATTTTATTTTTAGTAAACACAACAGGTATAACTATGTAAAATTATCTCTTCTCTGTTTTATTTAATTCTAAAGCATAGACGTTAACTGAAATTTTGTTTAGCTTCTCGAACTTTAAAATTTGATTTAATTTAATCGGAATTTCCAACCCCTTTATATTTAGAACGGCGTATCTTAAGATTAGCGTATGGGAATTTTCATAAAAACAATTTTTCCCATGCCAACATTCGTTAAGGTTCTTTTGACTTCTTAATTTGTGACATACCCTGTACTTGTACAACAATATCGCACACATTTAAACTGTGACTATGTGCGTGTGTAATTATTATCTCTGTCGCAATCAATATTACACCTCCTTTAAGTATACGATAACTCAGTGCTTTGATTTTTCGAATTAGATCTCTTGCAACAGTGAATGCACCCCTTTATATTTAGAATGGCGTATCTTAAGATTAGCGTATGGGGAATTTTCATAAAAACAATTTTTCCCATGCCAACATTCGTTAAGGTTCTTTTGACTTCTTAATTTGTGACATACCCTGTACATGTACAACAATATCGCACACATTTAAACTGGGACTATGTGCGTGTGTAATTATTATCTCTGTCGCAATCAATATTACACCTCATTTAAGTATACGATAACAAAGTTATCTGGTAGCGCAGTTCAAGGTTATTTTTATCAAAAATGATGTCACAAATATATATTTGTATATCCAATCTTGCACGATAAAATTAATATGCGTAGTAGCTACATGGTATAGCTATCCGTTTAGTAAGGCAAAGGATTAAGGTTCGAACCTCCGAGAAGCCAAGTTTTTTTCAACGCTTACGTCACACCACTTTTCAACGTGCTTACGTAACCCTCTTAATCGAGTCGATGGGGACAATGTAAACAATGATGTTATATGTCAACAATGGCAACATGCCGTATGTAAACAATGGCAACAATGTCACATGTCAACAATGTCACATGTCAACAATGTCATATGTCAACAATGTCATATGTCAACAATGTCATTTCCCCACTCCTTCACCAACAATGTCACATGTCAACAATGTCATATGTCAACAATGTCATATGTCAACAATGTCATATGTCAACAATGTCATATGTCAACAATGTCATCTCCCCACTCCTTCTCCTGCCACTTCCCCCACTTCACCCCCCCACTCCTCCCCACTCCACCACTGCCCCCACTCCTCACCACTCCTACCCCCACCACTTCCCCCACTTCTACCCCCACCACTTCCCCTACTCCTCCCCCCACTCCTACCCCCACTCCTCCCCCCACTCCAAGTGGGCTTGAATCGCTGTTGTTTAACTACTATTGTTTGCTACTGCGCATGTGTAAAATTAATAAAATTTGTGTGTGTGTGTGTTTAAAAGAATTGTTTTTAATTGTTACTAGATTTAGTATACGTCATTCGCTAGAGCTTGCGCAGACCTTTAATTTGATACCAAACCCGATATTCTTTGGTCTTCAGATGCTCGAGATATTTATTATTGTAGTAGTATCTATGAACTGCGCAGAAATATGGATTATTGTTTACTACTGCGCATATGTCATAAATTTATAAAATTTGTTTGTGTGTGTGTGTGTGTTTAAAAGAATTGTTTTTAATTGTTACTAGATTTAGTATACGTCATTTGCTAGAGCTTTCGTAGACCTTTAATTTGATATCAAACTCGATATACTTTGGTCTTCAGATGGTCGAGATATTGTTTATTGTACTAATATTTATGGACTGCGCAGAAAAATGGACTTTTATTTGCTACTGCGCATGTGTCAAATTAATAAAATTTGTGTGTGTGTGTGTGTGTGTTTAAAAGAATTCTTTTTAATTGTTACTAGATTTAGTATACGTCATTCGCTAGAGCTTGCGCAGACCTTTAATTTGATACCAAACCCGATATTCTTTGGTCTTCAGATGCTCGAGATATTTATTATTGTAGTAGTATCTATGGACTGCGCAGAAATATGGATTATTGTTTACTACTGCGCATATGTCATAAATTTATAAAATTTGTTTGTGTGTGTGTGTGTGTTTAAAAGAATTGTTTTTAATTGTTACTAGATTTAGTATACGTCATTTGCTAGAGCTTTCGTAGACCTTTAATTTGATATCAAACTTGATATACTTTGGTCTTCAGATGGTCGAGATATTGTTTATTGTACTAATATTTATGGACTGCGCAGAAAAATGGATTTTTGTTTGCTACTGCGCATGTGTCAAAAAAAAATAAAATTTGTGTGTGTGTGTTTTAAAGAATTGTTTTAAATTGTTACTAGATTTAGTAAACGTCATTTGCTAGAGCTTGCGTAGTAATTAAATTTAATACCAAACTTGATATACTTTGGTCTTCAGATGGTCGAGATATTGTTTATTGTACTAGTATCTATGAACAGCGCAGAAATATGGATTATTGTTTGCTACTGCCCATGTGTCAAAAATTAATAAAATTTGTGTGTGTGTGTGTTTAAGTGTGAGTGTGTGTGTTTTAAGGAATTGTTTTTAATTGTTACTAGATTTAGTATATTTCATACGCTAGAGCTTGCTTAGACCTTTAATTTGATACCAATCTCGATATACTTTGGTCTTTAGATAGTCGAGATATTGTTTATTGTACTAGTGTCTATGGACTGCGCAGAAATATGAATTATTTTTTGCTACTGCGCATGTGTCAAAAATTAATATAATTTGTGTAAGTGTGTGTATGTGTTTGTGTGTGAGTGTGTGTGTTTTAAAGAATTTTTTTAAATTGTTACTAGATTTAGTAAACGTCATTTGCTAGAGCTTGCGTAGACCTTTAATTTGATACCAAACTCGATATATTTGGTCTTCAGATGGTCAAAATATTGTTTATTGTACTAGTTTCTATGGACAGCGCAGAAATATGGATTATTGTTTGCTACTGCCCATGTGTCAAAAATTAATAAAATTTGTGTGTGTGTTTGTGTCTGTTTGTGTGTGAGTGTGTGTGTTTTAACAAATTGTTTTTAATTGTTACTTGATTTAGTATACGTCATTTGCTAGAGCTTGCGTAGACCATTAATTTGTTACCAAACCAGATATACTTTGGTCTTTAGTTGGTCGAGATATTGTTTTTTGTATTAGTTTCCATGACCTGCGTAGAAATATGGAGTATTGTTTGCTACTGCGCATGTGTCAAAAATTAATAGAATTTGTCTCTGTGTGTGTTTTAAATAATTGTTTTAAATTGTTACTGGATTTAGTGTACGTCATTCGCTAAAAATTGAAAAGATCTTTAATTTGATACCAAACTCGATATACTTAGGTCTTTAGATGTTTGAGATATTGTTTATTGTACTAGTATCTATAAACTTTGCAGAAATATGGATTATTGTTTGCTACTGCGCATGTGTCAAATTAATAAAATTTGTGTGTGTGTGTGTGTGTTTAAAAGAATTGTTTTTAATTGTTACTAGATTTAGTATACGTCATTCGCTAGAGCTTGTGCAGACCTTTAATTTGATACCAAACCCGATATTCTTTGGTCTTCAGATGCTCGAGATATTTATTATTGTAGTAGTATCTATGGACTGCGCAGAAATATGGATTATTGTTTACTACTCGCATATGTCATAAATTTATAAAATTTGTTTGTGTGTGTGTGTGTTTAAAAGAATTGTTTTTAATTGTTACTAGATTTAGTATACGTCATTTGCTAGAGCTTTCGTAGACCTTTAATTTGATATCAAACTCGATATACTTTGGTCTTCAGATGGTCGAGATATTGTTTATTGTACTAATATTTATGGACTGCGCAGAAAAATGAATTTTTGTTTGCTACTGCGCATGTGTCAAATTAATAAAATTTGTGTGTGTGTGTGTTTAAACGAATTGTTTTTAATTGTTACTAGATTTAGTATACGTCATTCGCTAGAGCTTGCGTAGACCTATAATTTGATACCAAACTCGATATACTTTGGTCTTTAGATGGTCGAGGTATTAATTATTGTAGGGGTATCAATGGACTGCGCAGAAATATGGTTTATTGTTTGCCACTGCGCATGTGTCAAAAATTAATAAAATTTGTGTGTGTGTGTGTTTAAGTGTGAGTATGTGTGTTTTAAGAAATTGTTTTTAATTGTTACTAGATTTAGTATACGTCATTCGCTAGAGCTTGCGTAGACCTTTAATTTGATACCAAACTCGATATACTTTGGTCTTTAGATGGTCGAGGTATTAATTATTGTAGGGGTATCAATGGACTGCGCAGAAATATGGTTTATTGTTTGCTTCTGCGCATGTGTCAAAAAAAAATAAAATTAGTGTGTGTGTGTGTTTTAAAGAATTGTTTTAAATTGTTACTAGATTTAGTAAACGTCATTTGCTAGAGCTTGCGTAGTACTTTAATTTAATACCAAACTTGATATACTTTGGTCTTTAAATGGTCAAGATATTGTTTATTGTACTAGTATCTATGGACAGCGCAGAAATATGGATAATTCTTTGCTACAGCGTATGTGTCAAAAATTAATAAAAATTGTGTGTGTGTGTGTGTGTGTGTGTGTGTGTGTGTGTGTGTGTGTGTGTGTGTTTGTGTCTAATTGTGTGTGTGTGTGTTTTTAAAGGAATTGTTTTTAATTGTTACTAGATTTAGTATACGTTATTCTCTAGAGCTTGCGTAGACCTTTAATTTGATACCAAACTCGATATACTTTGGTCTTCAGATGGTCGAGATATTAATTATTGTAGTGGTATCTATGGACTGCGCAGAAATATGGTTTATTGTTTGCTACTGCGCATGTGTCAAAAAATAATAGCATTTGTGTGTGTGTGTTTTTTAAAGAATTGTTTTTAATTGTTACTAGATTTAGTATACGTCATTTGCTAGAGCTTGCGTTGACCATTAATTTGATACCAAACCCGATATACTTTGGTCTTTTGATGGTCGAGATATTGTTTTTTGTATTAGTATCCATGACCTGCGTAGAAATATGAAGTATTGTTTGCTACTGCGCATGTGTCAAAAATGAATAGAATTTGTCTCTGTGTGTGTTTTAAAGAATTGTTTTAAATTGTTACAGGATTTAGTGAACGTCATTCGCTAAAAATTGAAAAGACCTTTAATTTGATACCAAACTCGATATACTTTGGTCTTTAGATGGTCGAGATATTGTTTATTGTACTAGTATCTATAAACTGCGCAGAAATATGGATTATTGTTTGCTACTGCGCATGTGTCAAAAATTATTAAAATTTGTGTGTGTGTTTGTTTAAAAGAATTGTTTTTAATTGTTACTAGATTTAGTATACGTCATTCACTAGAGCTTGCGTAGACCTTTAATTTGATACCAAACCCGTAATTCTTTGGTCTTCAGATGCTCGAGATATTGTTTATTGTACTAGTATCTATTGACTGCGCAGAAATATGGATTATTGTTTGCTAGTGCCCATGTGTCAAAAATTAATAAAATTTGTGTGTGTGTGTGTTTAAGTGTGAGTGTGTGTGTTTTAAGGAATTGTTTTAAATTGTTACTAGATTTAGTACACGTCATTTGCTAGAGCTTGCGTAGAACTTTAATTTAATACCAGACTTGGTATACTTTGTTCTTCAGATGGTCGAGATATTGTTTATTGTACTAGTATCTATGGACAGAGCAGAAATAAGGATTATTTTTTGCTACTGCGCATGTGTCAAAAATTAATAAAATTTGTGTGTGTGTTTGTGTCTGTTTGTGTGTAAGTGTGTGTGTTTTTAGGAATTGTTTTTAATTGTTACTGGATTTAGTATAAGTCATTTGCTAGAGCTTGCGTAGAACTTTAATTTAATACCAAACCCGATATACTTTGGTCTTCAGATGTTCAAAATATTGTTTTTTGTATTAGTATCCATGACCTGCGTAGAAATATGGAGTATTGTTTGCTACTGCGCATGTGTCAAAATTTAATAGAATTTGTCTGTGTGTTTTTTAAAAAATTGTTTTAAATTGTTAATAGATTTAGTATACGTCATTTGCTAGAGCTTGCGTAGACCATTAATTTGATGCCAAACTCGATATATTTTGGTCTTTAGATGGTCAAAATATTGTTTTTGCCTAGAAAAATGGATTATTGTTTGCTACTGCCCATGTGTCAAAAATTAATAAAATTTGTGTGTGTGTGTGTGTTTAAGTGTGAGTGTGTGTGTTTTAAGGAATTGTTTTTTATTGTTACTAGATTTAGTATACGTCATTCGCTAGAGCTTGCGTAGACCTTTAATTTGATACCAATCTCGATATACTTTGGTCTTCAGATGGTTCAGATATTGTTTATTGTACTAGTATCTATGGACTGCGCAGAAATATGGATTATTGTTTGCTACTGTGCATGTGTCAAAAATTTATAAAATTTGTGTGTGTGTGTGTTTTAAAGAATTGTTTTAAATTGTTACTAGATTAAGGGTACGTCATTCGCTAGAGATTGCGTAGACCTTTAATTTAATACCAAACTCGAAATACTTTGGTCTTCAGATATTCGAGATATTGTTTAATGTACTAGAATCTATGGAGTGCCCAGAAATATGGATTATTGTTTGCTACTGCCCATGTGTCAAAAATTAATAAAATTTGTGTGTGTGTGTGTTTAAGTGTGAGTGTGTGAGTTTTAAGGAATTGTTTTTAATTGTTACTAGATTTAGTATACGTCATTCGCTAGAGCTTGCGTGGACCTTTAATTTGATACCAAACTCGATATATTTGGTCTTTAGATGGTCGAGATATTGTTTATTGTACTAGTATCTATGGACAGCGCAGAAATAAGGATTATTTTTTGCTACTGCGCATGTGTCAAAAATTAATAAAATTTCTGTGTGTGTTTGTGTGTGTGTTTTTAGAAATTGTTTTTAATTGTTACTAGATTTAGTATAAGTCATTCGCTAGAGCTTGCGTAGACCTTTAATTTGATACCAAACCCGATATACTTTGGTCTTTAGATGGTCGAGATATTGTTTTTTGTATTAGTATTCATGACCTGTGTAGAAATATGGAGTATTGTTTGCTACTGCGCATGTGTCAAAAATGAATAAAATTTGTCTCTGTGTGTGTTTTTAAGAATTGTTTATTGTACTAGTATCTATAAACTGCGCAGAAATATGGATTATTGTTTGCTACTGCGCATGTGTCAAAAATAAATAAAATTTGTGTGTGTGTGTGTTTAAAAGAATTGTTTTTAATTGTTACTAGATTTAGTATACGTCATTCGCTAGAGCTTGCGTAGACCTTTAATTTGATACCAAACCCGATATTCTTTGGTCTTCAGATGCTCGAGATATTGTTTATTGTACTAATATCTATGGACTGCGCAGAAAAATGGATTATTTTTTGCTACTGCGCATGTGTCAAAAAAAAATAAAATTTGTGTGTGTGTGTTTTAAAGAATTGTTTTAAATTGTTACTAGATTTAGTAAACGTCATTTGCTAGAGCTTGCGTAGTACTTGAATTTAATACCAAACTTGATATACTTTGGTCTTCAGATGGTCGAGATATTGTTTATTGTACTAGTATCTATGGACATCACAGAAATAGGGATTATTTTTTGCTACTGCGCATGTGTCAAAAATTAATAAAATTTGTGTGTGTGTTTGTGTCTGTTTGTGTGTAAGTGTGTGTGTTTTTAGGAATTGTTTTTAATTGTTACTAGATTTAGTATAAGTCATTCGCTAGAGCTATGGTCGAGATATTAATTATTGTAGTGGTATCTATTGACTGCGCAGAAATATGGATTATTGTTTGCTGCTGCGCATGTGTCAAAAATTAATAGAATTTTTGTGTGTGTTTTTAAAAATTGTTTTTAATTGTTAATAGATTTAGTATACGTTATTTGCTAGAGCTTGCGTGGACCATTAATTTGATGCCAAACTAGATATATTTTGGTCTTTAGATGGTCAAAATATTGTTTTTTGTATTAGTATCCATGACCTGCGTAGAAATATGGAGTATTGTTTGCTACTGCGCATGTGTCAAAAATTAATAGAATTTGTCTGTGTGTGTGTTTTACAGAATTGTTTTAAATTGTTACTGGATTAAGTGAACGTCATTCGCTAAAACTTGAAGACCTTTAATTTCATACCAAACTCGATATACTTTGGTCTTTAGATGGTCGAAATATTGTTTATTGTACT
Source organism: Agelastica alni (assembly GCA_950111635.1). Taxonomy (NCBI): domain Eukaryota; kingdom Metazoa; phylum Arthropoda; class Insecta; order Coleoptera; family Chrysomelidae; genus Agelastica; species Agelastica alni. The sequence continues at coordinate 52,804,177 of OX467713.1, forward strand.
AGTATCTATTGACTGCGCAGAAATATGGATTATTGTTTGCTACTGCGCATGTGTAAAAAAATTAATAAAATTTGTGTGTGTGTGTGTGTGTGTTTAAAAGAATTGTTTTTAATTGTTACTAGATTTAGTATACGTCATTCGCTAGAGCTTGCGTAGACCTTTAATTTGATATCAAACTCGAAATACTTTGGTCTTTAGATGGTCGAGATATTGTTTATTGTACTAATATCTATGGACTGCGCAGAAAAATGGATTATTGTTTGCTGCTGCGTATGTGTCAAAAAATAATAAAATTTGTGTGTGTGTTTTAAAGAATTGTTTTAAGTTGTTACTAGATTTAGTAAACGTCATTTGCTAGAGCTTGCGTAGTACTTTAATTTAATACCAAACTTGATATACTTTGGTCTTCAGATGGTCGAGATATTGTTTATTGTACTAGTATCTATGGACAGCGCAGAAATATGGATTATTCTTTGCTACAGCGCATGTGTCAAAAATTAATAAAAATTGTGTGTGAGTGTGTGTGTTTTAAGGAATTCTTTTTAATTGTTACTAGATTTAGTATAAGTCATTCGCTAGAGCTTGCGTAGACCTATAATTTGATACCAAACCCGATATACTTTGGTCTTCAGATGGTCGAGATATTAATTATTGTAGTAGTATCTATGGACTGCGCAGAAATATGGTTTATTGTTTGCCACTGCGCATGTGTCAAAAATTAATAAAATTTGTGTGTTTGTGTGTTTTAAAGAATTCTTTTTATTTGTTACTAGATTTGGTATACGTCATTCGCTAAAACTTGCGTAGACCTTTAATTTGATACCAAACCCGATATACTTTGATCTTCAGATGGTCGAAATATTGTTTTTTATATTAGTAACTATGACCTGCGTAGAAATATGGAGTATTGTTTGCTACTGCGCATGTGTCAAAAATTAATAGAATTTGTGTGGGTGTGTTTTAAAGAATTTTTTTAAATTGTTACTAGATTTAGTAACGTCATTCGCTAAAACTTGAGTAGACCTTTAATTTGATATCAAACTCGATATACTTTGTTCTTTAGATGGTCGAGATTTTGTTTATTGTACAAGTATCTATGAACTGCGTAGAAATATGGATCATTGTTTACTACTTCGCAGATGTGAAAAATTTATAAAATTTGTTTGTGTTTTTTTTTTCAAAGAATTGCTTTTAATTGCTACGTGATTTAGTATACGACATTCGCTAGAGCTTTCGTAGACCTTTAATTTGATACCAAACTCGATTTACTTTGGTCTTCAGATGGTCGAAATATTGTTTATTGTACTAGTATCTATGAACTGCGTAGAAATTTGGATTATTGTTTACTACTTCTCATATGTGAAAAATTTATAAAATTTGTGTGTGTGTGTGTTTTAAAGAATTGTTTTAAATTGTTACTAGATTAACTATACGTCATTCGCTAGAACTTGCGTAGACCTTTAATTTAATACCACACTCGAAATACTTTGATCTTCAGATGGTCAAGATATTAATTATTGTACTAGTAACTATGGACTGCGCAGAAATATGGATTATTGTTTGCTACTGCGCATGTGTCAGAAATTTATAAAATTTGTGTGTGTGTGTTTTAAAAAATTGTTTTAAATTGTTACTAGATTAAGTATACGTCATTCGCTAGTGCTTGCGTAGACCTTTAATTTGATACCAAACTCGATATACTTTGGTCTTCAAATGGTCAAGATATTAATTATTGTTCTAGTATCTATGACCTGCGCAGAAATATGGATTATTGTTTGCCACTGCGCATGTGTCAAAAATTAATAAAATTTGTGTGTGTGTTTTAAGGAATTGTTTTTAATTGTTACTAGATTTAGTATACGTCATTCGCTAGAGCTTGCGTAGACCTTTAATTTGATACCAAACTCGATATACTAAGGTCTTCAGATGGTCAAGATATTAATTATTGTACAAGTATCTATGGACTGCGCAGAAATATGGATTATTGTTTGCTACTGCGCATGTGTCAAAAATTAATAAAATTTGTGTGTGTGTGTGTTTTTTTAAAATTTTTTTTTAATTGTTACTTGATTTAGTAAACGTTATTTGCTAGAGCTTGCGTAGACCTTAAATTTAATACCAAACTCGATATACTTTGGTCTTTAGATAGTCGAGATATTGTTTATTGTACTGGTATCTATGGACTGCGCAGAAATATGGATTATTCTTTGCTACTGCGCATGTGTCAACAATTAATAAAATTTGTGTGTGTGTGTGTGTCTGATTGTGTGTGAGTGTGTGTGTTTTAAGAATTTGTTTTTTATTATTACTAGATTTAGTATACGTCATTTGCTAGAGCTTGCGTAGACCTTTAATTTGATACCAAACTCGATATACTTTGGTCTTCGGATGGTCGAGATATTAATTATTGTACTAGTAACTATGGACTGCGCAGAAATATGAATAATTGTTTGCTACTGAGCAGGTGTCAAAAATTAATCAAATTTAAGTGTGTGTGTTTTTTAAAGAATTAATTTTAATTGTCACTAGATTTAGTATACGTCATTCGCTAGAGCTTTCGTAGACCTTTAATTTGATACCAAACTTGATATACTTTGGTCTTAAGATGGTCGAGATATTGTTTATTGTACTAGTATCTATGACCTGCGCAGAAATATGAATTATTGTTTGCTACTACGCATGTGTCAAAAATAGATAGAATTTGTGTGTGTGTGTTTTTTAAGAAATTGTTTTAAATTATTACTAGATTTAGTAAATTTCTTTCGCTAGAGCTTGCGTAGACCGTTAATTTTATACCAAACTCGATATACTTTGGTCTTCAGATGGTCGAGATATTGTTTATTGTACTAGTATCTATAGACTGCGCAGAAATATGGATAATTCTTTGCTACTGCGTATGTGTCAACAATTAATAAAAGTAAGTGTGTGTGTGTGTGTGTGTGTGTGTGTGTGTGTGTGTGTGTGTGTGTGTGTGTGTGTGTGTGTGTGTGTGTGTGTGTGTGTGTGTGTGGGTGTGCGTGTGCGTGTGCGTGTGCGTGTGCGTGTGCGTGTGTGTGGGTGTGCGTGTGTGTGTGTGTGTGTGTGTGTGTGTGTGTGTGTGTGTGTGTGTGTGTGTGTGTCTGTTTGTGTGTGTGTCTGTTTGTGTGTGTGTCTGTTTGTGTGTGAGTGTGTGTGTTTTAAAAAATTGTTTTTAATTGTTACTAGATTTAGTATACGTCATTCGCTAGAGCTTGCGTAGACCTTTAGTTTGATACCAAACTCGATATACGCAACATTTTTATGAGCATAATATAAAAAAATCTGTACATACAACCCTCACGTTTCAGCCAGTAACTGAAATTGATATTCTCAATATAATAAAAAGTATTAAAAGTAAAGCTGTTGGTCCAGATGGCATTAATATACTTACTTTAAATTTGTGCTTACCATTTCTGTTACCGTATATTACCCATATAATTAATTATTGCTTATTGAACTCTGTGTTTCCTCAAAATTGAAAAAATCATTTGTTACTCCCTTGCCTAAAGTAAATAATCCTCAAATGTTACAACAACTACGACCAATCAGTGTATTGCCAACTTTATCAAAGATCTTATAAAAAGCTATTAACATAAAACTTCAGAAACACTTGATTAAAAATTCCATAATACCATCAGTACAGTCTGGATTTAAAACTGGTCACAGTTGTACATCAGCACTATTAAAAATATCTGATGATATTTTGGCAGCACTTGATAGGAGTAAATTAACTGTGTTGTTCTTATTTGACTACTCGAAAGCATTTGACACTCTTAATCATAATTTACTCTTTTCGATCTTATCATATAGTGGTTTGGATATTAAAGCTATAGATTTATTTAAATCTTATTTATCTAAGAGAAGTCAAGCTGTAAAAAATCAAGAAAGTGTATCAATAATTATGACCTACATAATCTTTATACATTTTCAATTAATCATTGTCTACAACTAAATGCATCTAAGACCAATGCAATTATTTTTGGAAATAAAGTTGATTCACAGGTGTTCAAACAAGAATACTCATCAAATATTATAATTATGGTAATACTATACAATTTAGCGAAAAAGTAAAAAACTTGGGAGTGTGGTTTGATGAAAACTTAAGATTCTCGCACCATATTAGTAAATGTTTACAAAAAGCATATGCAGCTCTAAAACTTATATATAAATCTCGCCATGTGTTAGATAAATCGGTCAAAATCCTACTATGCGAATCACTAGTGCTATCTAAACTGAATTTCTGTGACATTTTATATAATTCTTGTTTAAATTTATTTGATATAAATAGAATACAAAAATTGCAAAATTCATGTCTAAGACTAACTTTTGGTATTCGCAAATTTGAACATATCAGCCATACATTCAGAATTACTAAATGGTTACACATGAAAAGTCGTCGAGAATTGCATTCCACCATGTTTTATATTAAGCTACTGAAGGAAAAATCTCCACCATATCTGTATTATAAAATAAAATACAGAACCGATGTACATTCTCTAAACTTAAGACATAGAAATACTCTAACTATACCACGTCACCACACTGAGTCTTTCAAACGATCCTTTTCTTATTGTATTGTTAACTGTCTCAATAATTTACCTCACGATTACAGTAACTCATCACTACATAAACTTAAACGAGCTCTCTTTGACTATTATTTTTCTCAACAATAATTTAATTTTTTGGATTAAAATTGCTAATTTATTGCTAAACTATTATTTTTTTTCTATTAATTTAAATTATTTTTCTATTATTCTAATTGCTGTCTTTAACTTTCTTTTGGGGTTAGATGGAAGAGCAGATGTATGTTAAATACCAAGTATATAGTTATATTGTACCTTATTTATTATTACATACAAACTGAATCTCGCCCTAACTATATGTAAACAAAATGTAATTCTTTTTTAAAATTGGTAATAAAGACATTTATTATTATTATTATACTTTGGTCTTCAGATGGTCAAAATATTAATTATTGTACTAGTAACTATGGACTGCGCAGAAATATTGATTATTGTTTGCTACTACGCATGTGTCAAAAATAGATAGAATTTGTGTGTGTGTGTGTTTTAAAAAATTGTTTTAAATTGTTACTAGATTTAGTAAACGTCATTCGCTAGAGCTTTTGTAGACCTTTAATTTGATACCAATCTCCATATACTTTGGTCTTCAGATGGTCGAGATTTTGTTTATTGTAATAGTATCTATGGACTGCGCAGAAATATGGATTATTGTTTGCTACTCCGCATATGTGAAAAATTTATAAAATTTGTTTGTGAGTTTTTTTTTCAAAGAATTGTTTTTTATTGCTACTAAATTTAGTATACGTCATTCGCTAGAGATTGCGTAGACCTTTAGTTTGATACCAAACTCGATATACTTTGGTCTTCAGATGGTCGAGATATTAATTGTTGTTTTAGTAACTATGGACTGCGCAGAAAAATGGATTATTGTTTGCTACTGCGCATGTGTCAATAATTAATAAAATTTGTGTGTGTGTGTTTTTTAAAGAATTGTTTTTAATTGTTACTGGATTTAGTATACGTCATTCGCTAGAGCTTTGGTAGACCTTTAATTTAATACCAAACTCGATATAATTTGGTCTTCAGATAGTCGATATATTGTTTATTGTACTAGTATCTATGGACTGCGCAGAAATATGGATTATTCTTTGCTACTGCGCATGTGTCAACAATTAATAAAATTTGTGTAAGTGTGTGTGTGTGTGTGTGTGTGTGTGTGTGTGTGTGTGTGTGTGTGTGTGTGTGTGTGTGTTGTGTGTGTGTGCGTGTGTGTTTGTTTGTGTGTGAGTGTGTGTGTTTTAAAAAATTGTTTTTAATTGTTACTAGATTTAGTATACGTCATTCGCTAGAGCTTGCGTAGACCTTTAATTTGATACCAAACTTGATATACTTTGGTCTTTAGATGGTCGAGATATTGTTTATTGTACTAGTATCTTATTAATAAAAACGTATCAGAATATATTAGCACTATACAAGCCTTATCAACGAGAGTGATATATTTGATTCTTCGACTCAATCCAAGATACAGCCTAAAAATTATACAAATCTACTCAGCAACTTCGGACCACACAGAAGAAGAAATAGATGTATTGTATGACGAAATAACAAAGGCACTAAATCAAGACCATACACATTTCACGATAATATGTGGCGACTTTAATGCCAAAACTGGAATAAAATCTGATCCGTCTGAATTTGCTCTAGGAAATTTTGGCAGCCCGGGCAGAAATCAAAGAGGCGAGACTTTAGTAAACTATCTAATGGAGAACAACCTATTCCAGATGAATAGTTTCTTTTACAAAAAACTTCATAGAAGATGGACGTGGAAGAGCCCGGACGGAAATACACAAAATGAGATCGACTACATAATAAGCGACAAAAAGTACATTATTAAAGATGTGACAGTACTGAATAGATTTACAATAGGAAGCGACCACAGAATGATTAGAGCCCATATTGAGATAAACACTAGGAAAGAGAGAAGTAAAATGATGACAAAAAGAAAAACACAAAACTGGAGACAACCCACGAACGAACAAAAGTTCCAAGAACACATAGACAACACACTAAAAAGAACACCAACGAATGATCTAAATATCCTGAATGACTCAATAATCCACGCAATCGAAGATGCCCAAAAAAAGTTCTGCCCAAGTAACGAGAAAGAAGAACGAATTACCCCAACGACAAAGTCGAAAATGGAAAACAGAAGGTTACTTTTAAAAGATAAAAATGCAAATCATCAGGAAATAAATAAGGCCAACAAAGAAATATCTAAAGCTATCAGAAATGATATCAGGAAATATAAACAAGGAAAAATCATGCAGACTATAGAGAACAATAAAAGTATGAAAGTATTAAGACGCAAACTAACGACAGGTAGACGAGAAATCATAAAGCTGAAAGATAAAAATGGGAAAATAGAATCAAACAGGGAAAAGATGCTAAACATAGTTGAAGAATTCTATCAAACCTTATACAAAAACAAACTAGAGCTAGAACCAGATGAACACGCATCTCTAAAAATTACAAACCAAGGATCTGAGGACATCCCCGAAATCTCTAAGGAAGAAATTATTCACGCCTTGAAGAAAATGAAAAACAATAGAGCACCTGGCAATGATGGAATAGTGATAGAATCCATAAAAAATGGAGGTCCTGCCCTTATTGAGGCAATAGAAAAATTGTTCAATTTATGCCTTCAAAATCAAACCATCCCGAACCAATGGAACAATTCTGTTACTATCCTAATTCATAAAAAGGGCGATATGACAGACCTGGATAACTATAGACCCATTAGCCTTCTCAACCACCTGTACAAACTCTACACCCGTATAATCACCAACAGGCTAGAGAATATTTCTACCAACCTAGAGAACAAGCAGGGTTCCGCTCTGGCTACGGGACTAACGATCATCTGCAATGCATAAAAACCCTCATCGAGAAAACAGTAGAATACAACAAACCGCTTACCCTAATCTTTGTGGACTTTTACAAAGCCTTTGACACCGTTGAATTAGTTTCAATATTACGAGCAATAAAAGAATGCAGAATAGATGGAAGATACTCTAACATTATATACAATATCTACAAAAACGCAACAACAACAATTGACCTGCATACATCATCTAGGGAAATAAAAATAAAAAGAGGAATCAGACAGGGCGATACGTTATCTCCAAAACTATTCACTGCGGTCCTGGAACATGTTTTCAAAACTCTGAATTGGGAAAATAAGGGAATTATGATAGATGGGGAAAGAATGAGCCATCTAAGATTTGCGGATGACATAGTTCTAATGGCAGATGACATGCAGAAAGCCAGGGAAATGCTAAAAGATCTACAACGGGCAACACAAAGAGCAGGTTTGGAAATAAATTATAACAAAACAAAAATGTTAACCAACCTAGTACCAAGCGAACCTGTAGAAATAGAAAACAAAATCATCGAAATCACAGAAAAATACACCTACCTTGGCCATGAAATCCGGATCGGCAGGGACAACCAGACGTGCGAACTGTCCAGACGAATATCTCTGGGATGGGCAGCGTACGGAAAGCTTAGGGACATATTTAAATCAGAAATTCCTGTAAGTATGAAAAGGAAGACCTTCAATCAGTGTGTTCTCCCAGTTATGACATACGGGGCTGAAACCCTAACCTTAACAAAAACAATAGTTAAAAAACTACAAGTAGCGCAACGGAAAATGAAGAGATCCATGTTAGGACTTTCCCTTAACGACCGAGTCAGGAACGAGGATATAAGGAGAAAAACGGGGGTAGAGGACATAATAGACAGAATTACAAAGCAGAAATGGAGATGGGCAGGACACGTGGCTAGAATGAAGGACGGAAGGTGGACAAAGAAAGTTCTGGAATGGCGACCGGGATCGGATAAGCGAAGCAGGGGTAGACCACCGACACGATGGACAGATGACCTCAAAAGGATAACCACGAACTGAATCGCAGAGGCGCAAAATAGGGAAAGATGAAAATATTTCGAGGAGGCCTACGTTCAGCAATGGACAAGAGAATAAGGCTGAATGATGATGATGACTAGTATCTATGACCTGCGCAGTAATATGGATTATTGTTTGACACTACGCATGTGTCAAAAATAGATAGAATTTGTGTTTGTATGTGTTTTAAAAAATTGTTTTTATTTGCTACTAAATTTAGTATACGTCATTCGCTAGAGCTTTTGTAGACCTTTAATTTAATACCAAACTCCATATACTTTGGTCTTCGGATGGTCGAGATATTGTTTATTGTACTAGTATCTATGGACTGAGCAGAAATATGGATTATTGTTTGCTACTGCGCATGTGTCAAAAATTAATAAAATTTGTGTGTGTTTGTGTTTTAAAGAATTGTTTTTAATTGTTACTAGATTAAGTACACGTCATTCGCTAGAGCTTGCGTAGACATTTAATTTGATACTAAACCCGATATACTTTGGTCTTCAGATGGTCGAGATATTGTTTTTTGTATAAGTATCTATGACCTGCGTAGAAATATGGAGTATTGTTTTTTACTGCGCATGTGTCAAAAATTAATAGAATATGCGTGTGTGTGTGTGTGTTTTAAAAAATTGTTTTAAATTGTTACTAGATTTAGTGAACGTCATTCGCTAAAACTTAAGTAGACCTTTAATTTGATACCAAACTCGATATACTTTGGTCTTAAGATGGTCGAGATATTGTTTATTGTACTAGTATCTATAACCTGCGCAGAAATATGGATTATTGTAGGCTACTACGCATGTGTCTAAAATAGATATAATTTGTGTGTGTGTGTTTTAAGAAATTGTTTTAAATTGTTACTAGATTTAGTAAACGTCATTCGCTTAAGCTTGCGTAGACCTTTAATTTGATACCAAACCCGATATACTTTGGTCTTCAGATGATCGAGATATTGTTTATTGTACTAATATCTATGGACTGCGCAGAAATATGGATTATTGTTTGCTACTGCGCATGAGTCGAAAAATAATAAAATTTGTGTGTGTGTGTGTGTTTTTACAAGAATTGATTTTAATTGTTACTAGATTTAGTATACGTCATTCGCTAGAGCTTTTGTAGACCTTTAATTTGATACCAAACTTGATATACTTTGGTCTTCAGATGGTCAAGATATTGATTATTGTACTAGTATCTATGACCTGCGCAGAAATATGGATTATTGTTTGCTACTACGCATGTGTCTAAAATAGATAGAATTTGTGTTTGTGTGTGTTTTAAGAAATTGTTTTAAATTGCTACTAGATTTAGTATACGTCATTCGCTAGAGCTTTTGAAGACCTTTAATTTGATACCGAACTCCATATACTTTGGTCTTCAGATGGTCGAGATTTTGTTTATTGTACTAGTATCTATGGATTGCGCAGAAATATGGATTATTGTTTGCTTTTGCGCATGTGTTAAAAATTAATAAAATTTGTTTGTGTGTGTGTGTGTTTTAACAAATTGTTTTAAATTGTTACTAGATTAAGTATACGTCATTCGCTAGAGCTTTCGTAGACCTTTAATTTGATACCAAACTGGATATACTTTGGTCTTCAGATGGTCGAGATATTGTTTTTTGTATTAGTATCTATGACATGCGTAGAAATATGAAGTATTGTTTGCTACTGCGCATGTGTCAAAAAATAATAGAATTTGTGTGTGTGTGTGTTTTAATAAATTTTTTTAAATTGTTACTAAATTTAGTAAACGTCATTCGGTAAAACTTGAGTAGACCTTTAATTTAATACCAAACTCGATATACTTTGGTCTTCAGATGGGCAAGATATTGTTTATTGTACTAGTATCTATGGACTGCGCAGAAATATGGATTATTCTTTGCTACTTCGCATGTGTCAAAAATTTATAAAATTTGTGTGTTTGTGTTTAAGGAATTGTTTTTAATTGTAACTGGATTAAGTACTCGTCATTCGATAGAGCTTGCGTAGACCTTTAATTTGATACCAAACTCGATATACTTTGGTCTTCAGATGGTCAAGATATTGTTTATTGTACTAGTATCTATGGACAGCGCAAAAATATGGATTATTCTTTGCTACTGCGCATGTGTCAAAAATTAATAAAAATTGTGTGTGTGTGTGTGTGTTTGTGTTTGTTTGTGTGTGTGTTTTAAGAAATTGTTTTTAATTGTTACTAGATTTAGTATACGTCATTCGCTAGAGCTTGCGTAGACCTTTATTTTGATATCAAACCCGATATACTTTGGTCTTCAGATGGTCGAGATATTAATTATTGTAGTAGTATCTATGGACTGCGCAGAAATATGGATTATTGTTTGCTACTGCGCATTTGTCAAAAATTAATAAAATTTGTGTGTGTGTTTTTTAAAGAATTATTTTTAATTGCTACTGGATTTAGTATACGTCATTTGCTAGAGCTTGCGTAGACCTTTAATTTGATACCAAACACGATATACTTTGTTTTTCAGATGGTCGAGATATTAATTATTGTACTAGTAACTATAGACTGCGCAAAAATATGGATTATTGTTTGCTACTGCGCATGTGTCGATAATTAATAAAATTTGTGTGTGTGTGTGTTTTTTAAAGAATTGTTTTTAATTGTTACTAGATTTAGTATACGTCATTTGCTAGAGCTTTGGTAGACCTTTAATTTAATACCAAACTTGATATAGTTTGGTCTTCAGATGATCGAGATATTGTTTTTTGTACTAGTATCCATGACCTGCGCAGAAATATGGATTATTGTTTCCCACTGCGCCTGTGTCAAAAATTAATAAAATTTGTGTATGTGTGTGTTTTTGTGTGTAAGTGTGTGTTTTAAAAATTGTTTTTAATTGTTACTAGATTTAGTATACGTCATTCGCTAGAGCTACGTAGACCTTTAATTTGATACCAATCTCGATATACTTTGGTCTTTAGATGGTCGAGATATTGTTTATTGTACTAGTAACTATGGACTGCGCAGAAATATGGATTATTGTTTGCTACTACGCATGTGTCAAAAATAGATATAATTTGTGTGTGTGTGTTTTAAGAAATTGTTTTAAATTGTTACTAGATTTAGTAAACGTTATTTGCTAGAGCTTGCGTAGACCTTTAATTTGATACCAAACTCGATATAATTTGGTCTTCAGATAATCGAGATATTGTTTATTGTACTAATATCTATGGACTGCGCAGAAATATGGATTATTCTTTGCTACTGCGCATGTGTCAAAAATAAATAAAATTTGTGTAAGTGTGTGTGTGTATCTGTTTGTGTGTAAGTGTGTGTAATTAAAGAAATTGTTTTTAATTGTCACTAGATTTAGTATACGTCATTCGCTAGAGCTTTCGTAGACCTTTAATTTGATACCAATCTCGATATACTCTGGTCTTCAGATGGTCGAGATATTCATTTTTGTACTAGTAACTATGGACTGCGCAGAAATATGGATTATTGTTTGCTACTACGCATGTGTCAAAAATAGATAGAATTTGTGTGTGTGTGTTTTAAGAAATTGTTTTAAATTGTTACTAGATTTAGTAAACGTTATTTGCTAGAGCTTGCGTAGACCTTTAATTTGATACCAAACTCGATATAATTTGGTCTTCAGATAATCGAGATATTGTTTATTGTACTAATATCTATGGACTGCGCAGAAATATGGATAATTTTTTGCTACTGCGCATGTGTCAAAAAGTAATAAAATTTGTGTGTGTGTGTGTGTTTTAAAGAATTATTTTAAATTGTTTCTAGATTTAGTATACTGTCACGTGCCTATTTTTTTTCATAGTTTTGTATTTATGGTTGCATACAGTACACTATGCTATAACTTGAATATATCATTCGTTGTAGATAATGTTGCATAACTTTTGATAGTTGGTTTGCAATTTCTGTGTGGATGGGACTGGATATCCACACGAACGAGTCACAGATTTGAGATGATTGTGGGTTGACGTTTATTCCGCGTCATTTTTTTTTATTTCCGGGATAGGAGCGGCAGTCGTGTTTTGAGAGTCTTGGAGGCCAGGTGTCGGTGAACGTTGTTGGGGACGGTGCGTTATTAGCACGTGTGCAGAACCTCTATGGGATTTCTTTTATATTTGGCTGTATTTGGGCCATCTTAATTGGATATTGAATAAAAACCATTTGATTTTTAACTTGACCATTTTGTCTTGCCATTGTTGTGGATATTGTTGGAGTTGGTGTCAAGTTAAAATAACCGTTATCGGGATCTATTTAAGGGAAGTCATTGTTAACCAGTGCCACCCGCAAAATCTAACCAGCACCCAGAGTAGTTCAGGAGTAGGCCACAGGAGTACATGTGAATTCGCATACCCAAAGGTTATCGGTGATCTATTTTTAAATATATAACTCTGTGTCTCATTTCGACACCACCAGTAAGTTCTGTTTCAGTTTATAAGTATAGTACTTTGTGAATTCGTATACCCAAAGGTTATAAGTGATTTATTTTTAAATATATAACGCAGTGACTCATGCTGATACCACTATTATGTCCTGTTTAGTTTATTAGTATAGTACATTGTTGGAAACTATTTATTGCATTAGATAATATGCCAAAACTAAACTTGGATTAAAATAACCTTCTCAATAATTCTTTATGTCCAAGTAAAAACATATTTTCTTCCTACTTATTTATAAATATCCTACAATCTTGATATTTTAAAGGACAACCATTGTAAAGGTATTTTTAAATGAACTTGATTGTTTTGGCAGTGAAAATCTTTATGTAAACGGTTAACAAGTGAATTTTCTTTGCCTTTATGTAAATGTTTGAATTAGTGTTATTAATGAGTTAACTGATATATACGTTTTACCTTTTGTTCTTTGCCTTCATGTAAATGTTTGAATTAGTGTTATTAATGAGTTAATTTATATATGTCTTACTTTTTGTTGTAACTTGGTAAAGTCTGTTACTCTTACAGCTGTTCTGGTTATTTTATAAAGTTGTAAATTTTACATTTGTGGTTTGTTTTAGCAAGGAAATTTTATCATAGCTGTTAATTTTGACTATATTTGTTATGATGCTACTATTGAACTGTGTACCTTAATTATCTATTGTGTGAGTAAAGTATCCAACATATTTTTGCTATAATTTTATTTATTTGGTTCACCATAATCATAGTTTATCTTGTGGCCCTGCTAGTACCTATAAGATCTAGGGGTTTCCGGCTTATACCGTCAAGCCGGTGGTGCAGCTCACTTTTTTATTTTTTTCTTCTACCCTCTACGGCTGAGCTCGGGCATAATTTGCCGCTAGCTCATCTATGAACTTGTCCGCGGTGTTGCGGCCGATTCTAAGCAAACAGTTGATCAGTTGAGAGCCGCTCTGAGGCCTATCTTGAAGATGGAGAAGAGGGGATCCTTCACTCCACCCACATTTTCTTTAAAATTTAGCGATGAAAAGGTACAAATTAAGTCTTTTTTAGATAAGGTTAGGGAAACTATTTTAACCATTGATGCGGACGATTCTTAGCAAAAATATCATTCTTCTCTCTCTAAGTTGGTACATCTTTATCTTCGCGTCAACGGATACCTGAATCTGGGTTGACTCCAGAAGGGATTTCGGAAAGAGCTATTCTGCAGATGGAAGTGCTGATTACATTGGATTCTTTGGAAACCGCAGCTAGAAGTAATCCAGAACTTAGTGTAATCCTTCATGAAATCCGATGAGGAGCTCCATTCCTCACCCAATGTTTCGCGATATAATCCTTGTCCTCAGGCTACGTCGATACAGTCCATTTATAAATCCCCAAACCTGGAGAAGTGGAATCTCAAATTTACAGGAGATGCTAAATCGTCGGTGTATAATTTTCTTGAGAGGGTTAGAGAACTGAGTAGGGCTCGTAATATTTCGGAACAGCAGTTATTCGATAGCGCTATAGATCTATTTACCGATAAGGCTTTGAATTGGTATCGAGCCAATATCGATAGGTTTCACGATTGGACTAGTTTATCGGACCTACTTCGTCGTCATTTCGAACCTCCTGATTATAATCTCGTCTTTTCAAAGAAATCATTGAACGAACTCAAGCCCCTTCAGAAGGCATAATTGAATATCTTTCTTGTATGCAGGCAATGTTTAGGCGCCATGGTGACCTCACTGATGGAGTCCAATTAGATTTTTTGATTCGTAATTTGTCACCTTTTTACATCAAGCAGCTTCCTGTCGTTCAAACCATCGAGGAGCTTGAAGCAGAATGTCTTAAGCTGGAGACAAAAAAGTATCGTGTTGAAAACTATGTTCCTCCTCCTCGTAGGAGAAATCAATTTGTGAAACCTGACTTCGCTTTTGAAGATGTAAGATCCACGACAGCCGGTCCACAACAACTTTTGAATAGTTCTGTCGGCGTTAATAGGATCAATACACCTGATAGTAGTCGTCCAAACAGGAATATCGTTTGTTGGAATTGTAAGACTACGGGACACATAAACCGGAACTGTCCAAATCCCCGGAGAATACATTGTTTTCGTTGTGGAACGCCTAATGTCACAGTTAGGGCTTGTCCGAACTGCAGTAGTTCGGGAAACGGAACAAGAGAGAACCGTTAGGTCGTGACTTTCTCTCCCCAACATTAACGACCGATTCTGCTTTTCCTAATAAATTAGTTTAAGATTTTGTCATCTCACATGCTCAAGGTGATCAGCGTCCCTATCTTAAAGTTGATGTATTGGGCTATTCTATGCTAGGTCTTCTTGATTCTGGTGCTAGTCGAACTATAGCAGGATTGCCAGGATTTGAAATACTTTTAAGTTTAGGTCTTAAACTCATTAAGCACTCTTCTACCTGTACAGTTGCAAATGGTGGGACTTGTCACAGTATCGGTTATATACAAACACCTGTCACTTTGTTGAACAAAACTAGGATTATAGATATTTTAGTACTTCCTGAACTTTCACATAACATCATTTTGGGAATAGATTTTTGGAGGGCAATGGAGATTATTCCGAACCTTAAACAGGATGTGTGGCGTTTTTCGGAACCCTCAACTGACATCAATGTATCGTCTATAAAGAGTGCTGATAACTTAAATCCATTGGAAAGGAGTGCCCTAGATGAAATGGTTACCCGTAAAATGTTAGAAATAGACACTGGTCTTGGTTGTTGTAAGGTAGCGGAGCATGACATCGTTTTAGAACCCGTAACCAAGCCGATTAAGCAGCGTTATTATCCGGTATGCCCTTTTAAACAGAAGATCATCGACGACGAGGTTACAGAAATGTTGAATTTAGGTGTTATCGAAAGGTCGAATAGTCCATGGTCTAGTCCAGTGTGTCTTGTTCGTAAGAAAGATGATTCGTTTAGATTCTGTGTTGATTTTCGTAAAGTCAATTCGGTTACTAAGAAGGATGCATATCCGATTCCTTATATCTCCACTATCCTAGATCGCTTGAGAGATACTCGTTACATTAGTTCCATCGATATCAAATCTGCCTTTTGGCAAGTACCACTTAGTGAGTCATCTCGCGAGTATACAGCTTTTACTGTTCCTGGTAGAGATCTTTTCCAGTTTCGTCGAATGTCGTTCGGACTTTCAAATGCTCCTGCAACCTGGCAGAGGATCGTAGACACCATTTTAGGTCCTGAACTCGAACCAAACGTTATGGTATACCTCGACGACATCATTGTTATTACGAATAACTTTCCTGACCATTTACGACTCTTGGGGGAAGTTTTTGACCGTTTGCGTAAGGCCGGTTTAGTTATATCGAAGGAGAAGTGTCATTTTTGTAAGCCACAGTTAAAATATCTCGGCTACGTAGTTGATGATAAAGGTCTGCGTCCGGATGCTGAGAAGGTAGAGGCTATAGTGAATATTCCGCCACCTCGTAATGTTAACGAAATACGTAGGTTTATAGGGACAGCTTCGTGGTATAGACGATTTGTACCCAACTTCTCCTCTTTATTAGCTCCGATCCTCAAATTGACCAAGAAGAATGCCAATTGGAATTGGACAACAGATTGTCAACGTTCATTTACCATCCTTAAGGAATGTTTAGTGTATGCTCCTATTCTCACAGCTCCCGACTTTGAAAAAACGTTTTATTTGCAAACTGATGCCTTAAATTACGGTCTTGGTGCCGTTCTAACCCAGCAGTATGAAGAAGGCGAAAAGGTTATCTGTTATTTGTCTAGATCTATGTCTAAACAGGAAATGAAGTTGTCGGTTACTGAAAAAGAGTGTCTTGCGGTTATTTGGTCTGTCGAAAAACTACGTCATTACTTAGATCATGTACATTTCGTTGTTATCACCGATCATGCGTCGTTGCTGTGGCTCCATCGATTAAAAGATCCCCAAGGTAGGCTTGCACGCTGGCAGTTGCGCTTGCAGCAATATGATTTTGAGTTGATCCACCGTAAAGGTAAAGATCATATAGTTCCCGATTTTCTCTCTCGAGCAGTACCTGTTTATGTCGATGCTATATCCCTGTCAGATCCTCCTATGTCCACCAACGACAAATGGTACTCATCAATGATCCGATCGGTACAAGCAAGTCCGTTAAAATATCCCTTGTGGCGAGTATACAATGACACTTTATATAAACTCGTAAAACCATCGATTCCTGATCTCTCTTCACCTTCTGATGACTGGACAATAGTAGTTCCCAAGAACCAACGGTTGTCTATTCTTCAACGTTGTCATAATTTACCCTCTGCTGGTCATATAGGTGTCTTTAAGACTTATGAAAAGCTGCGTCAAAACTATTACTGGCCTAAGATGAGAATGGATGTAGCTAAATATGTAAAGTCTTGCAATAGTTGTGCTCAGAATAAGGTAGAACAGAAGTTGCCTACTGGTTTGATGGGAGAACGACCAGAAATAACCGAACTATTCCAAGCCATTAGTCTTAATTATATAGGACCACTTCCACGGTCGAAACGGGGCTACCAATATATTCTTGTGGTGTCAGATTATTTTAGTAAAGCAGTCTTTTTATACCCTTGCCGAGCAGCTACAGCTAAGTCTTTGGTCGAAATTATGGAGAGCTTCTTTCTTTTGTACGGGACTCCGAAGACGTTGACTTGTGATCATCATCATCATCATCATCCAGCCTTATTCTCTTGTCCATTGCTGAACGTAGGCCTCCTCGAAATATTTCCATCTTTCCCTATTTTGCGCCTCTGCGATCCAGTTCGTGGTTATCCTTTTGAGGTCATCTGTCCATCGTGTCGGTGGTCTACCCCTGCTTCGCTTATCCGATCTCGGTCGCCACTCCAGAACTTTCTTTTCTTTTGACTTGTGATAATGGTGTTCAAATGAAATCTAACGAATTTCGTAAATTGTGTGAGAGATTTAACACTCGGATATTTTTCACAGCTTCTTATAACCCTTGAGCTAACCCCACCGAACGTCATAATAGGGTAATTAAAACGATGCTTCGTACCTTCGTAAAACAGGATAATCATCGAACGTGGGACCAACATCTGAATGAGATAGGTTGTGCTATTCGAACTTCACCTAGTGAAACTACTAAGTATAGTCCGTATTTCATTTTATTCGGCAAAGAGCATAAACTTTATGGTACTGACCATCAAACCAAAGTTCCTTCCAAGTCAATCCCTCTAGATACTTTCGTTAAAAATCGTTGTGAAGGATATGTTAAATTATATCGTCAAATTCAGGGGCGCATCAAGACTACACAAAAGAATAATGCTGATCGCTATAATTTACGTCGACGTCCACTTTCTTTTAATTGTGGAGACAAAGTCTGGCAAAGGAATAAGTCTGTATCGGATGCGCTGACTTATTATAGTGCTAAATTAGCTCCGGTATATGTAGGTCCTTTCATCATCAAACGTAGGTGTGGTTCTTGGTCATATGAACTCCAAGACGATTCAGGTAATTCTAAAGGTGTTTGGCATGTGCAAGATCTGAAACCGTTCTATGAGTCTCCCTCTTCAGATGTGGAATAACATACTTGGTTCGTTTAAGATATTATTGTTTCTTTTCTTTCCTTCACTTCTTGTTTTTTTTTTGTTTGTTGTAGGGCCCTGTGATTGGGGCTTAAGAATTCAATCACCCAAGGATTGTCCAGGCGGGGAGGTAGGAGCCTTCCAACCCAACCACATTTTGAGGTCACATTATCATTTGGCTAGGATCGATGTTGTTCGGGTTGTCCAGTACCCTGTTTAGAAAGCTGGTCACGTATTCTGCGCCTACCGTTATTTCTTCAAAATTACGTGTAGTTTAACTTGTCTGTCGTGTTGTTGTTTTTTTTATTATTATTAGTATAACCTTCTCTCTTTCCAGGATTTCCTTTTGGGAAGCACCCATTATTATTTTGAGTCATCGTCGTAAATCTTTAGCAAGATTTCCTCCTTTCTTTGGAGGGGGGATGTTGTCACGTGCCTATTTTTTTCTATAGTTTCGTATTCACGGTTTCATACAGTACACTATGCTATAACTCGAATAGATAATAGTAGATAATGTTGCATAACTTTCGATAGTTGGTTTGCAATTTCTGTGTGGATGGGACTGGATATCCACACGAACGAGGCACAGATTTGAGAAGATTGTGGGTTGACGTTTATTCCGTCCATTTTTCTTGATTTCCGGGATAGGAGCGGCAGTCGTGTTTTGAGAGTCTTGGAGGCCAGGTGTCGGTGAACATTGTTGGGGACGGTGCGTTATAAGCACGTGTGCAGAACCTCTATGGGATTTCTTTCATATCTGGCTGTATTTGGGCCATCTTAATTGGATTTTGAAGAAAAACCATTTGATTTTTAACTTGACCATTTTGTCTTGCCATTGTTGTGGATATTGTTGGAGTTGGTGTCAAGTTAAAATAACCGTTATCGGGATCTATTTGAGGGAAGCCATTGTTAACCAGTGCCACCCCCATAATCTAACCAGTCCCCGGAGTAGTTCAGGAGTAGGCCACAGGAGTACATGTGAATTCGCATACCCAAAGGTTACCGGTGATCTATTTTTAAATATATAACTCTGTGTCTCATTTCGACACCACCAGTAAGTTCTGTTTCAGTTTATAAGTATACTACTTTGTGAATTTGTATACCCAAAGGTTATAAGTGATTTATTTTTAAATATATAACGCAGTGACTCATGCTGACACCACTATTATGTCCTGTTTAGTTAATTAGTATAGTACATTGTTGGAAACTATTTATTGCATTAGATAATATGCCAAAACTAAACTTGGATTAAAATAACCTTCTCAATAATTCTTTATGTCCAAGTAAAAACATATTTTCTTCCTACTTATTTGTAAATATCCTACAATCTTGATATTTTAAAGGACAACCATTGTAAAAGTATTTTTAAATGAACTTGATTGTTTTGGCAGTGAAAATCTTTATGTAAACGGTTAACAAGTGAATTTTCTTTGCCTTTATGTAAATGTTTAAATTAGTGTTATTAATGAGTTAACTGATATATACGTTTTACCTTTATTTCTTTGCCTTCATGTAAATGTTTGAATTAGTGTTATTAATAAGTTAATTTATATATGACTTACTTTTTGTTGTAACTTGGTAAAGTCTGTTACTCTTACAGCTGTTCTGGTTATTTTATAAAGTTGTAAATTTTACATTTTTGGTTTGTTTTAGCAAGGAAATTTTATCATAGCTGTTAATTTTGACTATATTTGTTATGATGCTACTATTGAACTGTGTACCTTAATTATCTATTGTGTGAGTAAAGTATTCAACATATTTTTGCTATAATTTTATTTATTTGGTTCACCATAATCATAGTTGTTTATCTTGTGGCCCTGCTATGCCTATAAGATCTAGGGGTTTCCGGCTTATACCGTCAAGCCGGTGGCGCAGCTCACTTTTATATTTTTTTGTTCTACCCTCTACGGCTGAGCTCGGGCATAATTTGCCAGTAGAGAAACCGCTAGCAGAGTACTCGTTAGAAAACGAAAAAGACGTGGCAATACGTCATTCGCTAGAGCTTGCTCAGACCTTTAATTTTAATTTGACCAAACCCGATATACTTTGGTCTTCAGATGCTCAAGATATTAATTATTGTAGTAGTATCTATGGACTGCGCAGAAATATGGATTATTGTTTACTAATGCGCATATGTCAAAAATTTATAAAATTTGTTTGTGTGTTTTTTTTTTCAAAGAAATGTTTTTAATTGCTACTAGATTTAGTATACGTCATTCGCCAGAGCTTTCGTGGACCTTTAATTTGATATCAAACTCGATATACGTTGGTCTTCAGATGGTCAAGATATTGTTTATTGTACTAATATCTATGGACTGCGCAGAAAAATGGATTATTGTTTGCTACTGCGCATGTGTCAAAAAGAAATAAAATTTGTGTGTGTGTGTTTTTAAGAATTGTTTTGAATTGTTACTAGATTTAGTAAACGTCATTTGCTAGAGCTTGCGTAGACCTTTAATTTGATACCAAACTCGATATACTTTGGTCTTCAGATGGTCGAGATATTGTTTATTGTACTAGTATCTATGGACAGCGCAGAAATATGGATTGTTCTTTGCTACTGCGCATGTGTCAAAAATTAATAAAAATTGTGTGTGTGTGTGTGTTTGTGTCTGTTTGTGTGTGAGTGTGTTTGTGTTTTAAGAAATTGTTTTTAATTGTTACTAGATTTAGTATACGTCATTTGCTAGAGCTTGAGTAGAACTTTAATTTAATACCAAACCCGATATACTTTGGTCTTCAGATGGTCGAGATATAAACTGTTGTAGTGGCATCTATGGACTGCGAAGAAATATGGATTATTTTTGCTACTGCGCATGTGTCAAAAATTAATAAAATTTGTGTGTGTGTTTTTTAAAGAATTGTTTTTTATTGTTACTAGATTAAGTATAGGTCATTTGCTAGAGCTTGCGTAGACCTTTAATTTGATACCAAACTCGATATACTTTGATCTACAGATGGTCGAGATATTGTTTTTTGTATTAGTATCTATGACCTGCGAAGAAATATGGAGTATTGTTTGCTACTGCGCATGTGTCAAAAATTAATGGAATTTGTGTGTGTGTGGGTTTTAAAAATTGTTTTAGATTGTTACTAGATTTAGTGAACGTCATTCGCTAAAATTGGGTAGACCTTTAATTTGATACCAAACCCAAAATACTTTGGTCTTCAGATGGTCGAGATATTGTTTTATTGTATTAGTATCTATGAACTGCGCAGAAATATGGATTATTGTTTGCTACTGCGCATGTGTCAAAAATTAATAAAATTTGTGTGCGTGTGTGTGTTTTAAAGAATTGTTTTTAATTGTTACTAGATTTAGTATACGTCATTCGCTAGTGCTTTCGTAATCCTTTTAATTTGATACCAAACTAGAAATACTTAGGTCTTTAGATATTCGAGATATTGTTTATTGTAATAGTATTTATGGAACGCCTAGAAATATGGATTATTGTTTGCTACTGCGCATGTGTCAAAAATTAATAAAATTTGTGTGTGTGTTTTTTAAAGAATTGTTTTTAATTGTTACTAGATTTAGTATAGGTCATTTGCTAGAGCTTGCGTAGACCTTTAATTTGTTACCAAACTCGATATACTTTGATCTTCAGATGGTCGAGATATTGTTTTTTGTATTAGTATCTATGACCTGCGTAGAAATATGGAGTATTGTTTGCTACTGCGCATGTGTCAAAAATTAATGGAATTTGTGTGTGTGTGTGGGTTTTAAAAATTGTTTTAGATTGTTACTAGATTTAGTGGTGTCATTCGCTTAAACTTGGGTAGACCTTTAATTTGATAACAAACTCGATATACTTTGGTCTTTAGATGGTCAAGATATTGTTTATTGTATTAGTATCCATAAACTGCGTAGAAATATGGAGTATTGTTTGCTACTACGCATGTATCAAAAATTAATAGAATTTGCGTGTGTGTGTGTGTTATAAAGAATTGTTTAAAATTGTTACCAGATTTAGTGAACGTCATTCGCTAAAACTTAAGTAGAACTTTAATTTGATACCAAACTCGATATACTTTGGTCTTCAGATGGTCAAGATATTGTTTATTGTACTAGTATCTATGACCTGCGTAGAAATATGGAGTATTGTTTGCTACTGCGCATGTGTCAAAAATTAATAAAATTTGTGTGTGTGTATGGGTTTTAAAAATTGTTTTAGATTGTTACTAGATTTAGTGAACGTCATTCGCTTAAACTTGGGTAGACCTTTAATTTGATAACAAACTCGATATACTTTGGTCTTCAGATGATCGAGATATTGTTTATTGTACTAATATCTATGGACTGCGCAGAAATATGGATTATTGTTTGCTACTGCGGATGTGTCAAAAATTTATAAAATTTGTGTGTGTTTTTTAAAAAATTGATTTTAATTGTTACTAGATTTGGTATACGTCATTCGCTAGAGCTTTCGTAGACCCTTAATTTTATACCAAACTTGATATACTTTGGTCTTCAGATGGTCGAGATATTGATTATTGTACTAGTATCTATGACATGCGCAGAAAAATATGGATTATTGTTTGCTACTACGCATGTGTCAAAAATAAATAGAATTTGTGTTTGTGTGTGTTTTAAGAAATTGTTTTAAATTGCTAGTAGATTTAGTATACGTCATTCGCTAGAGCTTTTGTAGACCTTAAATTTGATACCAAAATCCATATACTTTGGTCTTCAGATGGTCGAGATTTTGTTTATTGTACTAGTATCTATGAACTGCGTAGAAATATGGAGTATTGTTTGCTACTACGCATGTATCAAAAATTAATAGAATTTGCGTGTGTGTGTGTGTTATAAAGAATTGTTTAAAATTGTTACCAGATTTAGTGAACGTCATTCGCTAAAACTTAAGTAGAACTTTAATTTGATACCAAACTCGATATAATTCGGTCTTCAGATGGTCGAGATATTGTTTTTTGTATTAGTATCTATGACCTGCGTAAAAATATGGAGTATTGTTTGCTACTGCGCATGTGTCAAAAATTAATAGAATTTTTGTGTGTGTTTTAAAGAATTGTTTTAAATTGTTACTAAATTTAGTAAACGTCATTCGGTAAAACTTGAGTAGACCTTTAATTTAATACCAAACTTAATATACTTTGGTCTTCAGATGGTCGAGATTTTGTTTATTGTACTAGTATCTATGGACTGCGCAGAAATATGGATTATTGCTTGCTACTGCGCATGTGTCAAAAATTAATAAAATTTGTGTGTGTGTTTGTGTTTTAAAGAATTGTTTTTAATTGTTACTAGATTTAGTATACGTCATTCTCTAGAGCTTGCATAGACCTTTAATTTGATACCAATCCCGATATAATTTGGTCTTCAGATGGTCGAGAAATAGTTTATTGTACTAGTGTCTATAGACTGCGCAGAAAAATGGATTATCCTTTGCTACTGCGCATGTGTCAAAAATTAATAAAATTTGCGTAAGTGTGTGTGTTTAAAGGAATTATTTTTAATCGGGTGTGGTGACAGTCTTGGGAGTGGTGGTGAGAGTTTTTGGGGCGGTGTGATATTAACAAGTGTGCGGAGCCTCTACGGTTTTTTTTATATCTGGCTGTATTTGGGCCATCTTGATTGGATTTTGAAGAAAAACCATTTAATTTTTAACTTGACCATTCTAACTTACCTTCGTTGTTGGTATTTTGGATTTTGGTGTCGAGTTAAAATAACCGCATGGGGGATTTAATTGAGGGAAGCCATTGTTAATTGGCAGGTGCCGTTCCATAACCAAACCGGCCACAGTAGTAGTGCATTCGTATACCCAAAGGTTACAAGTGATTTATTTTTAAATATTTAACGACGTGACTTATTTTTGGCATCACGATTAAGTTTTGTTTTAATTTATTAATATAATACATTATTAAAAACTATTTATTGCATTAGATAATATGCCAAAACTGAGTACTTTGATTTATTGTTAGCTGCTAATTTTGACTATATTTGTTATTATGTTATTATTGAACTGAGTACTTTGATTATTGTTGGCTGTTGAGTTTTACTATATTTGTTATAAGTTTATTATTGAACTGAGTACTTTGATTTATTGTTAGCTGTTGATTTTGATTATATTTGTTATAAGTTTATTATTGAACTAAGTACTTTGATTTATTGTTAGCTGTTAATTTTGACTATATTGGTTATAAGTTTATTATTGAGCTGTGTACTTTGATTTATTGTTGGCTGTTGATTTTGAATATATTTGTTATAATGTTATTATTAAACTGAGTACTTTGATTTATTGTTTGCTGCTTATTTTGACTATATTTTTTATAATGCTATTATTGAACTGAGTACTTTGATTTATTGTTGGCTGTTGATTTTGACTATATTTGTTATAAGTTTATTATTGAACTGAGTAGTTTGATTTATTGTTAGCTGTTAATTTTGACTATATTGGTTATAAGTTTATTAATTAGCTGTGTACTTTGATTTATTGTAGGAGTAAAGTATCCAATATATTTTAACTGTAATTTTATTTATTTGGTTGACCATAATCTTAGTTGTTTATCGTGTGGCTCTACTAGTGCCTATAAGACCTAGGGGTTTCTTGCTTGAACCGTCTAAGTCGGTGGCGCGGCTTACTTTTATATTTTTTTTTCTTCTACCCTCTACGGCTGAGTTTGGGCATAATTTGCCAGTAGAGAGACTGCTGGCAGAGTACTCTATAGAGAATGAATAAGACGTGGCAAATTTCTTTAAAATCCAATTAAGATAGCTTAAATACAGCCAGATATGAAAAGAAAACCGTAGAGAATCCGCACACTTGTTAAAATCCAACGTGGGGACCGCTGGCAGAGTACTCTATAGAGAACAAATAAAACGTGGCAAATTTTTGGCGCCCAACGTGGGGCGAGTTTTTTTTGTGGGTTAAGTAGATTTTATTTTCACATTATTTATGAACTAAGTAAAATTTTATAAACATCTATCAATTTTGTAGCGTACTTGTGCATATGTAAACATATTAGTTTCGAATTACATTTGATAATAATTGATTCACTTATAGCTTATGTATTGTTATAGATTTGATATATTTATTTATATATTTATCTATTGCGTTGGGCTTGGATCATTCTCCATTATATGTTTGTTTTCTCTTCGTAGTAGGGGTATTTGTGCTGGCTTGCTTTGTTTGTATTCTGTTTGTTGTAATTTTGAACTGTTCTTCTTTTCACATCGAGATGGATTACAAGATGGACGTTAATTATTTGAAAAAGGTTGTGGAATAACATACTTGGTCCGTTTAGAATATTATTATTTCTTTTCTTTCCTTAACTTCTTGTTTTTTTTGTTGTTGTTTGTTTGTGTGCCCTGTGATTGGGTTTAAGAATTTAATCACCCGGGGATTGTCCAGGCGGGGAGGTAGGAGCCCTCCAACCCAACCACATTTTAGGGTCACATTATCATTTGGCTGGGATTGGTGCAGTTGGGTTTGTTCCAGTATACGTTTCGTAATTCTTCCGCTCTGTCAGATTTGAAGGTGAGTTCAGCCGGGGCTGCTCTTGCCTTGGGAACCACATTGTGTGAGTACGAGGCTCTGGGCTGTTCTTTTATACCGCATCTGCAATCTGCAGAACGACTGGCTAAATTATGAGTTGTTTTGTTGAGTACTTTTCTAGGTGTCTGTCGCGAATTTCAGCACCCAACCCATAATACGAAGCAGGTCATGTATGTTGTTCGGGTTGTCCAGTACCCTGTTTAGAAAGCTAGTCATGTATGTTGTTGGGTTGCCTAGTACATTTTTTAGAAAGCTGGTCATGTATGTTGTTCGGGTTGTCCAGTACCCTGTTTAGAAATCTGGTCAAGTATTATAACAAATATAGTCAAAATTAGCAGCTAACAATAAATTAAAGTACTCAGTTTTGGCATATTATCTAATGCAATAAATAGTTTTTAATAATGTATTATATTTATAAATTAAACCAAAACCTAATCGTGGTGTAAAAAATAAGTCACGTCGTTAAATATTTAAAAATAAATCACTTGTAAACTTTGGGTATACGAATGCACTACTCCTGTGACCGGTTTGGTTATGGAACGGCACCTGCTAATTTACAATGGCTTTCCTTAAATAAATCCTGCATGCGGTTATTTTAACTCGACACCAAAATCCAAAATATCAACAAGGAAGGTAAGATAGAATGGTCAAGTTAAAAATTAAATGGTTTTTTTCAAAATCCAATTAACATGGCCCAAATACAGCCAGATATGAAAAGAAAACCGTAGAGGCTCCGCACACTTGTTAAGATCACACCGCCCCAAAAACTCTCACCACTTCACTCCCAAGACGGTCACCACACGACTGTCTACTTCCCAGGCCGGATATCAAGAAAAATGACACGGAACCGACGTCAACCAACAATATTCGCAAGTCCATGCTTCACACCAAGAATCGCGCTCTTTCGTGTTGATAGCCAGCCCCATCCACACAGAAATGCAAACCAAACAATAATATAACCGACAACACACAACAATCCAGGCCAAAAACCAAAGCAAAATCTAATAACGAAAACACCCCACTCAATCTCCAGCGATCAACAAAAATGCCACAGCCATTAACAATCGAATCGTATCACAATAAGGTATGCAACACTATTTACAACGAATGATATATTTAAGTTACAACAAAATACGGCACGCGACACTATTTACGAGTACCTGAGGAATACAAAACTATCAGAGACACAATTATAATGGAAATGTAGAAGGGAAAAATAGGCACGTTACAACATCCCCTTTCCAAAGAAAGGAGGAAATCTTCCTAAAGATTTGCGACGATGACTCAAAAAATTAATGGTTGCTTCCCAAAAGGAATTCCTGGAAAGAGAGAGGGTTATACTAATAATAATAAAAAAAAACACGACAGGCAAGTTAAACTACACGTAATTTTAAAGAAATAACGGTAGGCGCAGAATACGTGACCAGTTTTCTAAACAGGGTACTGGATAACCCGAACAACATACATGACCAGCTTTCTAAACAGGGTACTGGACAACCCAACAACATCGATCCTAGCCAAATGATAATGTTACCCCAAAATGTGGTTAGGTTGGAGGGCTCCTACCTCCCCGCCTGGACAATCCCCGGGTGATTGAATTCTTAAGCCCCAATCACAGGGCTCTCAAACAAAAAAAAAAAACAAGAAGTGAAGGAAAGAAAAGAAACAATAATATCCTAAACGGACCAAACAGAATACAAACAAAACAAGCCAGCATAAATACCCCTACTACGAAGAGAAAACAAACATATAAGGGAGAATGTACCAAGCCCAACGCAATAGATAAATATATAAATCAAATATATCAAATCTATAACAATATATAAGCTATAAGTGAATCAATTATTATCAAATCCAATCCGAAAATAATATGTTTATATATGCATAAATACGCTACTAAATTGATAGATGTTTATACAATTTTACTTAGTTCACCATAAATAATGTAAAAATGAAATCTACTTAACCCACAAAAAAAAAACTCGCCCCACCTTGGGAGCCAAAAATTTGCCACGTTTTATTCGTTCTTTATTGAGTACTCTGCCAGCGGTCTCTCTACTGGCAAATTATGCCCGAGCTCAGCCGTAGAGGGTGGAAGAAAAAAAGTATGTATATAAAAGTGAGCCGCGCCACCGACTTAGACAGTTCAAGCCGGAAACCCCTAGGTCTTATAGACACTAGCAGAGCCACACGATAAACAACTGAGATTATGGTGAACCAAATAAATAAAATTATAGCTAAAATATATTGGATACTTTACTCCTACAATAAATCAAAGTACTCAGTTTTGGCATATTATCTAATGCAATAAATAGTTTTTAATAATGTATTATATTAATAAATTAAACCAAAACCTAATCGTGGTGTAAAAAATAAGTCACGTCGTTAAATATTTAAAAATAAATCACTTGTAAACTTTGGGTATACGTATGCACTACTCCTGTGACCGGTTTGGTTATGGAACGGCACCTGCTAATTAACAACGGCTTCCCTTAAATAAATCCCGCATGCGGTTATTTTAACTCGACACCAAAATCCAAAATATCAACAACGAAGGTAAGATAGAATGGTCAAGTTAAAAATTAAATGGTTTTTTTCAAAATCCAATTAACATGGCCCAAATACAGCCAGATATGAAAAGAAAACCGTAGAGGCTCCGCACACTTGTTAAGATCACACCGCCCCAAAAACTCTCACCACTTCACTCCCAAGACGGTCACCACACGACTGTCTACTTCCCAGGCCGGATATCAAGAAAAATGACACGGAACCGACGTCAACCAACAATATTCGCAAGTCCATGCTTCACACCAAGAATCGCGCTCTTTCGTGTTGATAGCCAGCCCCATCCACACAGAAATGCAAACCAAACAATAATATAACCGACAACACACAACAATCCAGGCCAAAAACCAAAGCAAAATCTAATAACGAAAACACCCCACTCAATCTCCAGCGATCAACAAAAATGCCACAGCCATTAACAATCGAATCCTATCACAATAAGGTATGCAACACAATTTACAACGAATGATATATTTAAGTTACAACAAAATACGACACGCGACACTATTTACGAGTACCTGAGGAATACAAAACTATCAGAGACACAATTATAATGGAAATGTAGAAGGGAAAAAATAGGCACCTTACAACATCCCCTTTCCAAAGAAAGGAGGAAATCTTCCTAAAGATTTGCGACGATGACTCAAAAAATTAATGGTTGCTTTCCAAAAGGAATTCCTCGAAAGAGAGAAGGTTATACTAATAATAATAAAAAAAAATAACAACACGACAGACAAGTTAAACTACACGTAATTTTAAAGAAATAACGGTAGGCGCAGAATACGTGACCAGTTTTCTAAACAGGGTACTGGACAACCCAACAACATCGATCCTAGCCAAATGATAATGTGACACCAAAATGTGGTTAGGTTGGAGGCCTCCTACCTCCCCGGCTGGAGAGGGGATGTTGTAACGTGCCTATTTTTTTCCCTTCTACAGTTCCATTATAATTGTGTCTCTGATAGTTTTCTATTCCTCAGGTACTCGTAAATAGTGTCGCGTGCCGTATTTTGTTGTAACTTAAATATATCATTCGTTGTAAATAGTGTTGCATACCTTATTGTCATAGGATTCGATTTTTAATGGCTGTGGCATTTTTGTTGATCGCTGGAGATTGAGTGGGGTGTTTTCGTTATTAGATTTTGCTTTGGTTTTTGGCCTGGATTGTTGTGTGTTGTCGGTTATATTATTGTTTGGTTTGCATTTCTGTGTGGATGGGGCTGGCTATCAACAAAAATGCCACAGCCATTAACAATCTAATTCTATCACAATAAGGTATGCAACACTATTTACAACGAATAATATATTTAAGTTACAACAAAATACGGCACGCGACACTATTTACGAGTACCTGAGGAATACAAAGCAATCAGAGACACAATTATAATGGAACTGTAGAAGGAAAAAAAGGCACGTTACAAAGTGTGTGTGTGTGTTTTTAAAGGAATTGTTTTTAATTGTTACTAGATTTAGTATACGTTATTCTCTAGAGCTTGCGTAGACCTTTAATTTGATACCAAACTCGATATACTTTGGTCTTCAGATGGTCGAGATATTAATTGTTGTACTAGTAACTATGGACTGCGCAGAAATATAAATTATTGTTTGCTACTGCGGATGTGTCAATAATTAATAAAATTTGTGTGTCTTTTTTAAAGAATTGTTTTTAATTGTTACTAGATTTAGTATACCTCATTCGCTAGAGCTTTGGTAGACTATTAATTTGATACCAAACTCAATATACTTTGGTCTTCAGATGGTCGAGATATTAATTATTGTACTAGTATCTATGACCTGCGCAGAAATATGGATTATTGTTTGCTACTGCGCGTGTGTCAAAAATTAATAAAATTTGTGTGTGTGTTTTTGTGTGTGAGTGTGTGTGTTTTAAGAAATTGTTTTTAATTGTTACTAGATTTAGTAAACGTCATTCGCTAGAGCTTGCGTAGTTCTTTAATTTAATACCAAACCCGATATACTTTGGTCTTCAGATGGTCGAGATATTAATTATTGTAGTAGTATCTATGGACTGTGCAGAAATATGGATTATTGTTTGCTACTGCGCATGTGTCAAAAATTAATAAAATTTGTGTGTGTGTGTGAGTTTTAAAGAATTGTTTTTAATTGTTACTAAATTTAGTATACGTCATTTGCTAGAGCTTGCGTTGACCATTAATTTGATACCAAACCCAATATACTTTGGTCTTTAGATGGTCGAGATATTGTTTTTTGTATTAGTATCCATGACCTGCGTAGAAATATGAAGTATTGTTTGCTACTGCGCATGTGTCAAAACTTAATAGAATTTGTCTGTGTGTGTGTGTTTTAAAGAATTGTTTTAAATTGTTACTGGATTTAGTGAACGTCATTCGCTAAAACTTAAGT
The DNA here is from genome assembly GCA_950111635.1 of Agelastica alni. Taxonomy (NCBI): domain Eukaryota; kingdom Metazoa; phylum Arthropoda; class Insecta; order Coleoptera; family Chrysomelidae; genus Agelastica; species Agelastica alni. The sequence goes on from OX467713.1 coordinate 52,835,089, forward strand.
AGACCTTTAATTTTATACCATACTCGATATACTTTGGTCTTTAGATGGTCAAGATATTGTTTATTGTACTAGTATCTATTGACTGCGCAGAAATATGGATATTTGTTTGCTACTGCCCATGTGTCAAAAATTAATAAAATTTGTGTGTGTGTGTTAAAGTGTGAGTGTGTGTGTTTTAAGGAATTGTTTTAAATTGTTACTAGATTTAGTAAACGTCATTTGCTAGAGCTTGCGTAGACCTTTAATTTGATACCAAACTTGATATACTTTGGTCTTCAGATGGTCGAGATATTGTTTATTGTACTAGTATCTATGGACAGCGCAGAAATATGGATTGTTCTTTGCTACTGCCCATGTGTCAAAAATTAATTGAATTTGTGTGTGTGTTTTTTAAAGAATTATTTTTAATTGCTACTGGATTTAGTATACGTCATTTGCTAGAGCTTGCGTAGACCTTTAATTTGATACCAAACACGATAAACTTTGTTTTTCAGATGGTCGAGATATTAATTATTGTACTAGTAACTATAGACTGCGCAAAAATATGGATTATTGTTTGCTACTGCGCATGTGTCGATAATTAATAAAATTTGTGTGTGTGTGTGTTTTTTAAAGAATTGTTTTTAATTGTTACTAGATTTAGTATACGTCATTTGCTAGAGCTTTGGTAGACCTTTAATTTAATACCAAACTCGATATAGTTTGGTCTTCAGATGATCGAGATATTGTTTTTTGTACTAGTATCCATGACCTGCGCAGAAATATGGATTATTGTTTCCCACTGCGCCTGTGTCAAAAATTAATAAAATTTGTGTATGTGTGTGTGTTTGTGTGTAAGTGTGTGTTTTAAAAATTGTTTTTAATTGTTACTAGATTTAGTATACGTCATTTGCTAGAGCTACGTAGACCTTTAATTTGATACCAATCTCGATATACTTTGGTCTTTAGATGGTCGAGATATTGTTTATTGTACTAGTAACTATGTGTGTGTGTGTGTTTAAGTGTGAGTGTGTGTGTTTTAAGAAATTGTTTTAAATTGTTACTAGATTTAGTAAACGTCATTTGCTAGAGCTTGCGTAGTACTTTAATTTAATACCAAACTTGATATACTTTGGTCTTCAGATGGTCGGGATATTGTTTATTGTACTAGTATCTATGGACAGCGCAGAAATAAGAATTATTTTTTGCTACTGCGCATGTGTCAAAAATTAATAAAATTTCTGTGTGTGTTTGTGTGTGAGTGTGTGTGTTTTAAGGAATTTTTTTTAATTGTTACTAGATTTAGTATATTTCATTCGCTAGAGCTTGCTTAGACCTTTAATTTGATACCAATCTCGATATACTTTGGTCTTTAGATGGTTGAGATATTGTTTATTGTACTAGTGTCTATGGACTGCGCAGAAATATGAATTATTTTTTGCTACTGCGCATGTGTCAAAAATTAATAAAATTTGTGTAAGTGTGTGTATGTGTCTGTTTGTGTGTGAGTGTGTGTGTCAAAAATTAATAAAATTTGTGTGTGTGTGTTAAAGTGTGTGTGTGTGTGTGTGTGTTTTAAGGAATTGTTTTTAATTGTTACTAGATTTAGTATACGTTATTCGCTAGAGCTTGCGTAGACCTTTAATTTGATACCAAACTCGATATACTTTGTTCTTCAGATGGTCAAGATATTAATTATTGTACAAGTATCTATGGACTGCGCAGAAATATGGATTATTGTTTGCTACTGCGCATGTGTCAAAAATTAATAAAATTTGTTTGTGTGTGTGTTTTTTAAAGATTTTTTTTTAATTGTTACTGGATTTAGTAAACGTTATTTGCTAGAGCTTGCGTAGACCTTAAATTTGATACCAAACTCGATATACTTTGGTCTTTAGATAGTCGAGATATTGTTTATTGTACTGGTATCTATGGACTGCGCAGAAATATGGATTATTTTTTGCTACTGCGCATGTGTCAACAATTAATAAAATTTGTGTGTGTGTGTGTGTGTGTGTGTGTCTGTTTGTGTGTGAGTGTGTGTGTTTTAAGAATTTGTTTTTTATTATTACTATATTTAGTATACGTCATTTGCTAGAGCTTGCGTAGACCTTTAATTTGATACCAAACTCGATATACTTTGGTCTTCGGAAGGTCGAGATATTAATTATTGTACTAGTAACTATGGACTGCGCAGAAATATTAATTATTGTTTGCTACTACGCATGTGTCAAAAATAGATAGAATTTGTGTGTGTGTGTGTTTTAAGAAATTGTTTTAAATTGTTACTAGATTTAGTAAACTTCATTCGCTAGAGCTTCCGTAGAACTTTAATTTTATACCAAACTCGATATACTTTGGTCTTCAGATGGTCGAGATAATGTTTATTGTACTAGTATCTATAGACTGCGCAGAAATATAGATTATTCTTTGCTACTGCGTATGTGTCAACAATTAATAAAATTTTGTGTGTGTGTGTGTGTGTGTGTGTGTGTGTGTGTGTGTGTGTGTGTGTGTGTGTGTGTGTGTGTGTGTGTGTGTGTGTGTGTGTGTGTGTGTGTGTGTGTGTGTGTGTGTGTGTGTGTGTGTGTGTGTGTGTGTGTGTGTGTGTGTGTGTGTGTGTGTGTGTGTGTGTGTGTGTGTGTGTGTGTGTGTGTGTGTGTGTGTGTGTGTGTGTGTGTGTGTGTGTGTGTGTGTGTGTGTGTGTGTGTGTGTGTGTGTGTGTGTGTGTGTGTGTGTGTGTGTGTGTGTGTGTGTGTGTGTGTGTGTGTGTGTGTGTGTGTGTGTGTGTGTGTGTGTGTGTGTGTGTGTGTGTGTGTGTGTGTGTGTGTGTGTGTGTGTGTGTGTGTGTGTGTGTGTGTGTGTGTGTGTGTGTGTGTGTGTGTGTGTGTGTGTGTGTGTGTGTGTGTGTGTGTGTGTGTGTGTGTGTGTGTGTGTGTGTGTGTGTGTGTGTGTGTGTGTGTGTGTGTGTGTGTGTGTGTGTGTGTGTGTGTGTGTGTGTGTGTGTGTGTGTGTGTGTGTGTGTGTGTGTGTGTGTGTGTGTGTGTGTGTGTGTGTGTGTGTGTGTGTGTGTGTGTGTGTGTGTGTGTGTGTGTGTGTGTGTGTGTGTGTGTGTGTGTGTGTGTGTGTGTGTGTGTGTGTGTGTGTGTGTGTGTGTGTGTGTGTGTGTGTGTGTGTGTGTGTGTGTGTGTGTGTGTGTGTGTGTGTGTGTGTGTGTGTGTGTGTGTGTGTGTGTGTGTGTGTGTGTGTGTGTGTGTGTGTGTGTGTGTGTGTGTGTGTGTGTGTGTGTGTGTGTGTGTGTGTGTGTGTGTGTGTGTGTGTGTGTGTGTGTGTGTGTGTGTGTGTGTGTGTGTGTGTGTGTGTGTGTGTGTGTGTGTGTGTGTGTGTGTGTGTGTGTGTGTGTGTGTGTGTGTGTGTGTGTGTGTGTGTGTGTGTGTGTGTGTGTGTTTTAAAAAATTGTTTTTAATTGTTACTAGATTTAGTATACGTCATTCGCTAGAGCTTGCGTAGACCTTTAGTTTGATACCAAACTCGATATACGCAACATTTCTATGAGCATAATATAAAAAAATCTGTACATACAACCCTCACGTTTCAGCCAGTAACTGAAATTGATATTCTCAATATAATAAAAAGAATTAAAAGTAAAGCTGTTGGTCCAGATGGCATTAATATACTTACTTTAAATTTGTGCTTACCATTTCTGTTACCGTATATTACCCATATAATTAATTATTGCTTATTGAACTCTGTGTTTCCTCAAAATTGAAAAAATCATTTGTTACTCCCTTGCCTAAAGTAAATAATCCTCAAATGTTACAATAACTACGACCAATCAGTGTATTGCCAACTTTATCAAAGATCTTATAAAAAGCTATTAACATACAACTTTAGAAACACTTGATTAAAAATTCCATAATACCATCAGTACAGTCTGGATTTAAAACTGGTCACAGTTGTACATCAGCACTATTAAAAATATCTGTTGATATTTTGGCAGCACTTGATAGGAGTAAATTAACTGTGTTTTTCTTATTTGACAACTCGAAAGCATTTGACACTCTTAATCATAATTTACTCTTTTCGATCTTATCATATAGTGGTTTGGATATTAAAGCTATAGATTTATTTAAATATTATTTATCTAAGAGAAGTCAAGCTGTAAAAAATCAAGAAAGTGTATCTAGTTTTTTATCTGTGGGTACCGGAGTACCCCAAGGATCAATATTGGGCCCTATACTCTTCTCTGTTTATAAATCGAATTTTCCAGATATTTTCTTTTTGTGTTTACAACATTACTACGCTGACGATACGCAGTTATATATGTCTTTTTCCTTGGATGAAGCGAATCAAGCGGTAACTGCTATTTATTATGACCTACATAATCTTTATACATTTTCAATTAATAATTGTCTACAACTAAATGCATCTAAGACCAATGCAATTATTTTTGGAAATAAAGTTGATTCGCAGGTGTTCAAAAAAGAATACTCATCAAATTATGGTAATACTATACAATTTAGCGAAAAAGTAAAAAACTTGGGAGTGTGGTTTGATGAAAACTTAAGATTCTCGCACCATATTAGTAAATGTTTACAAAAAGCATATGCAGCTCGAAAACTTATATATAAATCTCGCCATGTGTTAGATAAATCGGTCAAAATCCTACTATGCGAATCACTAGTGCTATCTAAACTGAATTTCTGTGACATTTTATATAATTCTTGTTTAAATTTATTTGATATAAATAGAATACAAAAATTGCAAAATTCATGTCTAAGACTAACTTTTGGTATTCGCAAATTTGAACATATCAGCCATACATTCAGAATTACTAAATGGTTACACATGAAAAGTCGTCGAGAATTGCATTCCACCATGTTTTATATTAAGCTACTGAAGGAAAAATCTCCACCATATCTGTATTATAAAATAAAATACAGAACCGATGTACATTCTCTAAACTTAAGACATAGAAATACTCTAACTATACCACGTCACCACACTGAGTCTTTCAAACGATCCTTTTCTTATTGTATTGTTAACTGTCTCAATAATTTACCTCACGATTACAGTAACTCATCACTACATAAACTTAAACGAGCTCTCTTTGACTATTATTTTTCTCAACAATAATTTAATTTTTTGGATTAAAATTGCTAATTTATTGCTAAACTATTATTTTTTTTCTATTAATTTAAATTATTTTTCTATTATTCTGTTTGCTGTCTTTGACTTTCTTTTGGGGTTAGATGGAAGAGCAGATGTATGTTAAATACCAAGTATATAGTTATATTGTACCTTATTTATTATTACATACAAACTGAATCTCGCCATAAATATATGTAAACAAAATGTAATTCTTTTTTAAAATTGGTAATAAAGACATTTATTATTATTATTATTATACTTTGGTCTTCAGATGGTCGAAATATTAATTATTGTACTAGTAACTATGGACTGCGCAGAAATATTGATTATTGTTTGCTACTACGCATGTGTCAAAAATAGATAGAATTTGTGTGTGTGTGTGTGTTTTAAGAAATTGTTTTAAATTGTTACTAGATTTAGTAAACGTCATTCGCTAGAGCTTGCGTAGACCTTTAATTTGATACCAAACTTGATATACTTTGGTCTTTAGATGGTCGAGATATTGTTTATTGTACTAGTATCTATGACCTGCGCAGAAATATGGATTATTGTTTGCTACTACGCATGTGTCAAAAATAGATAGAATTTGTGTTTGTATGTGTTTTAAGAAATTGTTTTTAATTGCTACTAAATTTAGTATACGACATTCGCTAGAGCTTTTGTAGACCTTTAATTTGATACAAAACTCCATATACTTTGGTCTTCGGATGGTCGAGATATTGTTTATTGTACTAGTATCTATGGACTGCGCAGAAATATGGATTATTGTTTGCTACTGCGCATGTGTCAAAAATTAATAAAATATGTGTGTGCTTGTGTTTTAAAGAATTGTTTTTAATTGTTACTAGATTAAGTACACGTCATTCGCTAGAGCTTGCGTTGACCTTAAATTTGATACCAAACTCGATATACTTTGGTCTTTAGATGGTTAAGATTTTGTTTATTGTACTGGTATCTATGGACTGCGCAGAAATATGGATTATTGTTTTCTACTTCGCATATGTGAAAAATTTATAAAATTTGTTTGTGTGCTTTTTTTTAAAGAATTGTTTTTAATTGCTACTAGTTTTAGTATACGTCATTCACTAGAGCATTCGTAGACCTTTAATTTGATACCAAACTCGATATACTTTGGTCTTCAGATGGTCAAGATATTGTTTATTGTACTAGTATCTATGGACAGCGCAGAAATATGGAAAGTTCTTTGCTACTGCGCATGTGTCAATAATTAATAAAAATTGTGTGTGTGTGTGTGTGTTTGTGTCTGTTTGTGTGCAAGTGTGTGTGTCTTAAGGAATTGTTTTTAATTGTTACTAGATTTAGTAAACGTCATTCGCTAGAGCTTGCGTAAACCTTTAATTTGATACCAAACCTGATATACTATCTTTAGATGGTCGAGATATAAATTATTGAATTAGTATCTATGGACTGCGCAGAAATATGGATTATTGTTTGCTACTGCGCATGTGTCAAAAATAAATAAAATTTGTGTGTGTGTGTGTATTTTAAAGAATTATTCTTAATTGTTACTAGATTTAGTATACGTCATTCGCTAGAGCTTGCGTAGACTTTTAATTTGATACCAAACCCGATATACTTTGGTCTTCAGATGGTCGAGATATTGTTTTTTGTATAAGTATCTATGACCTGCGTAGAAATATGGAGTATTGTTTCTTACTGCGCATGTGTCAAAAATTAATAGAATTTGCGTGTGTGTGTGTTTTAAAGAATTGTTTTAAATTGTTACTAGATTTAGTGAACGTCATTCGCTAAAACTTAAGTAGACCTATAATTTGATACCAAACTCGATATACTTTGGTCTTCAGATGGTCGAGATATTGTTTATTGTACTAGTATCTATAACCTGCGCAGAAATATGGATTATTGTGGGCTACTACGCATGTGTCTAAAATAGATATAATTTGTGTGTGTGTGTTTTAAGAAATTGTTTTAAATTGTTACTAGATTTAGTAAACGTCATTCGCTTGAGCTTGCGTAGACCTTTAATTTGATACCAAACCCGATATACTTTGGTCTTCAGATGATCGAGATATTGTTTATTGTACTAATATCTATGGACTACGCAGAAATATGGATTATTGTTTGCTACTGCGCATGTGTCGAAAATTAATAAAATTTGTGTGTGTGTGTGTGTTTTTACAAGAATTGATTTTAATTGTTACTAGATTTAGTATACGTCATTCGCTAGAGTTTTCGTAGACCTTTAATTTGATACCAAACTTGATATACTTTGGTCTTCAGATGGTCAAGATATTGATTATTGTACTAGTATCTATGACCTGCGCAGAAATATGGATTATTTTTTGCTACTACGCATGTGTCTAAAATAGATAGAATTTGTGTTTGTGTGTGTTTTAAAAAATTGTTTTAAATTGCTACTAGATTTAGTATACGTCATTCGCTATAGCTTTTGAAGAACTTTAATTTGATACCAAACTCCATATACTTTGGTCTTCAAATGGTCGAGATTTTGTTTATTGTACTAGTATCTATGGACTGCGCAGAAATATGGATTATTGTTTGCTTTTGCGCATGTGTTAAAAATTAATAAAATTTGTTTGTGTGTGTGTGTGTGTTTTAACAAATTGTTTTAAATTGTTACTAGATTAAGTATACGTCATTCGCTAGAGCTTTCGTAGACCTTTAATTTGATACCAAACTTGATATACTTTGGTCTTCAGAAGGTCAAGATATTGTTTATTGTACTAGTATCTATGGACTGCGCAGAAATATGGATTATTGTTTGCTACTGCGCATGTGTCAAAAAATAATAGAATTTGTGTGTTTGTGTTTAAGGAATTGTTTTTAATTGTAACTAGATTAAGTACACGTCATTCGCTAGAGCTTGCGTAGACCTTTAATTTGATACCAAACTCGATATACTTTGGTCTTCAGATGGTCGAGATATTGTTTATTGTACTAGTATCTATGGACAGCGCGAAAATATGGATTATTCTTTGCCACTGCGCATGTGTCAAAAATTAATAAAAATTGTGTGTGTGTGTGTGTGTTTGTGTTTGTTTGTGTGTGTGTGTTTTAAGAAATTGTTTTTAATTGTTACTAGATTTAGTATACGTCAGTCGCTAGAGCTTGCGTAGACCTTTATTTTAATACCAAACCCGATATACTTTGGTCTTTAGATGGTCGAGATATTAATTATTGTAGTAGTATCTATGGACTGCGCAGAAATATGGATTAATGTTTGCTACTGCGCATGTTTTAAAAATTAATAAAATTTGTATGTGTGTTTTTTAAAGAATTATTTTTAATTGCTACTGGATTTATTATACGTCATTTGCTAGAGCTTGCGTAGACCTTTAATTTGATACCAAACACGATATACTTTGTTTTTCAGATGGTCGAGATATTATTTATTGTACTAGTAACTATGGACTGCGCAGAAATATAAGTTATTGTTTGCTACTGCGCATGTGTCAATAATTAATAAAATTTGTGTGTGTGTGTGTGTTTTTTAAAGAATTGTTTTTAATTGTTACTAGATTTAGTATACGTCATTTGCTAGAGCTTTGGTAGACCTTTAATTTAATACCAAACTCGATATACTTTGGTCTTCAGATGGTCGAGATATTGTTTATTGTACTAGTATCTATGGACAGCGCGAAAATATGGATTATTCTTTGCCACTGCGCATGTGTCAAACATTAATAAAAATTGTGTGTGTGTGTGTGTGTGTTTGTGTTTGTTTGTGTGTGTGTGTTTTAAGAAATTGTTTTTAAATGTCACTAGATTTAGTATACGTCATTCGCTAGAGCTTTCGTAGACCTTTAATTTGATACCAATCTCGATATACTCTGGTCTTCAGATGGTCGAGATATTTATTATTTTACTAGTAACTATGGACTGCGCAGAAATATGGATTATTGTTTGCTACTACGCATTTGTCAAAAATAGATAGAATTTGTGTGTGTGTGTGTTTTAAGAAATTGTTTTAAATTATTACTAGATTTAGTAAACGTTATTTGCTAGAGCTTGCGTAGACCTTTAATTTGATACCAAACTCGATATAATTTGGTCTTTAGATAATCGAGATATTGTTTATTGTACTAATATCTATGGACTGTGCAGAAATATGGATTAGTTTTTGCTACTGCGCATGTGTCAAAAAGTAATAAAATTTGTGTGTGTGTGTGTTTTCAAGAATTATTTTAAATGGTTTCTAGATTTAGTATACTGTCACGTGCCTATTTTTTTCTATAGTTTTGTATTCATGGTTGCATACAGTACACTATGCTATAACTCGAATATATCATTCGTTGTAGATAATGTTGCATAACTTTCGATAGTTGGTTTGCAATTTCTGTGTGGATGGGACTGGATATCCACGCGAACGAGGCACAGATTTGAGAAGATTGTGGGTTGACGTTTATTCCGCGTCATTGTTTTTTATTTCCGTGATAGGAGTGGCAGTCGTGTTTTGAGAGTCTTGGAGGCCAGGTGTCGGTGAACGTTGTTGGGGACGGTGCGTTATTAGCACGTGTGCAGAACCTTTATGGGATTTCTTTCATATCTGGCTGTATTTGGGCCATCTTAATTGGATTTTGAAGAAAAATCATTTGATTTTTAACTTGACCATTTTGTCTTGCCATTGTTGTGGATATTGTTGGAGTTGGTGTCAAGTTAAAATAACCGTTATCGGGATCTATTTGAGGGAAGCCATTGTTAACCAGTGCCACCCCCATAATCTAACCAGCCCCCAGAGTAGTTCAGGAGTAGGCCACAGGAGTACATGTGAATTCGCATACCCAAAGGTTATCAGTGATCTATTTTTAAATATATAACTCTGTGTCTCATTTCGACATCACCAGTAAGTTCTGTTTCAGTTTATAAGTATAGTACTTTGTGAATTCGTATACCCAAAGGTTATAAGTGATTTATTTTTAAATATATAACGCAGTGACTCATGCTGATACCACTATTATGTCCTGTTTAGTTTATTAGTATAGTACATTGTTGGAAACTATTTATTGCATTAGATAATATGCCAAAACTAAACTTGGATTAAAATAACCTTCTCAATAATTCTTTATGTCCAAGTAAAAACATATTCTTTCCTACTTATTTGTAAATATCCCACAATCTTGATATTTTAAAGGACAACCATTGTAAAGGTATTTTTAAATGAACTTGATTGTTTTGGCAGTGAAAATCTTTATGTAAACGGTTAACAAGTGAATTTTCTTTGCCTTTATGTAAATGTTTGAATTAGTGTTATTAATGAGTTAACTGATATATACGTTTTACCTTTTGTTCTTTGCCTTCATGTAAATGTTTGAATTAGTGTTATTAATGAGTTAATTTATATATGTCTTACTTTTTGTTGTAACTTGGTAAAGTCTGTTACTCTTACAGCTGTTCTGGTTATTTTATAAAGTTGTAAATTTTACATTTGTGGTTTGTTTTAGCAAGGAAATTTTATCATAGCTGTTAATTTTGACTATATTTGTTATGATGCTACTATTGAACTGTGTACCTTAATTATCTATTGTGTGAGTAAAGTATCCAACATATTTTTGCTATAATTTTATTTATTTGGTTCACCATAATCATAGTTTATCTTGTGGCCCTGCTAGTATCCATAAGATCTAGGGGTTTCCGGCTTATACCGTCAAGCCGGTGGCGCAGCTCACTTTTTTATTTTTTTCTTCTACCCTCTACGGCTGAGCTCGGGCATAATTTGCCAGTAGAGAAACCGCTAGCTCATCTATGAACTTGTCCGCGGTGTTGCGGCCGATTCTAAGCAAACAGTTGATCAGTTGAGAGCCGCTCTGAGGCCCATCTTGAAGATGGAGAAGAGGGGATCCTTTACTCCACCCCCATTTTCTTTAAAATTTAGCGATGAAAAGGTACAAATTAAGTCTTTTTTAGATAAGGTTAGGGAAACTATTTCAACCATTGATGCGGACGATTCTCAGCAAAAATATCATTCTTCTCTCTCTAAGTTGGTACATCTTTATCGTCGCGTCAACGGATACCTGAATCTGGGTTGACTCCAGAAGAGATTTCGGAAAGAGCTATTCTGCAGATGGAAGTGCTGAGTACATTGGATTCTTTGGAAACCGCAGCTAGAAGTAATCCAGAACTTAGTGTAATCCTTCATGAAATCCGATGAGGAGCTCCATTCCTCACCCAATGTTTCGCGATATAATCCTTGTCCTCAGGCTACGTCGATACAGTCCATTTATAAATCCCCAAACCTGGAGAAGTGGAATCTCAAATTTACAGGAGATGCTAAATCGTCGGTGTATAATTTTCTTGAGAGGGTTAGAGAACTGAGTAGGGCTCGTAATATTTCGGAACAGCAGTTATTCGATAGCGCTATAGATCTATTTACCGATAAGGCTTTGAATTGGTATCGAGCCAATATCGATAGGTTTCACGATTGGACTAGTTTATCGGACCTACTTCGTCGTCATTTCGAACCTCCTGATTATAATCTCGTCTTTTCAAAGAAATCATTGAACGAACTCAAGCCCCTTCAGAAGGCATAATTGAATATCTTTCTTGTATGCAGGCAATGTTTAGGCGCCATGGTGACCTCACTGATGGAGTCCAATTAGATTTTTTGATTCGTAATTTGTCACCTTTTTACATCAAGCAGCTTCCTGTCGTTCAAACCATCGAGGAGCTTGAAGCAGAATGTCTTAAGCTGGAGACAAAAAAGTATCGTGTTGAAAACTATGTTCCTCCTCCTCGTAGGAGAAATCAATTTGTGAAACCTGACTTCGCTTTTGAAGATGTAAGATCCACGACAGCCGGTCCACAACAACTTTTGAATAGTTCTGTCGGCGTTAATAGGATCAATACACCTGATAGTAGTCGTCCAAACAGGAATATCGTTTGTTGGAATTGTAAGACTACGGGACACATAAACCGGAACTGTCCAAATCCCCGGAGAATACATTGTTTTCGTTGTGGAACGCCTAATGTCACAGTTAGGGCTTGTCCGAACTGCAGTAGTTCGGGAAACGGAACAAGAGAGAACCGTTAGGTCGTGACTCTCTCTCCCCAACATTAACGACCGATTCTGCTTTTCCTAATAAATTAGTTTAAGATTTTGTCATCTCACATGCTCAATGTGATCAGCGTCCCTATCTTAAAGTTGATGTATTGGGCTATTCTATGCTAGGTCTTCTTGATTCTGGTGCTAGTCGAACTATAGCAGGATTGCCAGGATTTGAAATACTTTTAAGTTTAGGTCTTAAACTCATTAAGCACTCTTCTACCTGTACAATTGCGAATGGTGGGACTTGTCACAGTATCGGTTATATACAAACACCTGTCACTTTGTTGAACAAAACTAGGATTATAGATATTTTAGTACTTCCTGAACTTTCACATAACATCATTTTGGGAATAGATTTTTGGAGGGCAATGGAGATTATTCCGAACCTTAAACAGGATGTGTGGCGTTTTTCGGAACCCTCAGCTGACATCAATGTATCGTCTATAAAGAGTGCTGATAACTTAAATCCATTGGAAAGGAGTGCCCTAGATGAAATGGTTACCTGTAAAATGTTAGAAATAGGCATTGGTCTTGGTTGTTGTAAGGTAGCGGAGCATGACATCGTTTTAGAACCCGTAACCAAGCCGATTAAGCAGCGTTATTATCCGGTATGCCCTTTTAAACAGAAGATCATCGACGACGAGGTTACAGAAATGTTGAATTTAGGTGTTATCGAAAGGTCGAATAGTCCATGGTCTAGTCCAGTGTGTCTTGTTCGTAAGAAAGATGATTCGTATAGATTCTGTGTTGATTTTCGTAAAGTCAATTCGGTTACTAAGAAGGATGCATATCCGATTCCTTATATCTCCACTATCCTAGATCGCTTGAGAGATACTCGTTACATTAGTTCCATCGATATCAAATCTGCCTTTTGGCAAGTACCACTTAGTGAGTCATCTCGCGAGTATACAGCTTTTACTGTTCCTGGTAGAGATCTTTTCCAGTTTCGTCGAATGTCGTTCGGACTTTCAAATGCTCCTGCAACCTGGCAGAGGATCGTAGACACCATTTTAGGTCCTGAACTCGAACCAAACGTTATGGTATACCTCGACGACATCATTGTTATTACGAATAACTTTCCTGACCATTTACGACTCTTGGGGGAAGTTTTTGACCGTTTGCGTAAGGCCGGTTTAGTTGTATCGAAGGAGAAGTGTCATTTTTGTAAGCCACAGTTAAAATATCTCGGCTACGTAGTTGATGATAAAGGTCTGCGTCCGGATGCTGAGAAGGTAGAGGCTATAGTGAATATTCCGCCACCTCGTAATGTTAACGAAATACGTAGGTTTATAGGGACAGCTTCGTGGTATAGACGATTTGTACCCAACTTCTCCTCTTTATTAGCTCCGATCCTCAAATTGACCAAGAAGAATGCCAATTGGAATTGGACAACAGATTGTCAACGTTCATTTACCATCCTTGAGGAATGTTTAGTGTATGCTCCTATTCTCACAGCTCCCGACTTTGAAAAAACGTTTTATTTGCAAACTGATGCCTTAAATTACGGTCTTGGTGCCGTTCTAACCCAGCAGTATGAAGAAGGCGAAAAGGTTATCTGTTATTTGTCTAGATCTATGTCTAAACAGGAAATGAAGTTGTCGGTTACTGAAAAAGAGTGTCTTGCGGTTATTTGGTCTGTCGAAAAACTACGTCATTACTTAGATCATGTACATTTCGTTGTTATCACCGATCATGCGTCGTTGCTGTGGCTCCATCGATTAAAAGATCCCCAAGGTAGGCTTGCACGCTGGCAGTTGCGCTTGCAGCAATATGATTTTGAGTTGATCCACCGTAAAGGTAAAGATCATATAGTTCCCGATTTTCTCTCTCGAGCAGTACCTGTTTATGTCGATGCTATATCCCTGTCAGATCCTCCTATGTCCACCAACGACAAATGGTACTCATCAATGATCCGATCGGTACAAGCAAGTCCGTTAAAATATCCCTTGTGGCGAGTATACAATGACACTTTATATAAACTCGTAAAACCATCGATTCCTGATCTCTCTTCACCTTCTGATGACTGGACAATAGTAGTTCCCAAGAACCAACGGTTGTCTATTCTTCAACGTTGTCATAATTTACCCTCTGCTGGTCATATAGGTGTCTTTAAGACTTATGAAAAGCTGCGTCAAAACTATAACTGGCCTAAGATGAGAATGGATGTAGCTAAATATGTAAAGTCTTGCAATAGTTGTGCTCAGAATAAGGTAGAACAGAAGTTGCCTACTGGTTTGATGGGAGAACGACCAGAAATAACCGAACTATTCCAAGCCATTAGTCTTAATTATATAGGACCACTTCCACGGTCGAAACGGGGCTACCAATATATTCTTGTGGTGTCAGATTATTTTAGTAAAGCAGTCTTTTTATACCCTTGCCGAGCAGCTACAGCTAAGTCTTTGGTCGAAATTATGGAGAGCTTCTTTCTTTTGTACGGGACTCCGATGACGTTGACTTGTGATAATGGTGTTCAAATGAAATCTAACGAATTTCGTAAATTGTGTGAGAGATTTAACACTCGGATATTTTTCACAGCTTCTTATAACCCTCGAGCTAACCCCACCGAACGTCATAATAGGGTAATTAAAACGATGCTGCGTACCTTCGTAAAACAGGATAATCATCGAACGTGGGACCAACATCTGAATGAGATAGGTTGTGCTATTCGAACTTCACCTAGTGAAACTACTAAGTATAGTCCGTATTTCATTTTATTCGGCAAAGAGCATAAACTTTATGGTACTGACCATCAAACCAAAGTTCCTTCCAAGTCAATCTCTCTAGATACTTTCGTTAAAAATCGTTGTGAAGGATATGTTAAATTATATCGTCAAATTCAGGGGCGCATCAAGACTACACAAAAGAATAATGCTGATCGCTATAATTTACGTCGACGTCCACTTTCTTTTAATTGTGGAGACAAAGTCTGGCAAAGGAATAAGTCTGTATCGGATGCGCTGACTTATTATAGTGCTAAATTAGCTCCGGTATATGTAGGTCCTTTCATCATCAAACGTAGGTGTGGTTCTTGGTCATATGAACTCCAAGACGATTCAGGTAATTCTAAAGGTGTTTGGCATGTGCAAGATCTGAAACCGTTCTATGAGTCTCCCTCTTCAGATGTGGAATAACATACTTGGTTCGTTTAAGATATTATTGTTTCTTTTCTTTCCTTCACTTCTTGTTTTTTTTTGTTTGTTGTAGGGCCCTGTGATTGGGGCTTAAGAATTTAATCACCCGAGGATTGTCCAGGCGGGGAGGTAGGAGCCTTCCAACCTAACCACATTTTGGGGTCACATTATCATTTGGCTAGGATCGATGTTGTTCGGGTTGTCCAGTACCCTGTTTAGAAAGCTGGTCACGTATTCTGCGCCTACCGTTATTTCTTCAAAATTACGTGTAGTTTAACTTGTCTGTCGTGTTGTTGTTTTTTTTTATTATTATTAGTATAACCTTCTCTCTTTCCAGGATTTCCTTTTGGGAAGCACCCATTATTATTTTGAGTCATCGTCGTAAATCTTTAGCAAGATTTCCTCCTTTCTTTGGAGGGGGGATGTTGTCACGTGCCTATTTTTTTCTAACTTTCGATAGTTGGTTTGCAATTTCTGTGTGGATGGGACTGGATATCCACACGAACGAGGCACAGATTTAAGAAGATTGTGGGTTGACGTTTATTCCGCGCCATTTTTCTTGATTTCCGGGATAGGAGCGGCAGTCGTGTTTTGAGAGTCTTGGAGGCCAGGTGTCGGTGAACATTGTTGGGGACGGTGCGTTATTAGCACGTGTGCAGAACCTCTATGGGATTTCTTTCATATCTGGCTGTATTTGGGCCATCTTAATTGGATTTTGAAGAAAAACCATTTGATTTTTAACTTGACCATTTTGTCTTGCCATTGTTGTGGATATTGTTGGAGTTGGTGTCAAGTTAAAATAACCGTTATCGGGATCTATTTGAGGGAAGCCATTGTTAACCAGTGCCACCCCCATAATCTAACCAGTCCCCGGAGTAGTTCAGGAGTAGGCCACAGGAGTACATGTGAATTCGCATACCCAAAGGTTATCAGTGATCTATTTTTAAATATATAACTCTGTGTCTCATTTCGACATCACCAGTAAGTTCTGTTTCAGTTTATAAGTATAGTACTTTGTGAATTCGTATACCCAAAGGTTATAAGTGATTTATTTTTAAATATATAACGCAGTGACTCATGCTGATACCACTATTATGTCCTGTTTAGTTTATTAGTATAGTACATTGTTGGAAACTATTTATTGCATTAGATAATATGCCAAAACTAAACTTGGATTAAAATAACCTTCTTAATAATTCTTTATGTCCAAGTAAAAACATATTTTCTTCCTACTTATTTGTAAATATCCTACAATCTTGATATTTTAAAGGACAACCATTGTAAAGGTATTTTTAAATGAACTTGATTGTTTTGGCAGTGAAAATCTTTATGTAAACGGTTAACAAGTGAATTTTCTTTGCCTTTATGTAAATGTTTGAATTAGTGTTATTAATGAGTTAACTGATATATACGTTTTACCTTTTGTTCTTTGCCTTCATGTAAATGTTTGAATTAGTGTTATTAATGAGTTAATTTATATATGTCTTACTTTTTGTTGTAACTTGGTAAAGTCTGTTACTCTTACAGCTGTTCTGGTTATTTTATAAAGTTGTAAATTTTACATTTTTGGTTTGTTTTAGCAAGGAAATTTTATCATAGCTGTTAATTTTGACTATATTTGTTATGATGCTACTATTGAACTGTGTACCTTAATTATCTATTGTGTGAGTAAAGTATCCAACATATTTTTGCTATAATTTTATTTATTTGGTTCACCATAATCATAGTTTATCTTGTGGCCCTGCTAGTACCTATAAGATCTAGGGGTTTCCAGCTTATACCGTCAAGCCGGTGGCGCAGCTCACTTTTATATTTTTTTCTTCTACCCTCTACAGCTGAGCTCGGGCATAATTTGCCAGTAGAGAAACCGCTAGCAGAGTACTCGTTAGAGAACGAAAAAGACGTGGCAATACGTCATTCGCTAGAGCTTGCTCAGACCTTTAATTTTAATTTGACCAAACCCGATATACTTTGGTCTTTAGATGCTCAAGATATTAATTAATGTAGTAGTATCTATGGACTGCGCAGAAATATGGATTATTGTTTACTAATGCGCATATGTCAAAAATTTATAAAATTTGTGTGTTTTTTTTTCAAAGAATTGTTTTAAATTGCTACTAGATTTAGTATACGTCATTCGCCAGAGCTTTCGTGGACCTTTAATTTGATATCAAACTCGATATACGTTGGTCTTCAGATGGTCAAGATAATGTTTATTGTACTAATATGTATGGACTGCGCAGAAAAATGGATTATTGTTTGCTACTGCGCATGTGTCAAAAAGAAATAAAATTTGTGTGTGTGTGTTTTTAAGAATTGTTTTAAATTGTTACTAGATTTAGTAAACGTCATTTGCTAGAGCTTGCGTAGACCTTTAATTTGATACCAAACTCGATATACTTTGGTCTTCAGATGATCGAGATATTGTTTATTGTACTAATATCTATGGACTGCGCAGAAATATGGATTATTGTTTGCTACTGCGCATGTGTCAAAAATTAATAAAATTTGTGTGCGTGTGTGTGTTTTAAAGAATTGTTTTTAATTGTTACTAGATTTAGTATACGTCATTCGCTAGAGCTTTCGTAGACCTTTAATTTGATACCAAACTTGATATACTTTGGTCTTTAGATGGTCGAGATATTGTTTATTGTACTAGTATCTATGACCTGCGCAGAAATATGGATTATTTTAGGCTACAACGAATGTGTCAAAAAAAGATAGAATTTGTGTGTGTGTGTGTGTTTTAGAAAATTGTTTTAAATTGTTACTAGATTTAGTAAACGTCATTCGCTCAAATTTGCGTAGACCTTTAATTTGATACCAAACCCGATATACTTTGGTCTTCAGATTATCGAGATATTGTTTATTGTACTAATATTTATGGACTGCGCAGAAATATGGATTATTGTTTGCTACTACGGATGTGTCAAAAATTAATAAAATTTGTATGTGTGTTTTTTAAAAAATTGATTTTAATTGTTACTAGATTTAGTATACGTCATTCGCTAGAGCTTTCGTAGACCTTTAATTTTATACCAAACTTGATATACTTTGGTCTTCAGATGGTCGAGATATTGATTATTGTACTAGTATCTATGACATGCGCAGAAAAATATGGATTATTGTTTGCTACTACGCATGTGTCAAAAATAGATAGAATTTGTGTTTGTGTGTGTTTTAAGAAATTATTTTAAATTGCTACTAGATTTAGTATACGTCATTAGCTAGAGCTTTTGTAGACCTTAAATTTGATACCAAACTCCATATACTTTGGTCTTTAGATGGTCGAGATTTTGTTTATTGTACTAGTATCTATGGACTGCGCAGAAATATGGATTATTGCTTGCTACTGCGCATGTGTCAAAAATTAATAAAATTTGTGTGTGTGTTTGTGTTTTAAAGAATTGTTTTTAATTGTTACTAGATTTAGTATACGTCATTCGCTAAAGCTTGCGTAGACCTTTAATTTGTTACCAAACTCGATATACTTTGGTTTCAGATGCTCGAGATATTAATTATTGTACTAATATCTATGGACTGCGCAGAAATATGGATTATTCTTTGCTACTGCGCATGTGTCAAAAATTAATAAAAATTGTGTGTGTGTGTGTGTGTGTTTGTGTGTGTTTTAAGGAATTGTTTCTAATTGTTACTAGATTTAGTATACGTCATTCGCTAAAACTTGGTAGACCTTTAATTTGATACCAAACTCGATATACTTTTGTCTTTAGATGGTCGTAATATTGTTTATTGTATTAGTATCCATGACCTGCGTAGAAATATGGAGTATTGTTTGCTACTACGCATGTGTCAAATATTAATAGAATTTGCGTGTGTGTGTGTGTGTGTGTGTTTTAAAGAATTGTTTAAAATTGTTACCAGATTTAGTGAACGTCTTTTGCTAAAACTTAAGTAGACCTTTAATTTGATACCAAACTCGATATACTTTGGTCTTCAGATGGTCAAGATATTGTTTATTGTACTAGTATCTATGGACTGAGCAGAAATATGGATTATTGTTTGCTACTGCGCATGTGTCAAAAATTAATAAAATTTGTGTGCGTGTGTGTGTTTTAAAGAATTGTTTTTAATTGTTACTAGATTTAGTATACGTCATTCGCTAGAGCTTTCGTAGACCTTTAATTTGATACCAAACTTGATATACTTTGGTCTTTAGATGGTCAAGATATTGTTTATTGTACTAGTATCTATGACCTGCGCAGAAATATGGATTTTTGTAGGCTACAACGAATGTGTCAAAAAAAGATAGAATTTGTGTGTGTGTGTGTTTTAGAAAATTGTTTTAAATTGCTACTAGATTTAGTATACGTCATTCGCTAGAGCTTTTGTAGACCTTAAATTTGATACCAAACTCCATATACTTTGGTCTTCAGATGGTCGAGATTTTGTTTATTGTACTAGTATCTATGGACTGCGCAGAAATATGGATTATTGTTTGCTACTGCGCATGTGTTAAAAATGAATAAAATTTGTTTGTGTGTGTGTTTTAAAGAATTGTTTTTAATTGTTACTAGATTTAGTATACGTCATTCGCTAGAGCTTGCGTAGACCTTTAATTTGATACCAAACCCGATATACTTTGGTCTTCAGATGTTCGAGATATTGTTTTTTGTATTAGTATCTATTACCTGCGTAAAAATATGGAGTATTGTTTGCTACTGCGCATGTGTCAAAAATTAATAGAATTTTTGTGTGTTTTAAAGAATTGTTTTAAATTGTTACTAAATTTAGTAAATGTCATTCGGTAAAACTTAAGTAGACCTTTAATTTAATACCAAACTTGATATACTTTGGTCTTCAGATGGTCGAGATTTTGTTTATTGTACTAGTATTCATGGACTGCGCAGAAATATGGATTATTGCTTGCTACTGCGCATGTGTCAAAAATTAATAAAATTTGTGTGTGTGTTCGTGTTTTAAAGAATTGTTTTTAATTGTTACTAGATTTAGTATACGTCATTCGCTAGAGCTTGCGTAGACCTTTAATTTGATACCAAACTCGATATACTTTGGTCTTCAGATCCTCGAGATATTAATTATTGTACTAAAATCTATGGACTGCGCAGAAATATGGATTATTTTTTGCTACTGCGCATGTTTCAAAAATTAATAAAAATTGTGTGTGTGTGTTTGTGTGTGTTTTAAGGAATTGTTTCTAATCGTTACTAGATTTAGTATACGTCATTCGTCAAAGCTTGCGTAGACCTTTAATTTGATACCAAACCCGATTTACTTTGGTCTTCAGATGGTCGAGATATTGTTTTTTGTATTAGTATCTATGACCTGCGTAGAATTATGGATTATTGTTTGCTACTGCGCATGTGTCAAAAATTAATAGAATTTGTGTGTGTGTGTGTGTGTTTTAAAAAATTGTTGTAAATTGTTACTAGATTTAGTGAACGTCATTCGCTAAAACTTGAGTAGACCTTTAATTTGATGCCAAACTCGATATACTTTGGTCTTCAGATGGTCGAGATATTGTTTATTGTACTAGTATCTATGGACTGCGCAGAAATATGGATTATTCTTTGCTACTGCGCATGTGTCAAAAATTTATAAAATTTGTGTGTGTGTGTGTTTTAACGAGAATTTTTTTAAATTGTTACTAGATTAAATATACGTCATTCGCCAGAGCTTGCGTAGACCTTTAATTTGATACCAATCTCGATATACTTTTGTCTTCAGACGGTCGAGATATTGTTTATTGTACTAGTATCTATGGACTGCGCAGAAATATGGATTATTGTTTGCTACTGCGCATGTGTCAAACATTTATAAAATTTGTGTGTGTTTGTTTTAACGAGTTCTTTTTAATTGTTACTAGATTTAGTATACGTCATTCGCTAGAGCTTGCATAGACCTTTAATTTGATACCAATCGCGATATACTTTGGTCTTTAGATGGTCGAGATATTGTTTATTGTACTAGTGTCTGTTGACTGCGCAGAAATATGGATTATTGTTTACTACTTCGCATATGTAAAAAATTTATAAAATTTTTTGTGTGTGTGTTTTTTTTTAAAGAATTGTTTTAAATTGTTACTATATTAAGTATACGTCATTCGCTAGAGCTTTTGTAGACCTTTAATTTGATACCAAACTCCATATACTTTGGTCTTCTGATGGTCGAGATTTTGTTTATTGTACTAGTATCTATGTACTGCGCAGAAATATGGATTATTGTTTTCTACTGCGCATATGTAAAAAATTTATAAAATTTGTTTGTGTTTTTTTTTTTAAAGAAATGTTTTTAATTGCTACTAGATTTATTATACGTCATTCGCTAGAGCTTTCGTAGACCTTTAATTTGATACCAAATTCAATATACTTTGGTCTTCAGATGGTCGAGATATTATTTTTTGTGCTAGTATCTATGGACTGCGCAGAAATATGGATTATTGT
The DNA here is from genome assembly GCA_950111635.1 of Agelastica alni. NCBI lineage: Eukaryota > Metazoa > Arthropoda > Insecta > Coleoptera > Chrysomelidae > Agelastica > Agelastica alni. The sequence continues at coordinate 52,856,823 of OX467713.1, forward strand.
TTGCTACTGCGCATGTGTTAAAAATTTTAATTGTAACTAGATTAAGTACACGTCATTCGCTAGAGCTTGCGTAGAACTTTAGTTTGATACCAAACTCGATATACTTTGGTCTTCGGATGGTCGAGATATAAATTATTGTACTAGTAACTATTTACTGCGCAGAAATATGGATTATTGTTTGCTACTACGCATGTGTCAAAAATAGATAGAATTTTGTTTGTGTGTGTTTTAAGAAATTGTTTTAAATTGCTACTAGATTTAGTATACGTCATTCGCTAGAACTTTTGTAGACCTTTATTTTGATACCAAACTTCATATACTTTGGTCTTCAGATGGTCAAGATTTTGTTTATTGTACTAGTATCTATGGACTGCGCAGAAATATAGATTATTGTTTGCTACTGCGCGTGTGTTAAAAATTAATAAAATTTGTTTGTGTGTGTGTGTTTTAAAGAATTGATTTTAATTTTTACTAGATTTAGTATACGTCATTCGCTAATGCTTTCGTAGACCTTTAATTTGATACCAAACTTAATATACGTTGGTCTTCAGATGGTCGAGATATTGTTTATTGTACTAGTATCTATGACCTGCGCAGAAATATGAATTATTGTTTGCTACTACGCATGTGTCAAAAATAGATAGAATTTGTGTGTGTGTTTTAAGAAGTTGTTTTAAATTGTTATTAGATTTAGTAAACGTCATTCGCTCGAGCTTGCGTAGACCCTCAATTTGATATCAAACTCGATATACTTTGGTCTTCAGATGGTCGAGATATTGTTTATTGTACTAGTATCTATGGACAGCGCAGAAATATGGATTATTCTTTGCTACTGCGCATGTTTTAGAAATTAATAAAATTTGTGCGTGTGTGTGTGTGTGTGTTTGTGTCTGTTTGTGTGTGTGTTTTAAGGAATTGTTTTTAATTGTTTTTAAATTTAGTATACGTCATTCGCTAAAGCTTGCGTAGACCTTTAATTTGATACCAATCCCGATATACTTTGTTTTTCAGATGGTCGAGATTTAATTATTGTAGTAGTATTTATGGACTGCGCAGATATATGGATTATTGTTTGCTACTGCGCATGTGTCAAAAATTAATAAAATTTGTGTGTGTGTGTTTTTTAAAGAATTGTTTTTAATTGTTACTAGATTTAGTATACGTTATTTGCTAGAGCTTGCGTAGACCTCGAATTTGATACCAAACTCGATATACTTTGGTATTTAGATGGTCGAGATATTGTTTATTGTACTAGTGTCTATGGACTGCGCAGAAATATGGATTATTCTTTGCTTCTGCGCATGTGTCAAAAATTAATAAAATTTGTGTAAGTGTGTGTGTGTGTCTGTTTGTGTGTAAGTGTGTGTTTAAAGAAATTGTTTTTAATTGTTACCAAAATTAGGATTCTCTAGAGCTTGCGTAGACCTTTAATTTGATACCAAACTCGATATACTTTGGTCTTCAGATGGTCGAGATATTAATTATTGTACTAGTAACTATGGACTGCGCAGAAATACGGATTATTGTTTGCTACTGTGCAGGTGTAAGAATTAAGAAAATTTGTGTGTGTGTGTTTTTTAAAGAATTAATTTTAATTGTTACTAGATTTAGTATACGTCATTCGCTAGAGCTTGCGTAGACCTTTAATTTGATACCAATCTCGATATACTTTGGTCTTCAGATGGTCGAGATATTATTTTTTGTACTAGTATCTATGACCTGCGCAGAAATATGGATTATTGTTTGCTACTACGCATGTGTCAAAAATAGATAGAATTTGTGTTTGTGTGTGTTTTAGGAAATTGTTTTAAATTGCTACTAGATTTAGTATACGTCTCTCGCTAGGGCTTTTGTAGACCTTTAATTTGATACCAAACTCCATATACTTTTGTCTTCAGATGGTCAAGATTTTGTTTTTTGTACTAGTATCTATAAACTAGGTACGCAGAAATATGGATTATTGTTTGCTACTGCGCATGTGTTAAAAATTAATAAAAATTTTGTGTGTGTGTGTTTTAAAGAATTGTTTTTAATTGTTACTAGATTTAGTATACGTCATTCGCTAGAGCTTTCGCAGACCTTTAATTTGATACCAAACTTAATATACCAGCGTTTCTCAAACGGTGGGGCGCGCCCCCTAAGGGGGGCGCGTTTACATGATTGGGGGGGGCGCAGTACAGATTAAAAATAAAATGGTAATGATAAAATGCTACAGATAGATTTTTAAAAAATCTATAATGAAATTTAACTTACTTAATGATGACAAAGAAACATTCTAAGGACTAATGGCTAACATGAGCTTGTTTTAAGGCGCACAACTTCTCTTAATTTGGTTCTATGTTAGAGATGGCCACTCTGAGATCATTTTCTACTTGAAGTTTATTTCTGTATTTAGATTTCACGACAGCAAGTGCAGAAAATCCAGTTTCACAAAGGTAGGACGTTGGAAAAGGCAACAGAATTCTAAGCGCTTTGGCTTTTATAACGGAGTAGTCGTTCGGAAGTTCAGTCCAGAAGTTTGTTAAAGATTTGTTAACAAAGTCTGATTTTTGTAAGGGATTTGTTGAAATATCTATCAGTTGTTCTTCTTCTTGCAGTGATAGTCCGACAGGTCTATTTTCGAATGGATTTAAAACCCAGCTCCAGTCTGACCACTTGATATCTTTCTCTGCAAAGAAGTATCGCTTGAAATTCTTAGTTAAGTTTTCTAAATGGCTTCCTATGGTTTTTAGCATTACAGCTTTATGAATATCTTCCAATGGGGAATCTTGCACAAAATCGCAAAATGTGGGAAACATTTCCAAACTGTTTTCTTTCAATTTGTTATGCCATAACTGCAATTTTTTACAAAAAGCATCAATCTTTTGACTTAAATCAAATATATATACGTCTTTTCCTTGCAGCTGAAGATTAAGTATATTAAATTTTTCAAAAAAATCTACTAAATAAGAAAGCTTCAGTAAAAATAATTTGTCGAAAAAATCTGTTGAATGCTTGTGACCTTCCTCGCTTAAAAATATCGCTATTTCCCTCCTTAATTCAAAGACACGCTTAACCGTCTTACCGCGTGACAACCATCTGGATGAGGAATAAAACAACCAAGATTGATGCTCAGCTCCCATATCTTCACACAGAACAGAGAACATCCTTGTTTTTAGTGGTCTGGTTTTTATAAAGTTAACAACTTCAATAACTACTGTCAAAATCATGTTTAGTCCAGGGCTTAGCTTAGATTTTGATGCTAACGCTTCCCGATGTATCATGCAGTGCGTCCAGATAATTTCTGAGGATTCCTTTTTTACTAGCGCTTGTAAACTGTTGTATTTACCAGACATGGCTTGAGCTCCATCGGTGCAAATCGCAACACAATTTTTCCATTGCAAATTCATTTTAGTAATAGAATCATTTGTAATCTTGAACAACTCGGTGGCTGTAGTTCTTCCTTCAATCTGTTTACAAAACAATAAATCTTCACATATTTTAGAACAATGACAGAATCTAATGTAGCAAATCAAATGGGAATCATTACTAGAGTCAGTTGCTTCGTCAAGTTGTATAGCAAACAAGTTTCCAGTAAGCTCAGATTCAAGCTGCTGCTGCATATCAACTGATATATCGTTAATTCGTCGACAGATTGTATCATTTGACAGAGGAATATTGTTAAGTTGTGAAGTAAAATTTTCACCAAACATTATTTTTACAATGTCTTTGCAAGCGGGTAAAATAAGTTGCTCTGCAATAGTGTGCGGTTTTTTGCATTAAGCTACTTTGTATGCCACTTTATATGATGCCAAGAGAGCCTTCTCATTTACTGCCAGTACTCTATGGAAGCTGGATTTTTGTTTTTTAAACAATCTGAGTTTCTCCACAAAAAAATCTCGCGGTTTATTGACATATTCTCTGTGCAGCGTTTCTAGATGCCTCTGTAATTTATTTGGTTTCATGCTATCTGCAGCCAATACTTTTAAACAGATAACGCATTGTGGTTTTTCTTCGCCACCTACTTTAAGGCTAGTAAAGCCCAAATTTAGGTATGATGGGTCATATTTTCTTGTTTTAGATTTCGGACGATTTCCACCTGAACCTGTCGATGTACAAGCCCCGTCATCCTCAAGTTTTCGTTTTAAAAATTTATCCATACTACATCTACTTATACACTCACACTTCACAATAATGCTTGCTTAGTGTTAAAACACCTTCACTGAGAGACTGAGAATACCGTATGTGCGCTTCTGTATTTATAGTCGCGTTCAGACAGTTCGAGAAAGATCAGGAAGCTTGAATACGTGGCACGAACGCCGCGAACTTTCCGACAGCATCTTTGGCGCTCTCGACGAGACAATGTTGCCTATTTTAGTCCAAATTCCTAGGTCTACGCATTGGGGGGCGCAACATTTTTTAAATTAAAACAGGGGGGCGTGAATAACAAAAGTTTGAGAACCGCTGGTATAAGGGATGAGAGTATTGCACAAATGGGTAACGACAACCTTACCAAGCAATGTAGAACACTTGATAATATGGTCTGATAACTGTCCATCACAAAATAGAAATGTGAACTCTGTGTTAGCCTATTTCAATATTTTGCGAAACGTTCCTACTCTAAGAACGATCAGTCATAAATTCCTATTGAGAGGTCACACACACCTAGAAGTTGATAGTGACCATTCATTAATTGAGAGGGAAAAAAAAGAATGGGTCAATTTCAAATTATGACTCCATGGGATTGGCAACAATTGGTGAGATTGAAAAGTCACAAAATACCTTTCAATGTTACAAGTATGGAAACATCCGATTTCAAAAATTTCAAGTCATTGATAGAAGACCAGAATGCTCCATTTATCTCGAAGAAGAAGTCTGAGAGTGGAAGAAATTTCAAATTATCCGAAATAGTAGAAATTTAGGTGCGCAATGAGGAAATGGGCAAACTATTTTATGAAACGGATTTTAGCGCAGACTACGATACCATTGATTTTTCTCGTGTGTCTCGTAATGCACACTTTCCAGAAGAGATACCATTGGTTTCAGCAACTTTGAAGTCGATCAGTTCGAAGAAGTACAAGCATTTACAGAATTTATTGAAGTGGGTACCAAAGATATTTCATCCATTTTATACAAATCTTCCACAGGCAGATACAGTTGATGAAGATTAATGAGAATCCTAGTGAATATATACATTCAATTTATTTTTGTATTTTAAATAAAAAATTTCGCATTTCTTTTAGTTTCACTAGTACTAAGTCACACATTTTTTAAAAGTCAGTCGATGGTAAAGTGTATTAAGTCCTCAAAAATCATTCTAGAGCATTTTTTTTATTTTCGGAAAATGTCAAGGAATCGTAGATTTCAACATCTTGAAAGGTATGTTTAATTTTTATAATGATGAGTTATTGGAAACAAATAATATTCATGATTATTTGTGTGTTCAGAACTTTTTCCTCTTATCCTGAGAAACATATATATATATATATATATATATATATATATATATATATATATATATATATATATATATATATATATATATATATATATACATATATACATCTTAGTACCATATTACTTCCTTTCAAAACGCATACATTTTACATCCACCCTGAAACATGTATTTGGCTTATGTTTTGCAGTGTATATGTAATCTGCAGAAAATGTTGCATTGTGCAGTCTAATTTTGTTTGTTGTATTCGGAAAAAAATGTATACATTTTTTTATATTATACAACTATGTTATTTCCTTTTATTCAGATACTTATTTTGAATCCACGTTTGCGTATATTTAAACTATATTACATCCAAATATACATACATTTTTTACCTACTGTACTTTTTTGTATCCGGCCATGTTGCCAATTTTCCTTTCTGATTAACATAGGGAATAACCGCGCGGATGTAATTTCGATTTGGGTTCGTTTAGGTCATGCTCCAAATTTTACCTGCTTAAAAGAGAATGAATACATATCTTATTTTTTTAAATTAAATAAAATGCAAGGTATATTAAATATAAGTATTATATTTCTATCGTTGTCGACATTCTCTATTATGTAATAACTGCGTTCGTTGATCTTTTATATTCCCATTTCGAAGTGTAAATTTTTGGCTATCGGAATGTTTAGAATATTGCAAGTTTATAGCGTTTTGTATTTTTAATTTTTATTTTAATGGTTTAATTGATTCTTTAAATAAAGATATTTTTTTTATACAAAAAATATAGCACTAGCAAAAATTGGTTTTTTTATATAAATTCTGAACAAACACCTTAATTTTTAGCCAATCCTTATTTTTCAATAACTCTGGATATTGAGATTGTAAATCATGGCAATCAAATTTTTTGGGAGGTTTTTTATTTGTAATATGCTTTTGGAAATACTTTGTCACCACTTTTTTCTGTTCATTAGTCCAAACAACTAAGATTCGCTTATTTTTTATTTTTTGGGGGACTGTTTTTAAAGGACCAGGAATAACATTTTGTACGACTTCAGGTTCATTACAAGATATTTTATTTTCTAAATTCTCCTGATTGTCATCATCACTTTCCATATCATTATTAATTAAAAGATCTTCCTCCAAATCTATTGCATTCAAAGTTTTTCCTTTATTTTTTCCTGCTTCGCCTTTTTCCATCAAAATCAATAATTTAGCAACTTTCGCTGTCTGATATACATCATCAGGCAAGCGATAGGAATTTTTATGGACATTTGATGTATGGCCCATAAATGTGGACAATTTTTCGATTTCGTTTTCTTTTAAATTAAATAATTTGGTTAATGTGGCTAAATGTTTTCTTAATCGAGTGCTAGTAAGAGCATCTGGATTTTTTGCACCACATGCTTTGGTATATTTAGACAATACGTTATAACCCTAAATTGTAAAATTTGATCCTGCTTTGCCGAATAAATAAGGATTTTCGTTTTCTAGAAACTCATGTCTTACTTTAAGTAACTCTCTATGTAATACTACATATCAGTACTAAACATTACAGCAACACCACGTCCCCTCTTTCCTCTGATAACCTCTCCTTTTAAGTTTTTTAATAATACCTTTTCTGTTTCGCTAACTGCTTTTTTGAACTCCTCATAGCTGACGTTCTTCTTATTTATACTTTTTGTGTAATAGAATTAATACAAAAGAAGTGAAGGAAGTATGTAAATCCTTAAAAAATAACAAAGCCCCGGGTCCAGGAAATATTGTAGGAGAATTATTTAAATACGGAACAGATAAATTATATAAAATGCTGCAAGATCTATTTCAAAGGTGTATTAATCAGTCCGAAGTCCCAGAAGAATGAAAAATATCACATATGTCAACAATACACAAAAAGGGGGACAAAAGCAAATGCGACAATTATCGAGGAATTGCCGTAACAAACACAATCAGTAGAATATATGGCAAGATCTAAAAAAACAGAATCGAAAGGGAATACACGGAAATGGAAGCAGAAGAGCAAGCCGGATTTAGAGCGGGAAGATCAACGATTGACCATCTGTTCTCACTAACACAAATTATAGAAAAAAAAACTAGCATTCAATCAAGAGATCCATATACTGTACGTTGACCTAAAGAAAGCATACGACAGCGTACCCTTAATTAAACTTTGGGAAACTCTGGAAACTTCCAACATTAATATTGAACTGATAAAAGGAGTAAAGTCATTATACAATAAAACCAAATCAAGAATTAAAGTTGGACAAAACCTAACAACAGGGTTTAATATCACAAAAGGGCTGAAACAAGGGTGTTGCTTGTCACCAACATTATTTAAAATATATTTGGAACGGGCACTAGCGAATTGGAAACGGAAATGCCAAAACATGGGCATACCTTTAGATGAGGACACAACATTATACACACTCTCATTCGCAGACGATCAAATTATAGTCGGCCAAGACATAGACGACACAGAGTATATGACACGAAAACTTATAGAAGAATATAAAATTTGGGGACTAGAGGTTAATGTAGAAAAAACGGAATATATATGTATTGGGGGAGTGCAACAGGACTTACAATTATCAAATGGACAAAAAATCAAACACACGTCAGCTTACAATTACTTAGGAATGAGAATATCAAAGGTTGGGACACTCGAAGAAGCAATATTGGACAGAAATATGAAAGGAAGAAGAGCAATATCAATGTTAAACGGAGTACTGTGGGATAGAACAATAAGCAACAACAACAAAAAAAGAATTTACGACACGATAGTGAAGAGCATAATAATGTACGGTTGCGAAGTATGGCCTTTGAAAGAAAAGATCGAAAGAAAAATTAGAGCCACAGAAATGGATTACTGGAGACGAGCAGCGGGGAAATCAAGACTAGAAAGAGTTACAAATGAGAGGATAAAACAAATAATGGGAGTACAGCACGACATCACAGACGAAATAAGAACTAAACAGTTGATATGGTACGGGCATGTTCAAAGAATGCCACCAGACAGAATCCCAAAGAAAATATTACAGTGGAACCCCAGAGGAAGAAGAAGAAGAGGAAGACCACGAAAGAGCTGGAGAGAAGGCATACAAAAAGAGATGGAAGAGAGAGATCTGAGAGAGGACATGTGGACGAATAGAGAGGAATGGAGATTAGGAATCGCAAGACGCCGACGCACGTTTTAACGCGATATATATATATATATATATATATATATATATATATATATATATATATATATATATATATATATATGTGTGTGTGTAATAAAATGCGCTGCTATTCGCCAGGACGTCTTCTATTCAACAATATAGTCCTGCAATAAATGGTTTCTAAAAGTATGTTAAAAGCGTCTACATTATGAATATTTTGCTGAAGAGGTCCTAGCGCGTCTCGAGCTTTTAAAATTAAATATTCCTTTAATAATTTTAAGTCACTGGCTAAAGGCTAAACAGTTATTTTATTAAAAAAATTTATGTTCCAGTCGTTGCCTGCTCGATTAGATACGTCAAATCGCCTGTTAGCCTGCATTAAGTGAACGAAAGTTTTTAAATTTGTTTCATATTTCGAATTTTCAACAGAAGATTCATTTTTTAATATCATATAGGTCCCTACATCGCAACATTGCTTCAGGGAAGTACTGATATTCATAGCATATGTTGGCGAAATAAACAAATCTTTTAAACTATCATATTTTGCTACTAATTTTGTTGCTCTCACAATTTGATCATAGTATTTTGGCTGAAGTGCGTGAAACATATTTTAAACAGAGGGCTCAATTGTCTTTAATTCTAATAGTAGCCGATAAAGTTCTCGCATTTTTCTACTGGTTACATTAATTTCATGCTTTTCTCTATGTATTTGCAAGTACCTAGCGCCAAAGGCGCATATGAGCAAATCACACTTAGCTTTAAGAGAAATTATATAGGCTTTCATTCTTGGAAATACTTTTTCCTTCAAACGTTTATCAACGTTACGTTTATTCTAAAGTAGAAAATTCTGTCCTTCTGCTTGAGCATTTTTAGTCTCTTTACCTGTACATTTTTTTCTATGTCGATATAAAAACTTAAACCTATAAAAACCAAAACAACTTGAACATGGCAGAAAAGTTTGATCGAAGAGCTTGTTTAATAGGTTTTATACAGTCCACTGAATTGATGATATAGTTTTCTTTAAAAGAGCTAAAAGTTTTCTTCTTTCAGTAGATTTAGGTTTTTTGGAAAATATTCTCTGCACTTCTATTTCAGAACTATGGTTCTATTGCATGTGCCTTACAAAATTCGTTACTTAAGTTTCACAGAAATAGCAGGTATCCTTCTTTCTTTTATATTTTGTTTTGCTTGTATTACAAATAGATTGTTCCATTCTGTCATGATTATTTTCACGACCTCTTGATAATTCACAACCTGTTGTTTGATCTTGTTTTTGTGCAGTGTTGTAGTCCATCTAAAATAAATATAATCTAATAAGACAAATAATTAAAAACTTGGTATTAGATATTATTGACATTGCGATGTGGGTGACTAAAAGTAACATTTAAATGCATCAAACCACAATTTTTTAATAAAAATTATTTTAGTCACACATTTTAACTATTTAAGGATATTTTTTTTAGTATTAATTTTGAACGGAAAATAAAAAATTTGGTAGGATTATAAGTGATTTGACTGAGAAAAATAATATTTTTAGTACGAAAATATTTTTAAAGCCTCTATGTGCTATTTCATTTTACCTGATTTTGTTGAACAAAAATATTCGTCATATTTGGTAAAATTTCTGTCTTTTCAGGAATGTTTTGGAATTTTATATTTTGTAGAACAAATAGAACAAATAGAATTTATTATAATGATTATTTTATGGTCTAAATTAATACTTTTTTACACTCCCTTCCTTTATTGTCGTCATAGTTTTTCAATGAGGTTGAATTTATATCACTAATTTTGATATTAGACTGAGTGTCATCACACCTAAGACTGTTATAATCCGGAAAATATTCCGCATCAGCATCACTGTCGTGCTTAGGCGACTCCGGTGAATCAATTCCTAGTTCCGTATAATTCAGCTTAACTTGTTCCTAAAATCGGGTAGTGTTTAATATTTTATTACCGACCTACTTTTGAAATAACACACTATGGTTATAACAGTATTTTATCTATACAGTACGTTTCTAAAATCACCCCTTCCCCCTTTTATTTATTGAACGGGGTGTTATCGAAATGAGACCAAGATAGGGTGAAATTAAATTTTGGCATAAAAGTTAACTCAGACACCTTCACGTTGTTGTCGGGACACCTAGGAAGTCGGAGATGTCAAATGGTATACAAGGTCCAGTGACACATTGTTTTAAAGGTATTTTTAACCTCTTTATTTGGGTATTTAAAACAAAAATATTAGTCAGATTAACATACATATGTATATGTGTAAAAAAAAATAAAAACTGACTTGTTTTAAATAAACGTTGCTAAAATATTTCACTGTGCTGTAAATGGTTAATTTTCTTGCATAATACTAAAATATATTAAAAATATTTCCCTTGTAAAATTTTTATTAATAATCCGAATTCAATAAACAGAACGTCGATGTTTAAAACAACGTGTCACTTGACCTGACTTCATAGGCGACCCAACAAAAACGTGAAGACGTCGGGGTTAACTTTTATGCCAAAATGTAATATTTTTGGCATAGTTTTTCAGTTCGTCTTGGTCGCACTTCAATAACTCACCTCGTTCAAAAATAATAGAAAGGAAAGGAACTTTATAAACGCAGTGTATATATTCTTAAAGAAGTTAATTTAAAATTCCACTTCTGTACATTTTTGACTTTTTAAAAAAAAAAAAAAAACTTACCATTGATGCCTCTGTATCGTCTATATTTGATTGTTTAATTGTAAAAGGAGATAGTGGCTTGTTGCAAAACCATCTTTTTATTTTTTTTTCCCCAAAAAATTTTACACCTTCCTATAAAAATGTACATAATTATATAAAAAAATATTTTAAGACAATCTAATAAACGATTTACTTACGGAATCTTGAAAAAATGAATAAGTCGACATATTATTAACAAACCAGCACTAATAACCTTAAATCAAATGTTACGATTCCACTCATAAATAAGCGAACAAACGCAAAGATTTATAATTTACAACTGAGAGAATTAGGGGAAATCCAAGGCGCCTATCCTCCATAGTATTGAAGCGTGCCCTGACATTTTTTGGTCCCATTTACCGTAATGACAAAATGGAGAAACTAGATGTGCAGGGTCATTCTCCCACTGGTTGACGAAGTGGTCGATCTCCTACACGCTGGGTGGGTCTAACAAATATGTGTCTCAATCTAAACGTCAGCGGGGCTTCCGAACTGACTTATTATCGGATGAGATGGCGAAACACCGTTAAGAGAGCATATCGGTAATACCTTGGCCAATATCAGCAACAACTGACAATAAAATGAGTTTACAACACATCTAACAAGATGTTATGACTGTAATGATGATGATTATTATTAGTGACAATTTTATTTCGATTATCGAGCTTTTTTCTGTTGCAAACTACCACGGCTGGTTTTTCCTATCTGTCAGCTTGTCCTTTTCTTTCCTTTTTCCTGTTGGCTGTATTTTTGGTTACCGGTTGACAACTGTTATGGAAAGAAGCATATAAGTTTCCATTAAATGCTGGACAAGTTTGAGTGATCTCTGATAACTGATATCTGTGGGTTTTCGAGGTCGGAGATTACGATTTTTTAGACGACATTCGGATACTTAAGAGGATGGCTCTCCATTATGACCGTCAAGTTTTAGGAATATGGTTCGATTCATTAGAAAATTGATATGAGTAAGTTTTTGGAGTCGACGATTAGGGAAGGGAATCTTTCACCACAATTAATAAATTACACATGGCGGCTCCGATATGGCAAACAAATTTTTTACTCATAGTCCGATTCGATTCGACATCAATGTATGAGAGTTTTCAGGGAGGAATATTAGGGATATTTTGTTACAATTAATAAATTCAAAGTGGCTGCTCCAATATGGCGGATATATTTTATGATTACGGTTCGATTCATTAGGAAATTTATATCTGTAGGTTTTCGGACTCGCAAGATTGATACATTTTTATTATAATTTAAAAATTTACCACGGCAGCTCCAATATGGCGGACAAATGATGATGATGATGATCGATGATGATTATACTCCGATTCGGTCAACACGAACGCCAATTTAACACAATCAACACATTTTTGTCTTCATTCCAGATCTTTTACTGCATTCAACTTTTCCGACACGATGCGTATAAAATTCGACTTAACCACGGAACCCTGCAATAACGCCAAGTTACTGGCCCTACTATGTACTATTGTATCGATCGTTGGTAAAACATTGAAACCATGACAATAAAACCCCCAATAATCTTTTTTAAAAAATAAAATTACTTAATAAAATCTCAAAAGTACCAACGAACAATAACACTAATGCAAGTAGTTCATTGTATTTAAAACAATTTTCGGTAATAATGTATTATCGTACCAATCGTCGGTAAAACATCGAAACCATGACAATAAAAAATCCCCCAATTCAACTTTGCGCAAAGTATGTCAAGCGTCAGGTCAAACGTCACGTGAGTACGTTTAAAAATATACACATATGCACAACAGTACAACATGCACATTAGTAGACATTGTAGCCATTGTTAACATATGACATTGTTGCCATTGTTGACATTGTTGCCGTTGTTTACGTAAGGCATTGTTGACTACCATTGTTTACATAGGGCATTGTTGACATATGACATTGTAGCCATTGTTAACATATGACATTGTTGCCATTGTTTATATACGGCATTGTTGCCATTGTTTACCTACGGCATTTTTGACATATGTCTTTAAATTTCTCTTATACTTATCATATCGATCGTTGGTAAAACATCAAAACCATGACAATAAAACCACCAATAATTTTTTTTAAAAATAAAATTACCTAATAAAATCTCAAGAGTACTAACGACCAAGAACACTAATGCAAGTAGTTTATTGTATTTAAAACAATTTTGGGTAATAATGTATTATCGTACCGATCGTCGGTAAAACATGGAAACCATGACAATAAAAACCCCAATTATCTTTATTAAAAATAAAATTACTTAAAATCTTATGAATCAAACAAACAAAAATTAGCTTAAGTCCTCATGATAACATTTATTGCCTGGGACTATCGACACTTTTCCTGTAGGTCATTATAGTTTGAATAATTTTTTTTTTCTTTTCACCCTAGCACTTTTCTATAGTTAAAAAAATGAATAGTTTGATCCTTATTCAGCTTTTAGACGATACATATCTTTTAAAAGGTAGTGTCAATGCCGGGATGCGTACGCGCTCACTGGAAGCTACAAAAATAATATAGATAGGTATATATACGGGGGGCGCATGAACTGGCAAAACTTTTGGAACTATTGGAAAAAATATCTTTTTAACAAAAAAAAAACCTTGGTTAAAAGAACTTTTTAAGTTCCCTTTTTCATGTATCACGCAAAAAAGTGTCTTGCGGCGTCATCAAAAGATTCAGCATTACGCAAAGTACGTCGACCGTCACGTTAAACGTCACGTGAGTACGCCAAGCGTCACGTTAAACGTCATGTGAGTACGTCAAGCGTCACCTTAAACGTCACGTGTGTACGTCAAACGTAAACACAGTGTCACGTTAAACGTCACGTGTGTATGTCAAACGTAAACATCACGTTAAACGTCACGTGTCACATTAAAAAAAACACGCACACACCAGTTTGATTTAAACAATCTGCAAGGTTGAAGCCCTAAATCGAGCTGAACACTCGTTTAACGACTACAGCTACCAGTTCATTTGCAAAGAATCAGTTTAAACTCGCGAACAACGCAGTGTTCGGCAAAACAATGGAAAATAGATGCTTTCGCAGTTAGTAAGTTCATTCGAGGATCGTTACAGGGCAAAAAATTTCATTTCTAGCGCGAGATTTCACAATAGATCAATTTTTGATGATAATCTAATACGCAAAGTACGTCGACCGTCACGTTAAACATCACGTGAGTACGCCAAGCGTCACCTTAAACCTCACGTGAGTACGCCAATCGTCACGTTAAACGTCTCGTGTGTATGTCAAACGTAAACGTCACGTTAAACGTCACGTGTCACATTAAAAACACACACACACACACCAGTTTGAATTGTGTGATATTTTTTTGTATATGTATGGGTGTCACAAGAAGTCAAAAGGACCGAATGTTGGCATGTGACACCACTTTTGCATTAGCAGCAGTACGTTGACCGTCACGATAAACGTCACGTGAGTACGCCAAGCGTCACGTTACACGTCATGTGAGTACGCCAAGCGTCACGTTACACGTCATGTGAGTACGCCAAGCGTCACCTTAAACGTCACGTGTGTACGTCAAACGTAAACGTCACGTGTGTACGTCAAACTTAAACGTCACGTGTGTAAGTCAAACGTAAACGTCACGTGTGTACGTCAAACGTAAACGTCACGTGTGTACGTCAAGCGTCACGTGAGTACGCCAAGCGTCACGTTAAACTTTTGAATATTGCGGGTATGTAGGGTATTTAACGCCAATTTTTTTTATGTCCAATAAGTCTAATTGTCAAAGATCAAACATACCTTTGATTATAGTACGTCTTTGAGGGAATTTTTTCCGTATCGTTTTGTGCAGCTCATTTAAGAGTTGAATTTTTTCTTTAGAGTGCATATTATGGTGTAATACCGGTTAGCTTCAGCTCTACACTGTTAATACGATTATGGTTATTCGTATTTATAACCTTAATATTGTTCACAATACCTAAAATGTTACTTTTCAGACGGTTTTGATATGTTCTGCAAATTCTTGTTTCAATTCACGTATACTTTCAACACACATGTTCGTAGAAGCAGTAAATTTTTTTTGAATAAATGCTTTGGCTACGACAATTTAATCGTCAACGTATAGCTTCGTAGCCATATCCCTACCTGCTACGGGGGGGAGTTTGAAAAGCTTATTAAGAGACTCATCTTGTTCCGATTTACCCAATTTTAACGCCAAGTATTTTTTGCGAGTTGATCTAGCAAGTTCAGACACTTTTTTCTTGCGCAATGCAGCAGCCTTATCGGCAGACATATTGTCGTAGACTAAAGACATGACTTACAATTTTATATATTTATCGAATCCTTTGCGATACCTACCATCATTAAAAGAGAAATCCTTCATAATTACCAAAGTACCATAGCGGTCAAACTAGCACTTTGAACACATATTTTTAAATGTGTCAAATGCCATGTCTGAAGATACGTGTTCGTCAAATTTCAAATTCACCTCATCTTGTTTGAACAGCACAATTACATTACAATTGTCGCGTATAAGCTATTTCGGTATTTTTGAGTATGTTTGACAAAGATATGCAGCATGGATGTCCTTATGTCTATACAATTTTTTGCTGGCCGTCACAGGCTACGTCATCGAATAAAAAGACAGAATTCGGTCGAGCTTTATCTAGACTAATTATTTCCTCGTTGTCTTTAAATGGAAAATACCCAACACCCTTGACTTGTGCGATTACTTCTTGCAGCAATTGGTACTTCGGTTAGAATAACGATTTTTAATAAACATAAACGTTTTTGAATTTCCACACCCACTGGGACCGCATATAATAGCACGGAAAGAATATGGTAACAATTACCATGTTTGCTGATCGATGGCGTAAAGGTAAAATCTAAATTTTCAATGGGTATCGTCTGCTCTTGTTGAACGATCTTCATCATGTGTGTTGTTTTTCTTGGTGTTTTTCCATAAATATAGATGTCACCACTTGTGCGTATTTTAATGTTGGTGATTAAAAGAGAAGATCTTTTAAATTCTCTCATTAATAAACTACTTATTAAACTTCACTAACCTAGCTATCAGTACTGTGAACGTAAGTTAATTTCGACCTAATAAATAATTTACTAAAAAAAAATGCCTTTTTTGCAGCCGGAACCAAACTGGTAAAACGCATTGCACGTGGTGATCCAGGCATAAACCCTTTAGACTCTGCATGTAAAGAGCACGACATTGCTTATTGGCAAAATAAATCTCTCGAAGAACGACACAAAGCCGATCAGATACTTGAAAACAAGGCGTGGGAGCGTGTCAAATCAAAAGACGCATCCTTTAGAGAAAAAGCTGCTGCATTACCTGTGACAGGTGGAATGAAGGTGAAAAGAAAGCTGGGAATGGGATGTCATCGCAAACGTCGTTCTTTTCATCGAGATGTTGTTTTGAAGGTGGGAAAGTCCATGAAGAGAGGAGCATCTTTAAAATACACCGCAACGTTTGCCTTACGGGCAGCCAAAGCACTTATTAAAGAATTTGGTGGGAAAAAAGAAGTTGACGTTCCTCGAGTAATACCTGTAGCGAAATCCGGAGGTTTCCTACCACTTATTCCTTTGTTTGCTGGCCTTTTGGCACTTGGAGTTTTGTCAGGTGGTGCTGCTGGTATAGCAAAACCGTCATTGATGCTAAGCATGCGCAAAAGAAATTGGAAGAAGATGTACGTCATAATAAGGCTATGGAACGTGTCGGATCTGGCCTGTACCTGAAAAGCTACCCAATCACGCACTATCCGACTTTAACATAACACATTACGCAAAATTGCTTAAAATACCACATTTTCGAGGAGTTTTCAAGCGAGACACTCTCCCCAAAGACGGACCCCGAAAACAAGAATGCGCAGTGGTTAATTTAGATACCTTTTAGAATAGCGAAAGTCATTGGGTAGCTTACAGAAAGATAAACGACATTGTAGAGTATTTCGATTCATTTGGTAACTTAAAGCCGAAAGAAGTTGTTAAATATCTTGGAAAGAGTGTGCGAATTTTCTACAACAATAACCAATACCAAAACTATCAATTGTGGTCATTTGTGTGTAAAATTTCTACAACAACAAGAATGACAGAACTACAACATATCTATCATGGAAAAGCCTTGAGCAGTTACACTGTCGAAGAACTGAAGCACTTTCCCATTGAACATCTGATAGAGTGCGTAAGACCTTCGGAATTGCTTGATATGTGGCATAAACTTCCCAATGAATATCGAGCAAATTTTGAACTTCAAATACGACTGCCTTGTTTCATCCATTACAACCGACCTGATTGGACAACGCATTGTGACGGTTCACCAAGTTCACAAGTCACTTGTTTTCTTTGTAAACAAACTTTAAAAAAATAAAAATAATATTTAAATTCAAACATGTCTCGAATTTCATTAGTTATCATGTCGCAGTTGCCGAGAGTTAACAGCACAAATCACGTGTTTACCTTTCAACCTCCTACTCCTATTGTGCTCGATCCAAAGAATGATTACGACAAGCTTCAAAGCTTTTTTGACATACTACATAACATAATTTGACGTGTCATGGATTGTCATTATATGTAATTTAACACGCATAAAATAATTAAAAAAAATTAAAATATTTATTTTACTATTAAAATTCTTACACTCTCATATTATATGTAGAAATGATATAGAGATTTTTTTGCACTTTCTGCTTGGGAAAGGTTGGATCTAGGCATCTCTCGAAGTAATTTTTTAATTTTTTGAAAAAAAAGTACGAAATTTCGGCCATATTCACTATTTTTTATCTCACTAGATATATCGTATTTCTAAAAAGTACTCAGAGAGAGGCCTCAATTATACAGTTGTCTTTATTGAAAAAAAAATTATTGCGATTCATCAAGAATTACTAGATCAAAAATTATTTTTGCTGAACCCATGCAGACACAATTACAGAGCATTTTTTATGACTGATTCGAGCAACCTTGCACCAAATAAGCACTTTTACATGCATACTATGAATTGGTTAATGAATCGTAATTTCATTCATAAAAACCAAAAATAGCACTGAAGCTATTCCAAAAATTTTAAAAAGAGATTCATTGCATTCCCTAATAAGACTAGTTAGGTGATGTTGGAGGAAAAATGGGGAGTTTAATGAAAACCATAACTGGTATTAACAAGTTCAAGGCTAGTTGCATCTACCTGGCTTTGAGTTTTGTTATTTCGCGGTATGGACATGTAAAGGTATAAAAATTAAAAATGTTTATCATAATGATACATTTTGGCAAAATAAGATGAAATCAAAATTAGTAGATTTTTTTATGAAATATTTTCTGCCGGAAATGGTTGACAGTAGATACGAGAGAAATATGGAAATAAGAGATTGATATAAGTTATTCTGTACAATTAGATTGTTTTGTGTTTATTTTGTTTTCAAATATATTCTGCGAGTTTTCAAGTCCAGTGAGCATACTAAATATTACTGAATACCTTGAAAAATGTCATTTATTCATACCTAACGAAGAAGAATATTTCTTAATATGTATGAAAATGTTCAATAGAGATTTTTCATAAACAGTATTTTTGCAGCGTTTTTTTTTCTGTGTGTATCTATTTTTTTATTAACTACCTACCCATATCCATATTCATCATATGCGAAATATTCATTACGATGAAAAGGATACGATTACGCAACAGTGAGTTGGAGTGAGACGCAAACAGCGCTAAGCGTTTTTTGTTCGTCATTGGTATCCGCCCCTTTCGCTCGGGATTTTTACTTCCCGCTTTACACCGCAAATTTACTCTCACATGTTTGTAAAGGTTAACCCCTTCTTAAAATATCGTCAAAAGAATTTGTATTTGAACGCGACGGCCATGTTTCTCGAGCCATTTAAATTTACAAATTTAAAAAACAAACAGTTTAAACAAATTTTAATTTACATGACTTTTATGGTTTATGAAATTTGCCACAAATTAGTTTTTTAAATTAAACAAATATTTTCAAAATCAAGATAGTTATTTTTAAAAAACCAACGAAATTTTTTTGATAAAATTATGTCACAAAATACGAAGATTTTAATAATTATCTTGTATGTAACATTAAATTTTTTTAAAGATTTGTATAAAATTTATAAATGGCTGCCTGAATTTAAAATATAATATAAAGTAAATGATTCTGCATCGATTAAGATAAAGAAATAGGTACCTTACCGATAATTTAAGCGAAATAATTCATTTTGAAGTCACCATTTACTCAATGTTATTTTTACCGGAAGTGGAATAATTTTTAAAGGAATCAAAAAATTTATGTTCTATAAAACTTGTACGGTTAAAAAATTTATTGTTAGTAAGTTCAGACAATTTGCGATTTTTCGAGCCCAAAAAAAAGCGGGGTATCCGATAATTGCAAAGAGATATTTTGTTTTAAAGTTCATAAAACTATTAGTTTTCAACTCGTTTCCGGTATGGATGTATGCAATATAAAAATCTGACAACACCGCATGACATCATGTCGATAATAACGTGCTCTTTATTTTCCTCTTTTCTTCTTCTTAGGCTTCCTATCTACTACTGGATGTTACCGACCACATATGCGTTAATATGTATAACTCGTATCATATGAAAATTTAAATTTAATGTGTTCCTGATTTTTTACAAGATTTAGGAGAACAAAAAAATTTAAGTTAATTGTTAATTTTATATGTACGTACCCATAAGTGTATATCATTCAAGAAATCGTAACTAATTTCAAGAAGAATTGTTGAATAATATTGATATTGTGAATCAAATTATTCATTGGACCGTTCCAAATTAGAGAGATAAAAAGGGAAAAAGAAAAATATCTAATAAACTTTTGGGTCATTAGTGTTGGCTTTGCACTGTCATCTTGGTAAAAATTATTCTGCTCCAGTGCTGTCCCTCATTAAATTATAAATATGGGTGATAATAGATATGAAGTGTGCAAACTTGATATTGATCCTGACTTGAATTTTATCAGATCATAACTAATGATGTTAATGCATTTGTTCCCAAAAGAGAATTCAAGTCGACTAATTTTTCCATATAGTATTATGCAGTACTCAAGCAAGTTATCATTAATTAAATATTAAATATCTTCAACGCTTCCAATTTCATATCAAGTGTACTTTTTGTATTTTCTGCTACTTTATATGCATCATTTTACTATTTTACTATCTTAATTTAAATTATAATGTTTTTTCTATACAATTACATTAATCTGTAAAATTATTGTAAAAATGTAAAATAATTATTTGTTAACAATATTCAATCGTTATAAAAAATGCTTGGTTATTACTAACAATAATTTTTCACTGTTATAGCGTCTTTAATGCTATTCTCTCAGTACTGTCACAAATTTATAATTCTCCAATTCCTATTTTTGTTTTATAAAACTATCTCTTTTTATAAAATATTTTCATTATATTTTTTATACAAATATTCCTAACATGCAATTATCATATTATTCAAAAGATCTTAAAATTCTGTAGTAGGTTAGGTTAGGTTAAAACGGCGGTTCAGATGGAACCCACTTAGGCCTTTTGGCCCGTTGTGATACCGTGATGGACAGCACGTAGACAGAAGTGGATAGAAACTGTTGAGGCTATGGACTTCAAACAATCCAGCAGGAAGGCGTGGACCCTCCTACGAAAACTTGGAAGTGGAAACGTGCCGATCCGTGACAATCCTGCCGTAACACCAAGTACTGTTGCCTCACATATCGTCTCCACTTCAAGGGCACCCGGAGACCGAGAGCACTCCACCCAAATTAAGAGGGAGCTTAAACGCCTAAAAGCCGCCGCCGAAATACATTCAACATACTCTCGGACCTTCACCCTCGAGGATATTACGAAGGCACTAGAGGGTGTCAAGTCAGGTAAAGCTCCAGGTTTCGATGGTATACACCCGGAATTCCTAATAAATTTAGGAAAAAGTGCCCGCAACTGGTTGGCAAAATTCTACACTAATATTTTAAACACAGGAATTATCCCACGCTCACTGAAACAAACAAAGATAATAGCGATCCTAAAACCAGGAAAGCCAAATGACAAACCAGAGAGCTATCGCCCAATCGCGCTTTTAAGTGCCAGTTATAAACTATTAGAACGCCTTTTATACAATAGAATAAGCGTGAAGATCCTAGAAAGCATACCAGTCGAGCAAGCTGGATTCAGGCCAAAGCGAAGCTGTACCGACCAAGTCTTGGCACTTAAGACTTATATAGAGGCCGGATACCAGAAGCAGCTCAAAACATCCGTCGCATTCATAGACCTGACTGCAGCATATGACACAGTCTGGAAACAAGGACTGCTCTATAAACTCCTACGTTAAATACCCTGTAAAACAACTGTGGGTTTAATCGATAATATGCTGAGCAATAGATTATTTCGCGTTGTCATGGGAAACTCACTGAGCGATTGGAAGAAACTCAATAACGGCCTACCTCAAGGCTCAGTATTAGCTCCTCTCCTGTTCAGCTGTTACATTGCGGATATGCCCACAACAAGATCTAGAAAATTTGGCTATGCTGATGATTGGGCAATAGCAACCAGAAGCAAATCGATTGAAGAGACGGAAGAAGTGCTAACAGATGACTTGGAAACCCTAGAGAAATACTTTCACAACTGGAGACTCCAACCTAGTGCAAGCAAGACGGAGGTTGCTTGTTTTCACCTAAACAACCGCATGGTCAATAGAGAACTCAATGTGAGCTTTGGTAACAGGCTGCTGCACCACAACCGGTATCCTAAATACCTGGGAGTTACTCTCGATAGAACTTTATCCTTCAAACAACACCTAACTAAGACTGCCTCAAAACTCAAAACAAGGAATAACATCATACAAAAACTCTGTGGCACTTCATGGGGATCCTCCGCAACGACGCTTCGATGTTCCGCGTTAGGGCTGGTCTACTCTACGGCGGAATATTGTGCTCCGGTCTGGCTAAACAGCCCTCATGTCAAAATGGTCGACGTTCAATTGAATCACACGATGCGTTTAATCTCGGGCACAATTAAATCTACACCGAGTTATTGGCTACCAGTTCTAAGCCATATCCCTCCTCCATCGATACGGAGATCCACTGCACTTGTCAGAGAGTACAACAAGGTTATTCAAAACCCACACCTACCAATAAACAGAGACATCGAGGACATAGACAGGAATAGGTTGCGTTCAAGAAAACCCCCCATCAAAACGGCTCTAAACTTGGAGGCCGTTGACTTCAACCCAATAAATGAGTGGAGGCAGAAATGGACCGAAGCAGCCCAACCGGAATTTCTCAACATGCCGTGCATAACAACTCCCCCAGCCGGCTTTGAACTACCACGCAAGACATGGGTAGCACTTAACCGGATTAGGACCAACCACGGCAGGTGTGCCGATGCCTTCTACATAATACCCTCCCCACAGTGTGACTGCGGCGCTGAAAGGCAGACGATCCGCCACATCACGGAAGATTGCAACCTGAGGGCATATGGAGGTCAGCCAAATGAGTTCCTGACAGCGACACCAGAATCAATTGATTATATTAACAACTTAGACATTCAACTGTAATTATGCTATATTTTCGTGTTTTTATACTTTACATTTTTACACTGTTTGTACATTGTGCTATATGTTGTCCTGTTAACTTATACAATATTTTATGTGATGTATGCCATACGATAAATAAATAAATAGCAGTGCCTTTCCCCTCTACCGTGAGAACCAGTTGGAACTTTTAATGAAAATTGTAAGGTCCTTGATGCTAACTGAGCTAAGATCAGTTAAATCATCAAAGTCCGGTTGCCCTAGTATATTAAGCCGTTTTCTGCCTAGAGCAGGGCAGTGGCAGAGAAGATGTACCATTGTTTCCTTCTCTTCCTCATCGTGACGACTTCTACAGAAGTCGTGTCGTAGGTTTGCGATTCCCATGCGCCGTACATGGGATCCGCCTGCCCAGTGTCCTGTTATGGTCGCGATCGCATTTCCAATGGACTCCCTGGTTAAAGTTAAGACATCCTTGGTTCGACGTAGATCTAGTTTAGGCCAGATCTGATTCGATGATGTGCATGTGGGTTCAGTTTGCCACCTTAAGTTGGCTTTTTGCACCACTTTGCTGTGCAAAAGGAATCGGCAGTTTGCAATTGGTTCTCCTTGTTGGGATGAGATAGATACAGCTGGGAGGGTGGTGCCCTCTCTTGTTAGCTTGTCTGCCTTACAGTTGTCTGGTATGTCCCTGTGTCCAGGTACCCAGACAATATGAACTCTAAACTTAGTTCCTAGCTCATTCAGGGTGGTACGGCATTGCACCGCTGCCCTAGAGGTCAAGTATACTGAGTTCAATGATTTGATAGCAGCATGGATATCTCGCTGAACTTTTGTTCGTTGCGGAGTATCCAGACAGCTGCTTCGGTTATAGCTGTCATTTCAGCTTGATACACACTACAGTGATCAGGCAAACGAAACGACGGGCTAAGTGAGGGGTCTTCTGAGAAGATACCGCAACCTACTCTTCCCTCTAGTTTAGAGCCATCCGTATAAAATACTGCGCCCTGAGGTTTCACCAAATTCTCAGCCCAATCTTCTCTGGATGGGATTTCCAGTGATCAGCAGACATGCCAATCTCTGGACTTTTCCTACTTTTGTATGGTTGACTCCCTTCTCTAGGGCTGGCCACCATACTAACGATCCATACATTAGAATCGGTCTTATGACTGTGATATAGAGCCAATGAACAACATGGGGTTGTAGCCCCCATTGTCTGCCGATGGTTCTTCTGCAGGTATAGGTCGCCACAGTGGCTTTTCTTACCCTTTCCTCCGTATTCTCCCTCCACAGCAGCTTTCGGTCCAAGATAACAACAGGATAATTTATAAATTGCAAAATTCAGGTATTTACCATTTTTTTCAGTTTTTTTATTTTCCATAAAAACCAGCTGAAAATCTAATCAGTTCTAATAACTTCCCACTGCGAAGTTAATAAATATAAATATTACAATATTACACATGCTTTTTTACATTGAATTAAAATTATCATACTTCTTCATACACATCAAATTATTCATTTAATATTTTATTTTCTGTATCACAATCTTTGCCTATCACTTCATTTATGCTATTATTATCGTCATCATTGTAATCATGACAATCATCCTCATCATCTTCGTTCACAGCATCATTACAATTTAAATTATTGTCACTCTCATAATCATCATCACTACCCAAACAACATTCATTATTATTTACATTATTGTGGAATATCTGATAAGGAATAATTGACAGGTTTCTTAAGTCTTTAATTAATTTTTCTATTATTGGTTTATTTTTTGAAGTTCTTGGTTTCCCATTTATATTTTCAGAAAAGAGAAATTGAATTCCATTTTCTCCATCTTGAGTGAAAATATCTATAAGTTGTTTCAAGATATTCCTGCTGCTATACGATTCTTCATTGTCTCCAACATACGGAGTGTTTCGAAGCTATTTTTTAACTTCTTAGCCACTGCTGTTTTCGCTTTTTTGGTCAAAATTGAGTACACTGATTTTGCATGTTTAGATATCAAATTGCTAACTTTGAATAGGTCAACAATTTTCAATAAATTATCTACATCGGTCATAGCATTATGTAAATTTTTTTAAGTATACTCACCAATAAATTCTTCTGCTAATGCAGTTAGCAAATACGATTTCTTTTCTTTTCTCCTGTTTGGTAAATACTTTCAAAAAACCACCAGTGTGTCGGAAATCATTTTCACTGTTTTCTGGAAGGCATCTAACAGTTGGTGCTTGCATAAATTGTTTAATAAAACGACATCATCTAATCTATACCAATTATAAGCTCTTAACCTTATGTTTTTGTTTTTACTGGCTACCTTAAAATACTCCAAAAAAACTTTTAGAACTTCTTTTGCCTAAACAGCTTTCACCACTTCACCCTGAAAATATAAATTTTCTTCATCCACAGTCAATCCAGTAACTTAACTTGCCTTTTTCTATACACTGAGTTGAAGCATAATGTACACATTGGACATCTCACTTTAATCCACTGCTGCTGCTA
Source organism: Agelastica alni (assembly GCA_950111635.1). Classification (NCBI taxonomy): domain Eukaryota; kingdom Metazoa; phylum Arthropoda; class Insecta; order Coleoptera; family Chrysomelidae; genus Agelastica; species Agelastica alni. Next base: position 52,882,134 of record OX467713.1, read on the forward strand.
TTTGACAGATTTCAGTCTCATTTGACAGACTTGTTGTTTCCAAGTAAAAAACAAATGTTATTTCTTTACCTGTCACCACATATTCTTTTTCGGTGTCTTTAGGGGCAAATCCTAATGAGGAAAAATCAAAACTGCGATCTGAGAAGTTTCCTTTTATTAATACATTTCCGTACTTCAGGGTCTTTTAATCTCTTCGCACGTACCTCTGCAATTTCATCCTTGGCTTTCCTATAGCAACAAATCTTTGGTATAATTACAGAATAAGGCTGTCAAAGTAATTTTCATAAAACTCTCATAGGTCATTAAAACACACAGTATAAAATGAATATCCTGATAGAAATTTTTGTGCGGAAACGTTTTAAAGGTACCTTTTTTTAAAAAAAACTGTGCTAAATTTATAGTGGTCATTTCAAGGGTAATTTTTATAAAAAGTTTTTACCTTGATTAAACACTTAAAATTTCTCGTACTTTTTTGCAACACAATTTACACATTATAATTTACCTATTTCACACATTCTTTTTGCAATTAATTAACGTAATAAGCGTCAATAATTCTTAAGAAATTGATCATTATTATTGATACATAAACTATTAACCTGTCCTACATATGACAGCATCTTAAACTCGTATTTGAAATTGCGACGTTGCCGATTCAAACCAGAAATAATGGTATAATAGATAAAATCTTTTTATGGCTCAGTTAATGAAAAAGAAGTTATATCTTATAGATTACTTTATAAATTTACAAGAGACAGTTTTTTAGTTAATGAGCAATTAAGTAGAGAACAAGTGCGCGTACAAAAGTTAATGTTTCAATTGGTTAAAAAAGGTACTGTTGGTGTTAGGTTAGACCGTAGGTTAGGTTAGGTTAGGTTTCATGTGAGTGGAGCGTGGTCGCCCCTCCACCGCGACCCTTAGTAGGTCTATTGTGGCTCACCCCTAGAGGCTACAGTTCACCGCACAATCCAGCCCTTCTTACGAAGTTCATGGTTGTATAGGTTGAGATTTTTTTAAAATCTGTAGGTTCTAGGTTAGTGTAACCAAATATGTTGAACCTTATTCTTCCCAGGCCGGGGCATCAACATAGTATATGTTCAGCAGTTTCGTCTTCCACGCAGCAGAACCGACAGTCCGTTTGTTGGTTCAGATCTATCTTTCTGAGGTGGTATCTTAGACGACAGTGTCCCGTAAGCAGTCCTGTTAGAATACGCAGGTCATTTCTGCTCCATTCTAGGATCTGCTTAGTTGTGTTTCTCGAGGGTTGTAACGGTAAAAACGCCTTCGAGTGGGTTAGCCCTGGTATGTCGGACCAGTACGTGAGTATTTTCCTCTCCGCCCAGTCCGAAATAATTGTTTTGGCGGCACTTGTGGTGACTCCAAAATCCGGTTCTGGTCCAGTGAACGCAGATTCGGCCCCCTGTTTTGCAAGGGTGTCGGCTTTTTCGTTTCCTTCCACCCCCTGGTGCCCAGGTACCCACAGTAGGGTCACCCTGTTGTTCGCACCAAGGTACTCTAAGGATTCGATGCAATTTCATACAAGTTTAGAATTTATCTTGTTGGAGTTCAGTGCTTTTAAAGCGGCCTGGCTGTCTGATATTATATTTATGTTTTTGTTTGCTAGAGGTCTGTTGGTCAACTCTCTTGCACACAATTCGATAGCGAATAGTTCAGCCTGAAAGATTGTGGCATACCTGCAAAGACTGGTATATATTTCAATCTTTGGTTTCCTGCTGAAAACACCGGTCCCAACTCCATCTGGGGTTTTTGAGCCGTCTGTGTACATTACGTATTCAGTCTCTGGGAAGAGAATTTGTCCCCTCATTCATTCGTCTCTCTTCGGAAAGAGGACTTTGAACGACTTTTCTACGTGTATTTTTGTGGCTAGCAAGTCAGGAACCATCCCGAGAATTTGGTGGTTTTTTGTTTCACTCAGTATCCCGGAGTGATCCCCGAGTTGCTCTCCATTTATTTGCTTTTCCAAAGACAGGAATCTATAGGAAACTTTCCTGGCCTCCCTCTCTAAGAGAATATCTAGGGGAGGGAGATGTAGGAGGTGTTCCATCGCTGCCGCTGGTGTGCTGGACATAGCTCCAGTTATGGCCATGCATGCCAGCCGCTGAAGGCCAGCAAGCTTTGCTCTAGCTGTCTGTTGTAACCCTTTGGTCCACCAGACTACTGAACCATACGTGACCATAGATATTATCATTGTTTGATAAATCCAGCAAATCTGTTTGGGGTTCATTCCCCAAGATTTTCCACATACTCTTCTGAGATTCCAGAGAGAAAACCTGGCTTTGTTTATTGTTTTTTCCAAGTGGGCGTTCCAGGTGAGTCTTTTATCCAGAACTACACCCAGGTATTTCACTTCCGTCGCAAATGAAATGCTCTCTCCGTATAGGACAGGCTGCCGAAGCTTATTTAGCTTTTTCCTTTTTGTGAAAGGAATAATTACAGTTTTTAGGGGGTTTACAGACATCTGTTCCCTCTCGCACCATCTGTATACTGTGTTAAGGGCTTCTTGGAGGACGTTTGAGATCGTCGCTTCAAATTTACCTCTAACTATTATAACCAGATCATCCGCATAGCATTGAAAATCTACTCCCTGCATGGAAAGCTCGCTTATCAGATAGTCGACTAGAAGTGACCACATTAGGGGGGAAAGTACCCCGCCTTGTGGACACCCCTTCGCCGCCCTGAACCTAACCGACTCTCCATGCAGTGATGATATTATATATCTGTTTTTAATCATGTTTTTGATCCAGTTACAGATTTTACTGTCTATCCCTCTACCCCTAATTGATGTATAGAGTGACTGTGGTAAGGCGTTATTAAACGCTCCTTCTATATCTAGAAAAGCTGCCAGCGCAATTTCCTTATGTTTAAGGGAATGGCCGATCTTCCCTACTAGATTGTTTAGAGCTAAATCCGTAGATTTGCCTGTTTGGTAGGCATATTGGTGGGGTTTTAAGGGATGTTCCCTAAGATTCCCCTCTCTAATATGTCTATCAATAATTCTTTCCAGAGTTTTCATTAAGAATGAGGTAAGGCTGATCGGCCGGAAGGATTTGGGTAGGGAATGATTCACCGTACCCGTTTTACGTATGTATACAACTCTCGCCGTTGACCAGCCCAGCGGAATATAACTCCACGCCAAACTCGCTCTGAATAGTTTAACCAGAAGAGGTAGTAAAATTTCGCTGCCCTTCTGAATGAGGGCAGGGAAAACACCATCCTCCCCTGGAGACTTAAATGGGGAGAAATAATTCATCGACCATTGTACCGATGTTTTGAAACATTTCTCCAGTCCTCCCTTTTGGGACGCGATGTCGATCCCATTGAAAGTGGAATTTGCTCCTGGTCCCTCAGAAGCAGACTGCCTGGAAAGTGGGTCTGCAAGAAAGTCTCTAACGTTTGCCTACCAGAGTCCGTAAAAGAGCCATCTGGTCGTTTTATCGATCCAATCTCTTGCGTCGGATCTCTGGCGAGAGCCTTGTGGGTTCTTGTGCTGGCAGGTAGATCTGATATACTCTGACAGAACCTCCTCCAGGATTCTCTTTTGGCTTTCCTTATTTCTTTGTTATAAGTCGTTAGAGCTGTACGATAGATTTCCCAGCAACCTGTTTCTTTAGCTCGATTGAAGAGACGTCGAACTTATTTTCTTTGCTTGTCTAAGCTTCTGCTCCACCAGGGTGTACCTCTATGGTCCCTCTTCTCCTTTAATGGGTAGTTTTCCTTATAGGCCGTTAGAAGGGCGGATGCGATATGCTCATTCGCCGCTTCTATTTCGGCTCTATTTTGTATAGTGCCATTACCGTTACCTAGGTGCTGTTGGAGGGATTCACAGTACCCTTTCCAATCTGTGCATTTTGGATCTCGAAATTGCACTATCGGACGTTGTCCTATTCTCACGTCAAATCGTATGTGTCTATGATCTGAGCATGAGGGCTTGGTAGATACCTGCCAGTTAACTATTTTGGTACTCATAAACTGTGTACTAATAGTTATGTCTAGAACTTCTCCGCGAATTCTGTTCACGAAGGTTGGTTCCAAGCCTACGTTGTTGACTGCTAGCCCTTTCCCTATTATGTAATTATATAAGTACTCACCTCTTTCATTGATGTCGCTGCTGCCCCAATCCAAATGGTGGGAATTTGCGTCGCATCCAATGATCAGTTGCCTGTTGTTCCTCTTGCAGAAGGCGACTAGATCTTGCACTGCTGCTGAAGGAGGGTGTTCTTTTCGGTCTCCGGGGAAGTAAGCAGAGCAGACGACTACATCTACACTACTGTCTCCTTCTGAGATCGAAAGCTGTGCTGCAACCACATCAGGGGTGCAAAACTCTGTTAACATAAAATAGTTCATGTTTTTCCTGATGAGTATGCATGCCCCCTTGGCTTACTACCTAGAGTACACGCTATTAACTTACCGGAGCAGTTTCCTAGGCCGCTTATTCTGCCTGTATTGGAAGTCCAGGGTTCCTGGATTAGTGCCACATCGAGTTGCTCCTTGGCGAACCTCCTGCTGAGGACATATGAAGCCGCTCTAGCGTGTTGGATGTTCGCCTGGAGAAATTGGATGTGGTTAGCCATTTCTACTTAAAGGTAGAGTGGGAAGGTTTACTTTCCTTCCCCGCATTGTTTCCTGGTGTAGGCCGTTTTGTCGGCGCTTTACCATGAAGGAGTTTTTTTTCCTTTTCCGGCTTTTTTGCTGGTTTTGGCCGGCCTCTTCAGTCCCGCTGTCGCCGCCGAGGTAGATTTACCTCCCTCTTTGGTTCTAACCAGGTTCTAACCAGGTCCTGCGTTTTCCCTGTGTAGAATGGTCCACTCCTGGGTATGCAGGGTACGGTTCATCTTCCGCAGATGGTTGGTTACCTGTTCTCCCGTCAGTCTGGGTAGTCCCTCATCGTCTGGGATGAAAGCCATACAGATGTGGGGTTTCGGTATGTCTTCCTTCTGAACCAACTTCAGCTGGGCGTTTTCCCAGGGTTGATGGGAGCATATCACTTCCTCCATCCACTTGACCGTCTTAGCGTCCGTACAGGACAGAAGGAGGATTCCAGGTCGAATGGTGCAGCTCTGTAATCGCACTTGTGGACCATCGTCCGGTAGTTTGTCTACAGTGTCCATAATGGATCGCTGTAGCAGCCGTAGCTGTTCGTTTGACAGCTGAGCATTTTGGTGTTCTGGATGGATTATGCCCACCTTGATGCCCTGAGCTACAGCTGCAAAGGAGCGTTTTTGCTCGTTTGGGTCCTCCATAGTGCGTGGCTTTTTCGCCGCCGCTTCTGGAGTGCTACCATCCGAGCGTATTCGCTTGCTGGTGAGAGCAGGGGGGGATTGATCCCCGCTCCTTTTCTCATCCCGCTCTTTTAGTATTTGATCTAAGGCGGTTTTGTGAGGTACCCCACTCTTGATCAATCGGCTAAGACGTTTTCTCGTCGCGCCGGCAAGTTTGACCTTCTTGTCCATGTTTATGCTTGCCGTTTGCTTAGCCTCGCCCCCTGTTGCCAGGTCCGTTTTCTCGGGAGTGGGGGATTTTAAATGTACCCTCTCAGCTTCCTGCGAGATTTGGTTGCTAGGAGGGTCTATAATAGGCACCTCCATTTGCATTTGTTCGTCTGCGAGAAGATTGCCTTCGTCGCAGATGGTTTTAGTGTTTTTAAAATTTTTGTTACTCATATAGTTCCACGAGTAGCTAGAGAAAAAATGGTCGACTACGGCAGAGCTCTGCATTACCGTAGTAAGGCAAAAATACTACCGGGAGGTTGCCTGGTATCCCAGAGGCTCCGTTTGCGATATCTGTTTGGGGCAGGCACAGATATCATACATATAGTACGCCCCTTGGCACGGGTCGCATGACACCTTGAGCAAAGCCTAATGATCGCGGTAAGCTTGTCTGGCTTAAAACAAACCAACCGCACCTGTCTAGTTTGTATACAAGGAAGTGAGCTTCCTTGTACTCAAAGGTAGTAATGATATAGCCGCTGCCCTATATCATGTCCTTAGTTGATCCGCGGGTGTTTATTCTTTAATATTAGACACCTTTCCTGTAAGCCAGGAAGTTCCCTATCAGCCATTGGGACGCGCCGTGTTGGGGTTAAGGACATCCCCGCACGGTAGGCCGTAGGTTAGGTTGGACCAATTTTTTTATGTTCATCATCGATTAACAGTCAAATCTATCATTTTATTCATTTTTGAAATTAAATTGACGACCGACACCCAACTTTTTTACACGAGCGAAGCGAGCGCGTTTAATTGGTATCAATTTATTTACTTTTATTGCCTTAAATAAACAGATGTTTCAATTGGTTAAAAAAGGTACTGTTTGTGTTAGGTTAGGCTGTTGGGTTAGGTTAGGCTAATTTTTATGTTCATCATCGATTAACAGTGGAATTTATCATTTATAAAAAAAGATATACACGCACTCTGGCAACGTCGCAATTCCAAATACGAGTTTAAAAACCTCTCATTTATCAAACGAGTTAATTGTTTCTGTCTATCAATAATGCAATAATAATAAATAATTTCTATCGAATTATTGATTGATTTATTGCAAAAAAAGTGCGGAATAGGTAAATTATAATGTGTAAATTGTGTTGCAAAAAAGTACCAGGAATTTTAAGAGTTAAATCGAGGTAAAAACTTGTTATAAAAATAACCCTTGAAATGCTCACCATGGTAAATTTAGCACACATTTTTTTTAAAAAACATTTTTAAAACGTTTCCGCGCAAAAATTTCTATTCATTTTATAGTGTGTTCTAATGACCTTTGAAAGTTTTATAAAAATTCCTTTGGCAGACTTATTCTGGAATTTTTCCCAAATCTCAAACAGATCAGAGGCAACCTGAAACGGTTTGTTCGGTATCTCAGTGGATTTACCTATACATCTATTTCGCTCTCGTATGCATTATTTGTATATATAGCTATTCCTCGTCCACAATTCGTCAAGAGTTTTGTAGATGTCACTGATGTTGATTAAAATAATTATTAACGACGTTGCCGGAATTTTTTATTGTAATGTTTTTATTTTGATATTTACCCATAAATATTATATAAAGGTTTATAATACGACTTCGCTTAAACCAATTGTAATAAAATTAATAAGTTTTTTAAGCAAATAATGATATAAAAGAAAAGTTTCACATTGGTTAGTTGCTAAATCGTGTACGACTATTAAAATTTAAACCTCAAGAAAAATAAGCTTGGCAACGCAACACGCCAAGCATCGAAAACCAAAACGACAATCAACAGTTGTTGTAAATCCTAAATATAACCTGTTTTGATTTTTGTTATTTTTTATTTATGTGATAAACTGAAAAAACTATGTTCGCCCTTCGAACAAAAATTTGTTTAATTTTTGGGCACTCAGAAGATGAACTTGTTCAAATGCATTGTTTTCCAAAAACATTGAAAAGTAAGTGCATAATAATAATCAGTATATACACTTATTTTGTTTGTTTCAAAGCAGACATTTGAGAAGCCCTTACTATGTTTACTGTCTGGTAGTTATGTCGTGTATGACATTAGGTACAGCTTATATTTCTGCTGTAATGAATAATTTATTTAGGTGCAAATCTTTGTGTGAAGCTTTAAAATTTCAGTGCTTACAAGTGGATCTTAAGAGTCCATGCAGTCACCTAAATGAAAATAATTACATTAATATTATCACTAGGAAGTTAAAACTAGGTGCAGTACCCATGAGATGAAATGAAAGCACTATGTTTTCATGTAATGTTCCATACACCAGGAAAGTGACATATTGTAAGGTCATTTTGTAAAAGCAGCAACTTAATAATGAAATGAATATTAAACTGTCGCCTCTAGGAAATACTTTATTTTCTAGATATCTTCTTAAGTATTTATTATTAATTATTAACTGTATTTGTAAAAGTGTTGGTATAAATGACAAGAATTCTAAAAATTAATTATTTATTTCACATAATTTTAAAAACAATTTTTTTGGCAATCGCAAATTTAAACTTTATGCTGTTACAACGTTTTCTGAAATAGATTTCTGCTTAAAATTCGTGTTATTATTCTTATTAGTTTTTGAGTGATTTTTGTTTTACTTATATTTTACCAACTAAACAATTTTAAAAATTTTATTTGTAAAATCTACAGCAAGTCTCAAATGAGGACCAATTTTAAATAATAAAATATTTGCTTGGTTACACTTCCATAAATTTATGTGAAATAATTACTTTGTGAGATTAGTATGGCGCCACAGTGACAAATAAAAATAATAAATATTCTTTTGTTGTTGCATTTAAGATATTCATTTTAATTGTCACTACCTGGTTCTGTACTAATCTTCTATAACTAAAATCACCTGAATTTAAGTTTCCCACATGCTAAAAATTGTCTTCTTTTTTATTTTACTGGCCTCAACAGATAAGGCTATTCAGTTAAGGTTTAACAATATTTTACTGAAGTGTCATCTGCAAAATGCTTTGCCAAATAAGTTTTACCCAACAAAAAAATAACATTGAATTAGCCATCTCTGATCTCCTTTACCTATATCACAGTATAAACCAGCCTCATTTTGTGCTGGTGTATTCTTTGCCTACATGACTTAGGTTGTCTGCAACCACATAAGATATAAGATCTGTGCCTAAGACATAGGACCAGAAAGTCCATAAATTGTGATAAACATGTGTATTCCTTTGATTTAAATTATTTAGTAAGTACCAGATAATAATTTATTTTATTCCAAATAAGTTTATCATCCCTTATCGCTAAATATGCTGTTGTAGTTTAAGATGTGTTTGGTTATTTCCCAGTTAGCAATCACAAATTTAGTAAGTCTTTTTTTTCCTATTTTAAGGTTGGGTAAATTCACCAGTAGTCAGCCATTTAAGGAAATATAATTTTTCAAGTACTGCAAAAAAATATTTCTCCTGGAAATAGTTCAGATCATATTTTAGTTTAAAGACATTCCTTAATCTATTCAATTAAGAAGGTAACTTTCAATACCTTGACTCATATTTTTTAATTACCTATCGTTTTTAACAAAAATTAACCAAATTCCCTATGGTCAGCCATGAAAAATCTGAAATCAACTGCTATATTTCCTATAGTCAGCTTATGTATTTAATAAGAGGAACAATGAAAATGCTGATTCGAAAGCAATATTTATATTTTAGAAAATATAAACTATTCCCATTTCCTATGTCCATCATGGATTCAGGTACCCTTATTTCATCAGTATCTATATTATTTTTCTTTTTTTTATTGGATCGGAACACTTCTGCATTCACAATGAATCACTAGTTATTGTTAAAGAAGCAAAAAATCTTGGTGTTTTGATGGATGTAGAGCTGAGATTTGAAAAGTTTGTTAATAAACTTCTACCACATGCCTACTCTGCATTGAAAATCATTTATGGCAACTGACATTTTCTTCCTTATCTTGTGAAAAAAATCATTTTGTGAATCTTTAGTGCTTTCAGTTTTCAATTATGCTGATGTTATTTATGGCCAATGACTAATCACTCAATATAAAAACAAAATTCAAAAAGTTCAGAACTCGTGCCTCAGATTAGTTTTTGATGACATACGTTGGTGACAAAGAATATATAAACTTCAAGAAATTGGTTGGTTAAACATGGATAAAAGGAAGGGTATTTCACGAAGTTTGTCTATTCCATAAAATAATTACAACAAAAAAGCTGGCAAAAAAGCCTTCCTATTGACATAGAAAAATTGCATATCCTACAGACATTCACAATTTGATAATTCGATATAAAAATATGCTTGACATGCCTAAATTTAAAACAGAAGTATTAAGATGGTCCTATAGATACCAAATTTGTCAAAGGTATAATTCTGTTCCCACCTTAATTAAACAATTAAATTCCATTAAATTCGAAAATAAATATAAAAAGTATTTGTTCAACTGTAATGAAAGGAAATGATTGTGTGTGTGTGCTCCTATTCAAATTATAAACATTATGTGTAACGATCACATGTTTTGTTTTCTTTTTTATTTTTTCCTTCAGGATTAAGTGGAAGAACATTTTCTGTGATGCATAGCATTGCAGACAATGAACTTTGCCCTTTATTTTTTGATAACTTAATACAAGTGTATTAATTATATTTTATGTTTATTTCATGAAATAATTAAGACTATATATTATTTGTATGTATGTATGTATGTATGTATATATTATTTTCAGCCAAAAGAACTTTGGTTTCTGGTAACTCAAGTTTATTGTATTGTTTTCTCTCGTTATTTGCCTGTACAATAATAGCCGTAATGATAATTATGTTAGGTCTGTCATATAACTCAGTATCTCATTGGGTATTTTCTAAAATTTCCATAAAATTTCCTGAACATTGCATTTTATTTGCCGTGGTGGTTTTTGTTCATCATTACTTTTTGTGTTCCATTCCTCAAAATATACAAGTGGTAAGATTGTTTCCTACCAATATACAATAGCCCAAAAAATCACACTCAAGAGTTTTTTAGTGGGTAACATTGAACGAGTGTTCAATGATTCCCACACTATTCAGCGCGGAAACGCGCTCTTCTTAAAGCAGTCGAAGCGCTAAGTGTTTATAAAAGATTTTGCTTTTGTAAAACAAAAAAAAAATATTCCTCAAAATCAAATATCAATACTTCTGTTAAACTTTGTTGTGTCTCTGTAATGCCAACTTTTTCAGTGTCACACTTTTGGAAGGTTCCATCTGGCATGAATGCATAAACTGTGTTATTTAGTGGCATTAGGTTATTTTCCTCTAAAATTGGGTTGGTTTCTTCTGGAATTAGGATAGTTTTTTTCTTAATAATTTCTAAAATGTCATATACATTTGTGAGTTAACTTTCATTCAGCCAATGTTTGTAGTGTTTTAGATCTGTTTGGATGTTTCAATCTGTCCTTTAGAAATAATACCACTATTGTAATTGGCGTCCTGTTGTACTTTTTTAATTGTGTTTTTGATAAGTACACTTACTGTAGTCCACTGCATCTGGGTTAAACGGAAATAATCCACATTTTCTAAATCCATTTTTAATTACTTGCACTAAAGAAAATTCCAAAAGTACTATTTTCAGTAATGGACAAAAAGTGCATTTAGTTAAAACACAGTTAACATTTTCAGCTTTAAGCTTCCAGTCCTTAATAAGCCCTTCTGCTTCTCTTAAACTCAATGCTGGGTGTCTTTTCAAAAATGTTGCATACAACTTCTGGCCAGGTTTTGATCCTTGAATCGAGTTTTTCTCTTAATATTTGTTCTACAGTAATTAAAAGGTCTTTTTTTTTGGGGAAATCCACATTTTTTTAATGATATTAGGCAGTTTTCCTAAGTATCTTCTTTTGTCAATGTAGTACCCGGGCCCATATTACAAGGCTCTTCTGTGACTAGTCCATTAATTCTGTCTAGTAATGTTTCAAGAGGTTCATCATATTGTTTGCTGGCCTCTCTTATGCTCAAAAGTTTTTTCTCGGATTGTTCTTACAGCATTAACTAATGCTTTTTTGGGGTGTTTGTGAATTTCATGTGATTTTTAGCGATTCATACTGCAAATTACCTGGATAAAAACTAAGCATCAAACATCACTTCAACTAGCAACTTATTATTGGATTTCTTTTGCCTAAATTCAGCCACTAATAATACCAGTATCAGTATTGGGCGGCATTATAAAAGATATTAGTACACAATATCAAATGGTAATGTTTGCACACATTTTAAGCTTATAATACAAGTCCTATTATCAGCTGGTATGGCTGACAGCATTTGCTTGATAGGAAATAGTCTATACTCAGCCTCCTCATAATAAACACAAATAAAATCTTCCAAATAACTCTTTATTGAATACATATTTAGTTTTAGATATTTGCTTAGAAAAAATATGCAGTAAATTGGTATATTTCCTATTTTCACATAGCATACATACATACATAAAGTCACGCCTTTTTCCCATTGGGGTAGGCAGAGACCACTTCCTTCCACTTGCTACGGTTCTTACATACATCTTTTGCTTTCTCTACTTTCATCAGTGCTTTCATACATGCTCGTCGGTTGTTGGTACTCTGGACCTGGCCTTTCTTCAAAACAATGTTGATCTGATCGAGATATGTTCTCCGAGGTCGACCTCTACCGACTTGTCCATTCACACTCGCCTTACAAATTTGTTTTGTCAATTTTTCTTCATTCATCCTTTTTACGTGTCCAAACCATCTAAGCATTCCTTTATCTATCTTTGTAACCACATCTTATTTTACACCACAGCGTTCTCTTATCTCGCTATTCTTTTTTTTATCCAACCGAGTCACTTCGGCTATACTTCTCAGACTACTCATCTCCGCAGCATTAATCCTATTTTCATGCTTCTTCTGCCAAACCCAGCATTCACTACCATACATAAGGGTAGGAACCAACACATCTCTATGCACAGCCAGACGTGCCTTTTTTGACACTTTCTGGCTATTCATAAAGCTATTCACATAGCATGCAACAAATAAACAGTAGATATTTTGCTTGACAAAACACAGCCATTTAGGCATGATTTTAGTTATGTACACACAAGGTGAACAGTCTATAGGCTATAATATGTGACAGTTACATGGTTATTGTAAAAATAGTCGCTAACATCATATCTTTTAAATCTAACATACCTACCAAGTAGGAATTTTTTTATCAGCTAAGTGTGAATGTGATTGACTACTGTTAGTGGCTGGAATAAGGAGCATTTACCCTGTACCTTCTTTTTTACACGCTTTGTATTAGCTTGACTTGTATCTATGTAACAGAATCTTTGGACAAGATTTTCACAAACTTAAAAACATCGGATCGACAAAAAATGAAAAATAAATAATAGTTTAAAAACACTAAGACAACTCGCTTTATAAAAATCTAAACTAAAAAATAATTATTATTAAAAAATAATTTTACAGTCAAAAGCCTGGTGTGTGCTATATTAATCAATTAATATATTTGATATTAGATATGGTAAAAATAAAGTCTTCAAAGAAAAATACGTAAATATCATAAAAAGCACCCCACGCTTTTGATTGTAAAATTATTTTTTATTAATTATTATTTTTGGATCAGTTTTCTTATAAAGTATATTGTCTTAGTTTATTTAAACTATTATTTATTTAATGTTTTTTTTTTGCAAATGTCTTAATAATTAATAAATAAAATGAAGTTTTTCGAAAGTTGAACAAATTTTGAAAAGAGTTATTACATACTTTTCTAAATATATAATATTTAAATTGTTTTCCTAATAACGTAATCTTAGATCTCTTACATAACCAATCTGTACGTTCATTTTTTAGGTATAAAAATATCTGCATTATTGCAATGAAGCCATGAACGTACTATTTCTAATGGTTAGTAATCCTAAATTTCTACAGGAATGGTTTTGGTGTGACTTATCTAGAAGTTATGTTCTAACAAAATAGTAAAATAAACTGCCAGTTAATTTTTGCATTCGCCATTTTATGAAGTCCCATTGCTGAAGTAGAAGATTGACAATGAAATAGTCTCAGAAACCAAATCTAAAGTGAGTCAATCTTTTTGTTCATCTTTTTTTTTAATCTTGTGCAGTTTTATAAAATCTCTTTCTAAAGAAGAATGTTCTTATTAAATTTTGGCCTAGTTTGCATGGTTTTTGAACTCATATTTGAAGTTGAAATAGCATGTGGCATTATTTTTGTGGACACATTTCTAGCTGGTCAACTGAATTTCTAATAGACATTTTAATGAGAAGTTATAAACAAAAGTACAGGTCATGAATAATTTTTAATTTATTAAATCTTTTTTTTCGTTGACTTCTACAAAAAATTACATTTTACATACTAATTTCCGGATAAAAAATCGGCTATTTTTAAAGGCAAGTATTTTTCGTCCGCAAACACCTTTCGTCCGCAGTGGTCACTTTGATACGGCACGCTGCGAGAGCGGCGATTGGTTAATTTTCGTAAATCCACGATTTAATAAAAACATAGGCGCCTGTGCCAATAACTGTCATTTGCTGTTTTCAAATATATTACTTAAGAAATTTACTAGGTGTGAAAATACCGTGAGGTGTTAATATTAGTGTATATAATAATAAAAAATGGATACTGCTAGTGATATGGATATCAGTAACACTCCTCCGGAGCTCCGGGAATTGACAACTACGGCCACGTTGGAATTACTCCCCCAGAAATTACGAATTTTATAACACATTCATTAGGTATTTTCATAAAGGAAGTATGAAGAGGTCGACGAAAAAAAGTAACATGCACCTCGGCGAAAAACTGTCTTAATGTCTCGCCTGCTTGCTAGCCTCGTCTATCAATTTGCAGACTCGACTACAATATTTAGTTTTTCGCCCTTGGTACATAAATAACTTATGTTATTCCCGAATAAATTAACAGTTTAAAAATGATCTTAATCCATTTTTAAGAGGCGGCCTTTTTTTATTAACCCCGTGATTTAATTTTAAGGATTACATACATTAAGCGATCAATGAAATATCTCCAAGTAATGCTAAAAAAAATTCCCACCAACATTTGAAATAAAACTTAAACATAACACATGTTTTAATTTTAAATAAAGAAGTAAAATACATATGCTATTTATCTTATTACTATTACACCACTGTTAAATTAATTTGATATTGGTAGACATTATCGCTGAATTAAATATCTTCAGACTAATTATTGCTAAAACAGTAAAACAAAAACCAATTTTGTTAGCAAAATCCTTGCTGTAATTTTG